>CM061153.1:32858836-33046336 GCA_030710495.1 Labroides dimidiatus
TAAATCCTGGATTATGATCAGACTAATTTATGAAAGTTAAATCATTTCTAGATCACTGACAGAATCCTGACGGGAGCTTCAGGTGTGACATTAAAACAACAAACAAATAAAAATTTTAATGTTCAGAATGAAGTCAAGTCTGGTAAGACCCCCATAAGAGGCCATAAGAGTTTATTTTCACTGCTTCAAGTGTTTGAAGAGGACCTAATGGAGGTTGTTCCACTTTCTGAGCCGGCCCCCTGTGGTCGTTTGGGGTACTGCAGGTCTCGTCTCTCTTGGTTGGCTTTAAACGAGCTCGTGTTTGTTTTCCTGTTTTGGTTCGTCACACACTCACTCTGAGCTCTTCTTCCAGTCCTGATCCAGAGTTTATTTTATGTGAGGTGTGTGTGTGTGTGTCAGTGCGGTGTGTGTGTGTGTGTGAGTGTGTGTGTTCAGCCGGTGCTGTTTTTGTTCTCAGAGATAATAACGATGCTCCATTAGCGCCTGAACTCTCTCTGACAGCTTTATTGATCTGTGATTGATTCTTCTTTCTGCTGCTCTGATGAAATCACAGTCGACCCTCGCTCACTCATCCACTGAAGTGATATCAGAGGTGAAGAGAGGCATGCTGGGTAGGACTGCAGAGGTACAACGAGAGCACACCTTTATGTCAGACGACCAACCTGAAGTAGAACCTTTCTGTCACCACACTGACTGATGTGAATACTTTCACTTTCTCTCCCCCTCGTTGACTCCTCTTGACCTCCTTCCCCTCCTCCTCCCTCCTCCTCCCCCTCCTCCTCCATCTGAGAGAAAGAAGAGGAATGTGGAGAGGGTGAAGGACGAGGAAAGAAAGAATGTTTTCAGTGACAACAGCGTGAGCAGGTCGCTGAAAACATCAGCCATCAAACACCAGAAAAGAGACGACGTTACAGGAGAAAGGAGCTCTCACGCATCACATACCTGGAAAAATGAGATTATGGAAACATCAAAAGTAGCACAACTGACATATTTTCTTTAAAGAGAGGGTATTCTGCTTTAAAGAGAGGGTATTCTGCTTTCTCATGTCTTAAACTTGGACATAAGGTACCAATCCTGGATGTTCAGACTGAGCGTGTGCAGATTTTCAAACCTCGACATGTTCACATGTTGAAGAAATCTCTGAATCTGTGGACTGATCAGCTGATCTTCACCACATGTTCACAAGACCTCTAAATGATGACCTCATCACATTAGGACCTCCCAACAGGTTCATGACACATTGAAGAGGGAGGAGTGGGGCCTCAAACACCAAGGTCTGCACCAAACCCTGCCCCTAACAGACCTCCAACAGGATTTTTCTGAGCTGTAAATCATGTGAGGATACTACGGGGGCACCAAAGGGTCAGAATTAAGATGTAACCCCCCCCCCCCTTTAAACTTTGAGGAGCTCATTATTTTGCCCGTCACTCTGCACAAATCTGTTTGAGTGCCGCGGTGTGTGTCTCAGCTCTGCTCTCCATCACACCTGCAGCTCACACAGGTGGATGGCTCTGTGGAGCATGCAGCAGGTGGCGCTATTCTTTCACTCAGACTAAGAGGGGGATCTGGTTTTTAGTACAGGGGGGTCAGGGGTCAGGGGTCATGGGAAAGTACTGGGTTGACCTTTGACCGCTGCTGGTGTTCAGGTGAGATACCTGATGATAGCACAGGTGGGGAGGGGTCAGGACTGAGGTCACCTAGATAACATCACACACACACACACACACACACACACACACACACACACACACACACACACACACACACACACACACACACACACACACATCTATCTGAGATAAGTGGAGCTCTTTATCTGTTAGCATGTAGCGTAACAGCTAATGATGGCTAATGATTTTAAAGGTCCCATCAGGAACTTTTGGTGTGTTGGATTTTAAACAGAGTGATACCTCTTTTCAGACAAAATCTTCATCTTGTTGTTGTTTAATGTCTTTTTTTATCAAATAATCTGGTTATGAAGGTAAAAAAGGAATCTCTCTCTCTCTCTGCTGTACACACACACACACACACACACATATATATATACATGTTTTTGTCACTCTGAGGCTCCCCTTGTTTCCAGCTACCTGAGGAGATTAAATATCGACTGCTGTTGACCCCAGAGCAGACAGCTACGCCCACCTTTATAGGTAACAGCGGCCTTACTGGAGGCTCTGACTTCTATCAACAGCTGACTGGGTCATAATGAGAGCTTTTCTAGAATCCTCAATATTCATTCTGTCCACGAATGAGCGAAGAATCAGAGGAGGTTCCAGCTGGTGTGATGTTCAGAGCTGAAGCTCTTTGAGAAGAACTTCAGTGTTTACTGAGTGTTTCTTTAGTTTGTATAAGTGATGAGTAAACCGTCTCATGTACGTCATGTTGTATCATTTCCTGAGGTATGAGACCAGCTTGAGTCATCCTGGTTCAGTCACCTCGGGGGGCTCTGAAGAGCTCTCTCTTCAGGCCAGTCTCAGTTTCTCTGTAAACAGGAAGTTACTCTACCAAAGGAAACCTTCTTCAGGTCTGTGTGTTCCTCTCAGATCTTTATTCAGACGTTTGAGGAAGAGCAGATTAAACCAGAGGAGAATTCACTGATGTTGGCAGGTACTCATGGTGTGTGTCGTCTCTGGTGTGTGTGTGTATCACCTCTGGTGTGTGTGGTCTGTGGTGTGTGTTTGAGATAAAAGCTGGGCTGCGTTTCTCCACCTGCTGCTGAAGCTCCAACACAAGGCCAGGAGGGAGCCGAGAGCTCTCAGTGAGGCTTTTAATTTGCTTTATCTGCATTTGAATACCTGTCAGGTACAACACAGCACACACACACACACGTGTGTGTTTGTGTGTGTGTTTGTGTGTGTGTTTGTGTGTGTGTTTGTTTGTGCCCAAATGAAGAGCTCAATCAGGAGAAAGTCATTATAAGTGACTGACAATTATGTACAAGGCCACAGGAGCTGGCCTTGTGATGCATGGTGGTCCTTTTAGTTCTCTCTGTCACACACACACACACACACACACACACACACACACACACACACACACACACACACACACACACACACACACACAGGTCGGCCTGTCCTTCAGAGTCACTTTGCTTCATAATGGAGAACAAACTGTCAGCAGCTTCTAATGCTAATAGCAAACCTTTATACAACCTTGCTCGACCCCCCCTCCCTCTCTCTCTCTCTCTCTCTCTTGACTCGCCCCCCCTCTCTTTAATTGCAGTTGTAGAACTTCTTTCATCTCCTCTCTTTGTTTCAGTCTGAGCGCTCAAAGCTTTCAGAGCGGAGCCGTAAATATTCAACTTTTAGAGCCGCGTGTCTGCAGCTGAGCTCGGCTCGTGTTTTAAACGCCGTCACGTCCAAAAACAGGAAGCAGACGACGATTTCTGGACCACATCAGATCTCAGACAGCGTCTGGAAACAGAGATTCTAACTGTCATGATGTTTGACTTGATCCGTTACAGAATGAATTTTTTCAGGAACCTTCAGTCTTAAAATATGAAGCTGATCCTGATGAGGTGCTAAAATTGCAGTTCCTCAAGTGTCCACAGGGGGCCTGCTGCAAAAACACCGACAACCACATACACACTCGTTCTAAAAAGCAAAAATAAACATGTTTACAGCCTGGTTAAAAAAAAAAACGATGTCATCCCGGAGTTAAAAGGAAAACATCAGCACCAAAATTCTGTGTTTCCACATTTTTTATTTCAGCATCTGTGGACAAATCTGATAAACATCAGCAGAGAGAAGAGAGATCTGAGTTTGTCTCTGCTGGAAACGATTTCTGTGATTAATTTAGTAGAGATGGTGGAGACTGGAGCTGAACTGACAGACAGAAAAAGGACAGAAGAGAAGAAGAAAGAGAAACAGGAGAGAGAGAGAGAGAGAGAGAGAGAGAGAGAGAGAGAGAGAGAGAGAGAGAGAGCACGCAGCTGTTGAACAGTTTCTGTGCATTAAGCACAAACAAGTCTCAACAACTTTTTCTTTATTGTAATTTTTCCAGTTCGTAAATGAAATAAATGAAATGGTCAGGAAAAACGATGAAATGAAGATGATTTAAACAAAAGCTCACTGATGGAACCTCAGAGCCTGGGATGTGATGTTTACATTTAGACCATCAGCTTTTATTGGTTTATTGTTCATGAGGTGCATGATCTCCCCTCAGCCAATCAGAGGGCATTAAATCTAATCAATAATCTGTTTCCACTGAGCAGCAGGTTTCTGTCAGAGCGAGACGTTTTTTCGTGGTTTCACTTGACGTGTGTCGCTTCAGGTCAAGCTCACCTCCATGTGCTGTGAATCATGAACAAACATGATGCCGTTATTTTCTCATGTCAAACTCTGCAGGCTGCAGGCTCAGGCTTTCGTCAGAGGTCACATGAAGCGCTATGTGACTACAAAGACATCACGCAGCTTTGCATCCTGGGAAAGTTGTCTTGAACAATCAAAAGAAGTGTTATAAAGAAGATCACGCCTGATGGTGCTGATGGGAAACTGAGTCTTCATCACGTAAAGAAACACTCATCCTTTTCCTCCTTTCCTTCTTTCCTTCTTTCCTTCTTTCTTTCTTTCTTTCTTTCTTTCTTTCTTTCTTTCTTTCTTTCCTCCTTTCCTTTTTTCCTTCTTTCCTTCTTTCCTTTTTCCTTCTTTCCTTCTTTCCTTTTTTCCTCCTTTCCTTCTTTCCTTCTTTCCTTCTTTCCTTCTTTCATCCTTTCCTTCTTTCCTTCTTTCCTTTTTTCATTCTTTCATCCTTTCCTTCTTTCCTTCTTTCCTTCTTTCCTTCTGTCTTTGTTTCAGTCTCTTCCTGTTTTCACTTCCTGTCCTTCCTACTTCCTTTCTTCCTCTGTCCTCATCTCTTCTTTAAGCTTCTCTCCATCTTCTCTTCCTTTCTCATTCCTCCCTCATGTTTTTCTCTGTTTTCTTCTCCCTTCTGTTCATTTCTTTAAATACACCAGCGCCTCGATCTCTCTCTCTCTCTCTCTATTGAAAGCTTTTATTCTGATACCTGTCTGCTGATAGGTGTATGTGTGTGTGAGAGTGTGAGTGTGTATAATTAGCCTGTAGTTTCTACCCACTGAGTGTCTAACTGCTTCATAATGTCAGTGTGTCAGTCAGTGAGAGTCAGTGAGGCAGAGAGGGAGGAGGGGAGGAGGGGAGGAGAGGAGGAGAGGAGGAGAGGAAGAGAGGAAGAGAGGAGGAAGAGAGGAGAGGAGAGGAGAGGAGAGGAGAGGAGAGGAGAGGAGAAGGAGAGGAGAGGAGGTTTTGGTTTTAAAACACCCTTTATTTTCCAGTCAAAAAAATAATGAAAACCCAACACATGACAGTGTGTAACCTTAGCCCAATAACAAAAAGAAAATAAATCCTAAATCACACCATCAAAACAAAACAAAGCACACAAAAAGGTGTTCATGTTAGAGAAAATCAGTCACTAATGATCAGTTCTCCATTTTCTCCAATGGAACAGAGAACTCCCCTCAGGGCCCATGTTCGACTGAAAGTCTGCAGCTCATCTGTCATTTTATAAAACAAAAATTCAATTTTCAGTCGAGCCTTCAGCAAACCCTTCAGTACCGGAGAGGAGAGGAGGAGAGGAGGAGAAGAGAGGAGGAAAGGAGGAGAGGAGGAGAAGAGAGGAGGAGAGGAGGAGAGGAGGAGAAGAGAGGAGGAGAGGAGGAGAAGAGAGGAGGAGAGGAGGAGAAGAGAGGAGGAAAGGAGGAGAGGAGGAGAAGAGAGGAGGAGTGGAGGAGAAGAGGAGAAGAGAGGAGGAGAGGAGGAGAGGAGGAGAGGAGCAGAGGATGAGAGGAGAAGAGGAGGAGAGGAGCAGAGGATGAGAGGAGAAGGAGAGGAGGAGGAGAGGAGGGGAGAGGAAGAGAGGAGAAGGAGAGGAGGAGAGGAAGAGAGGAGGAGAGGAGGAGAGGAGGAGAGGGTAAGTGACAGTCGGGTGGATGTTGACGTCTGATGGACACATAATAGAGACGATAACGTCCTCTGTCTCTGTCTCTGAGTGTTTAATGACGGCAGGTTGACAGCACCGCGTCACCCCTGATTTCCTCCCCCATTATCCTGTCTGTATTTATGGGATGTATTTCCCAGGATGCCTTTCAGTTGTTCCATCAACACATGGCTTTAATGTCAGAGGCAGCGATGAGACGTTTCATCTCTCCAGCCTCCCATCAACAAACAAGCTCAAGATTTCACCCTATAATCCACATCACTGCAGTGACCAAATCAGGGGTTCATCAGTGCTGAGGATCAGACCCCCCCCCCCCCCTCCGCTGAGGGAGACGACCAGTCCAAGACGGTAAAAACACTGGAACATGTATAAAACATGTCATGCTATGGTCACATGTTGCTGTGTTTCCCCTCCTCTGATCCCGCCGTTACTCTGCTGTCTTGAGATGACGTTTGTTGTTATTTGGTGTTTTGTAAATAAAGTTTGATTGACTGTAAATAAAGATGCAGGAAGGACACTGCAGCAGTAAACGACCGGCACCTTGCTGCCAAAAGAAGAAGTCCACTGAGTCAGAACTGCAGACGTTTGGAGGGAGAAAGTTCCAGAGAGTCCAGGCGGTGGTCACAGAAGCTTATTCCTGCCAGGGCCTGGTCTTTGTGAAGGGGGTCAGGCTGGGCTGGAGGTTCTTTAAGGCTTCGTAGCTGAGGAGCTGGATCTGGAAGTGGATTTGGTGCTGCATGGGGAGCCAGTAAAGGTGCTGAAGGGTGGTGTGAAGTTTTTGTGTCAGTGAGAGCTTGAGGGAAAAAAAGGCAGGTGTGATTGTTCTTTGGTAACATAGAGCTTAGTGTCGTCGGCGTAATAGTTGAAGCGTAATCTGAGGGGGAGCTTAAACAGGATGAACTAAAGGAGGCCGAGCTCTGATCTTTGGGGAACACATTTCAACAGCTTCTTTTCTTCTGTTGGGAAGGTTGGAACCATCAGTTTGAACCATCAGTCCGCTGGCTGGTTGTTGGCTCTGTTTCTTGGGCAGCAGCTCCATCTTGAAACCAGCAGCCTTCTTTAACAAAGCCCCCTGTGGACCCAGGTGCTCTCACCTTTCTCTCCATCATGCTGTCTGAGTTTGTCAACTGCAAGAACAACATTTGGAATGAAGAATAAATGTGAAACTCTGGACTCATGAGACCACCTGTGAGATGTGACTCTGAGAGGAGGCGAGAGCTTCATCAAACCTCAGACTTCCTGTCTGAACCTTCACATCAGAGCGATGCTGTGCTGTCATTTCAAGTGTGCAGAGCTCTCGGTTAAGTGGTGGCAGCAGCAGGTTGGTTTTCTTTCTCTCGTTCTCTCTTTCTCTCTTTCTCTCTTTCTCCGTGCTGTATGAAAAAAAAAAAAAGGTGTAATTCACTTGTTCTGAGTGTTTCCTCTAAACGAGAGCTGTCAGGTTACAACCTGCTGCTCAAATGAAGCACAAAGAATTCATTCACATTCAGAGAGAGAGCAGCCACAAAATGATCCCCCTTCAGGCTGACAAGTACCCCTGTGGTTCACACACACACACACACACACACACACACACACACACACACACACACACACACACACACACACACACACACACACACAGACACAAAGGTAACCTCCCCTCTCAGTGCAGCATTAAAAGGCAGCTGTCATTAAGGCTCATTGCCGTGTGTGTATGATGTGTGTGTGAGCTGCCATTAGGCGCCCACTGCAGTGTGTCTCGGTCCACTCTGGCCCACGGCATGCTGGGAAAATCTTCAGCTTCCCCGCCGATCTGAGCCCAGAGCTCAGAGAGCTAAATGACAGGGTTGACTCGTCCTGGACGCCCCGCGCTGTGAATCCAGCGCTCCCTCCACCTTCACTGGTACCCTGCAATTAACACACTGCTGAGAGGAGGGGGGAGGAGGGGAGAGAGAGAGAGAGAGGGGGGGGGGTGGTCTTGGTCTGTTTTGAAGTTGATCTGACGTGGTCTCGGTGTTCAGGGTATTTTAGTCTCCTGGTCTGGATGATGGAACACCTGAAACACCTGAAACACCTGAAACACCTGAAACACCTGAAACACCTGAAACCCAGAGCTCTGTCCAAACACACCCACAGCCGTCCTCAGAGTCTGCACCTCTCCCTCCCTCCCTCTGAGTTCTCCTGAAGCTGGGAGTCACTTCCTGTCCCTCAAAGGTGGATCTGGATCATTCTGGTAAATTCTGTGTGTGTGTTGGGGCAGTTAACCCTTCATGTAACCTGACAGACTGTCACACTCCACACAGCCTCTCTCACTGTTTACCTGCTGGTGCCAACATGCTCCCTCACACATGAGTCACATGTCATCAGGTCACCTGGTTTTAGTGGTTCTGTACCTGAAGGGTCACTTCCAGTCCTCTCAGCTCTGATCCACCATCAGTGAATTATCCAATCATACGCCAGCGTTTGTCCACCAATTAGCTGCTAATTGACCTGCGAGCCTGAGAGAGTTGAACACATCCACCCACCCCCACTTCATGAACGCTCTCTCTCTCTCTCTCTCTCTCTCTCTCTCTCTCCCTCTCTCTGTGTGTGTGTGTGTGTGTGTGTGTCTCAGTAGGGGTTGCTAATGGAGCAGGTAGGCTGAGAATTCATTACTGTGTCATTTATAAAGAGGCCGCTTAAATGGCCGAGCCCCACAGGGCAAAATTACTGCTCTCTGTCTGTCTGTCTCTCAGCCTGTCTGTCTGTCTTTCTCTCTGCCTGTCTCTCTCTCTGCCTGTCTGCCTGTCTGCCTGTCTGTCAGTCTCTCAGCCTGTCTGTCTGTCTGTCTGTCCGTCTGTCTGTCTGTCTGCCTGCCTGTCTGTCTGTCTGTCTGTCTGTCTGTCTGTCTGTCTGTCTGTATGTCTCTCTCTGTCTCTCTGTCTGTCTGTCTCTCTGTCTGCCTGTCTCTCTGTCTCTCTGTCTCTCTGTCTCTCTGTCTGTCTGTCTCTCTGTCTGCCTGTCTCTCTCTCTCTGCCTGTCTGCCTGCCTGTCTGTCTGTCTGTCTCTCTGCCTGTCTGTCTGTCTGTCTGTCTGTCTGTCTGTCTGTCTGTCTCTCTCTGTCTCTTAGCCTGTCTCCCTGTCTGTCTGTCTCTCTGTCTGCCTGTCTCTCTCTCTCTGCCTGTCTGTCTGTCTGTCTGTCTGTCTGTCTGTCTGTCTGTCTGTCTGTCTGTCTGTCTATCTGTCTGTCTGTCTGTCTCTCTGCCTGTCTGTCTGTCTGTCTGTCTGTCTCTCTCTGTCTCTTAGCCTGTCTCCCTGTCTGTCTGTCTCTCTGTCTGCCTGTCTCTCTCTCTCTGCCTGTCTGTCTGTCTGTCTGTCTGTCTGTCTGTCTGTCTGTCTGTCTGTCTGTCTGTCTATCTGTCTGTCTGTCTGTCTCTCAGCCTGTCTGTCTCTCAGCCTGTCTGTCTTTCTGTCTGTCTGTCTCTCTGCCTGTCTGCCTGTCTGTCTGTCTGTCTGTCTCTCAGCCTGTCTGTCTGTCTGTCTGTCTGTCTCTCAGCCTGTCTGTCTCTCAGCCTGTCTGTCTCTCAGCCTGTCTGTCTCTCAGCCTGTCTGTCTGACTAACAGGAGCTAAAGTTCCTGATGGAGACGTTAACGACTCTAAATAAGGAGCTGAAGAGTCAAATATTTAATTTCCTCTCAGAAAACGAGAAGAATTATTTTGAGGTTTGAAACTGAGCTGAATATTGTGATGAACGTGATTTTAAAGAGAGGGTACTCTGCTCTCCCATGTTTTAACATGGTTTTAAAGTAACAGTGCTGCATGTTCAGACTGAGCGTGTGCAGAGTTTCAGACCTCCACATGTTCATGTGTTGTAATAATCCCTGAATCTGTCTGTGAACTGATCCACACGCTCCGTTCTATAAACACCATCAGATCTTAACAAGACGAGCTGAAAGGATGAGGTCATCACATAAGGACTGGTTCATGAAACGGGCCTCAAACACCAAGGTTTTTACAAAGCTGACAGGCCACCAGAACATCTCTGACACTTCAGCTGCTTTTGGCTCATGTTGAGTCGTTCTGGTCTGACTCCGCCCTCTAACGCTCCCGCCATTACTTAAAATGATCCAGAGGAGCGGTCTCAGCAAAGACTACAAGTCCCTGCATAACCCCGACCCTGAAGTGGATTGTCTTTTAAATTTCTACATTCAGGGAAACAGAGACCAGAGACCAGAGACCAGGACACAGATTTATGATCATCTTCTGTCTCCAGCTCCACAGATACCAGCTGCAGATCGACTTTCACTGTTTTACTCTCATGTGAAAAATTAAAGCTATTTTTATTTTGTTTATTGTTCATTTGATCGTTTAGATTCTGCAGAGACTCCTGGACGTGAAGTTTTCTGAGGATGATTCCTGAAGAAATGAATTTACAGCCTGAATCTCTCTAAAAGTTAAACTATCTGCAGCTCTCCCTCTTTCTGTGTGTATTAAAGTGTGTGTCTGAACACACACACACACGCACACGCACACACACACCTGTGCTGGGAGCGTGTCTTTGTTTTTCTCCTTCCTTTGTCTGATGGAAAAAGTAATTTCTTGGATTGTGTTGCTCTTCCATTCTGCTGGAGACCCTGAACACAAACAGAGGAAACAATCGGCGCCTCCCTCGCTGACGTTCTCTCAGCCTCCGTCTCTTTGTCCGCCTCAGCACCAACATGTTCGCTGTCTGAATGGATGAATCTGTTTTTACTGTTAATTACTGCTGATGAAAAGACAAAATCTGTGTTTGTGTCGGGTCAGGCTCTGCTGCTGGGATGAAGAGGTAAAGCTCCTATGATCAGGTGTACGGTGGCCCTGAAGGTCACCTGCACAAACATGTCATGACTCAAAACACCAAACACACGAAGGATCCGCTCACATTTGGACTCTGATAGTTTTACAGCTGCTGTCATCTGCCCTTTCATCACCAAACACTGCGACGGTTTAAAGAGCTCCAGCTGATGTTGGTAAGTTTCTGTCAGTGCATCACATCCACAGCAGGTAAAGGTTACATGATTGACAGCTCAAAATAAACCCCGCCCCCCCTTTTTTTTAACTGGTGTTTTAGAAAACTTTTTTTCAGCCTGCTGTCTCTTTAAGGCTCCTCGCTCCACAAACCCTCCTCATTCTGATTGGACAGCCCTCTGGAGGCCTGTTGGGGAGCGAAGCTATGGGCATACCTTGGTGTTTGAGGCCCACCCCTCCAACTAGTCATGAACCAGTTGGGTTCATGAGGATCTTTAAAATCTTGTTATTTTTTACAGCTGATTTTTCAGGATTTCTGCAACAAATCATTTCCAGGAAGTTTGCTGTTATCTCCACCTGTCCTCCACCTGTCCTCCACTTGTCCTCCACCTGTCCTCCACCTGTCCTCCACCTGTCCTCCACCTGTCCTCCACCTGTCCTCGATTTGTCCTCTAACGTGACTCAGAGTAACTTGTTGCGGCTGCAGGTCAGTGGACCGTGTGTCAAATGATGAATGTGTGACTGTTGTTAAAATGTTTTACAGAAAGAGAAACATGTACACACACACACACACACACACACACACACACACACACACACACACACACACACACACACACACACACACACAGAGTTTGACCTACATCACTGACTCAAAGGTTGCTTTCACGCTCAAAATCTGCAAACACACCGCAACGTTTAATGGACATCAACACAATACACACTCATTAGTCAACACTAAGACACACTCCTCCCCTCTGAGGCCACAGCTGGTGGTGTTCTGCCAACAGATGGACACACTCTCTCTCTCTCTCTCTCTCTCTCTCTCACACACACTCTCTCACACACTCAGAGGGTCTGTATTATGCAGCACAAAGAGCAGCTGGTATTTAGTACCTGCTGTAATGATGTTAGACACCTCATGAAGTCACAATGAGCGACGAAGAGGAGGAAGAAGAGAGGGAGGAGAAGTTAGAACAATGAGGAGAAAGAGGAGGAGGAGGAGGAGGAGGTCAATGAAGGCTGATGGTTAGCTCTCAGATTTAGACTCTCAGTGAACGTGAAGACAAACACTCATCAGTCAGAGAGTAACAGGACGTCTGCTTCAGCTTTTCATTCTCAGGTTGAAGTTAGAGACGACCATCCTTCCACAGAATTCATCAAAACGTCTTTTTATCCATCAACCAATGAGCTGTCTGCTCGTCATCCTGTCATCCTCACACTAACTCTACATTCATCCTTCCATCGTCCATCCATATATCATCCTTCCATCATCCATCATCCATTCATATATCATCCATCCATCATCCATCATCTATCAATCCTTCCATCCATCCATCCATCCATCCATCCATCCACCATCCATCCATCATCCATCCATCATCCATCCATCATCCATCCATCCATCCATCCATCCATCCATCCATCATCCATCCATCATCCATCCATCCATCCATCCATCCATCCATCCATCCATCCATCCATCCATCCATCCATCATCCATCCATCCATCATCCATCCATCCATCCATCCATCAACCATCCATCATCCATCCATCATCCATCCATCCATCCATCCATCATCCATCCATCCATCCATCCATCCATCCATCCATCATCCATCCATCATCCATCCATCCATCCATCCATCCACCATCCATCCATCATCCATCCATCATCCATCCATCATCCATCCATCCATCCATCCATCCATCATCCATCCATCATCCATCCATCCATCCATCCATCCATCCATCCATCCATCCATCCATCATCCATCCATCCATCATCCATCCATCCATCCATCCATCAACCATCCATCATCCATCCATATATCATCCATCCATCATCCATCCATCCATCCATCATCCATCCATCATCCATCCATCCATCCATCCATCCATCATCCATCCATCCATCATCCATCCATCCATCCATCAACCATCCATCATCCATCCATCCATCCATCCATCATCCATCCATCCATCCATCCATCCATCATCCATCATCTATCAATCCATCCATCCCTCCATCCATCATCTATCCATCCATCCATCCATCCATCCATCATCTATCCATCCATCCATCCATCCATCCATCCATCCATCCATCCATCCATCATCCATCCATCCATCCATCCATCCATCCATCATGCATCCATCATCCATCCATCCATCCATCATCCATCATCCATCCAACTATCCATCCATCCATCATCAATCATCCATCCATCCATCATCCATCATCCATCCAACTATCCATCCATCCATCATCCATCCATCCATCCATCCATCCATCATCCATCCATCCATCCATCCATCCATCCATCCATCCATCATCCATCCATCCATCATCCATCATCCATCCATCCATCCATCAACCATCCATCATCCATCCATCCATCCATCCATCATCCATCCATCCATCATCCATCCATCCATCCATCCATCCATCCATCATCCATCATCTATCAATCCATCCATCCCTCCATCCATCATCTATCCATCCATCCATCCATCCATCATCCATCATCCATCCAA
This sequence comes from Labroides dimidiatus, assembly GCA_030710495.1. NCBI lineage: Eukaryota > Metazoa > Chordata > Actinopteri > Labriformes > Labridae > Labroides > Labroides dimidiatus. The sequence continues at coordinate 32,872,300 of CM061153.1, forward strand.
CTATCCATCCATCCATCATCCATCCATCCATCCATCATCCATCCATCATCCATCCATCCATCCATCCATCCACCATCCATCCATCATCCATCCATCATCCATCCATCATCCATCCATCCATCCATCCATCCATCATCCATCCATCATCCATCCATCCATCCATCATCCATCCATCATCCATCCATCCATCCATCCATCCACCATCCATCCATCATCCATCCATCCATCCATCCATCCACCATCCATCCATCATCCATCCATCATCCATCCATCCATCCATCATCCATCCATCATCCATCCATCCATCCATCCATCCACCATCCATCCATCATCCATCCATCATCCATCCATCATCCATCCATCCATCCATCCATCCATCATCCATCCATCATCCATCCATCCATCCATCCATCCATCCATCCATCCATCCATCCATCATCCATCCATCCATCATCCATCCATCCATCCATCCATCAACCATCCATCATCCATCCATATATCATCCATCCATCATCCATCCATCCATCCATCATCCATCCATCATCCATCCATCCATCCATCCATCCATCATCCATCCATCCATCATCCATCCATCCATCCATCAACCATCCATCATCCATCCATCCATCCATCCATCCATCCATCCATCCATCCATCCATCATCCATCCATCCATCATCCATCCATCCATCCATCCATCAACCATCCATCATCCATCCATATATCATCCATCCATCATCCATCCATCCATCCATCATCCATCCATCATCCATCCATCCATCCATCCATCCATCATCCATCCATCCATCATCCATCCATCCATCCATCAACCATCCATCATCCATCCATCCATCCATCCATCATCCATCCATCCATCCATCCATCCATCATCCATCATCTATCAATCCATCCATCCCTCCATCCATCATCTATCCATCCATCCATCCATCCATCCATCATCTATCCATCCATCCATCCATCCATCCATCCATCCATCCATCCATCCATCATCCATCCATCCATCCATCCATCCATCCATCATGCATCCATCATCCATCCATCCATCCATCATCCATCATCCATCCAACTATCCATCCATCCATCATCAATCATCCATCCATCCATCATCCATCATCCATCCAACTATCCATCCATCCATCATCCATCCATCCATCCATCCATCCATCATCCATCCATCCATCCATCCATCCATCCATCCATCCATCATCCATCCATCCATCATCCATCATCCATCCATCCATCCATCAACCATCCATCATCCATCCATCCATCCATCCATCATCCATCCATCCATCATCCATCCATCCATCCATCCATCCATCCATCATCCATCATCTATCAATCCATCCATCCCTCCATCCATCATCTATCCATCCATCCATCCATCCATCATCCATCATCCATCCAACTATCCATCCATCCATCATCCATCCATCCATCCATCCATCCATCATCCATCCATCCATCCATCCATCCATCCATCCATCATCCATCATCCATCCAACTATCCATCCATCCATCCATCATCCATCCATCATCCATCCATCCATCCATCCATCCATCCATCTACACCTTCTCTTATTCAAACATTGAACAGTCTCAGATTTTTATGTGATCTTTGATCTCCTTTACTTCAGAGGGTATTTATTCTTGCAGTGTTACTATGATCAGCCAGTAGGAGGCGCTGTCAGGACTTCAGGCCTTTATTTCTGTTTCTGTTTCTCATTTTCAGCCTGACTCGCTCTGAAAAGGTGAATATTTCTCCTCCTCAGGGGGAGAAAGCGACGCTATTGAACCTGCATGACTTCGTCCTCGGCAGGAAAGCGCGAACATTCACTCCATCGCTCTGACGTTTATTCTGAAAGCTGCTTTTCTTCTCAGGAAGTGGAGTTTCTTTTCAGCGCTGAGGCCATCATCATCATCATCATCATCATCATCATCGTCGTCATTATTATTATTTCAAAGAATCAGAAGGTCGACACGTCTCCAACCAGGTCAGAGGCAGAGAAAGGCCGGCCCATTAGCACACACATGACAGCTGATGTGAGGCGGGTAAAGAGAGAAGTGATCCAGACCTGCTGAGAGCACACACACACACACACACACACACACACACACACACACACACACACACACACACATACAGATTCAAAACTGCTAATTGAATTTCATGGCCCGTCTTTGTCACGGGCTCGCCACCTTCTGTTACTGTTGTAATGCCGTGAGTGTGTGTGTGTGTGTGTGTGTGTGTGTGTGTGTGTGTGTGTGTGTGTGTGTGTGTGTGTGTGTGTGTGAGTGAAAGTGTGTTTGTAAAGGGGGGGTTGGGGGTCTATGAAATGGCTCTTTTGCAACAAATGGCTCTTTTGAGCGGCAGTGTGTGTGTGTGTGTGTGTGTGTATACATATGTGTGTGTAGGTAATAGACAAGCCTATATACTCCTAAACAATGGCGCCCCCCCTCCGGTGGTGGTGGGGGGGTTTGCAGGATCAAGGCCTTTGCAGCCCATGAATTCATTACGCCTGCTTTCTGGCCGAGGAGGCGCGCTGCCCGTCTTTATCGCGCTGAAATGAGCAATAAAAGAGGCTTAGGGAGGTGACGGGGGGGACGGGGGGACGGGGGGGACGGGGGGCGGGCGAGGGTTGACAGGAGTCGGGGGAGTTTGCGGGTGGATTTACAGAGACAAGAGAGAAACTTTTGTGGAGGAGGAGATGGAGAAGAAAGGAGCAGAGTGTGGAGAATGGGGAGTGACGGGTGGGCTAATCTGGTATCCATCTGCTGCTGCTCGTATTCATGACCCCCTCCCTCCAAACAGAACCGCTAAATGACACCACAACACTGGACTAAATGTTTTTAGACAGGGGGCTTTGTCAGCGACACCCCCTCAGCACCCGGCCCGCTGCCACACAAAGAGCCGCTCCCTCAAAATAGTTAATAATTAGATTAAAACTTGAAATAGATGAAGTGTGTGAGTGAAAGGAGGCCGTACGCTGCCTGTCTGCCAGTCGGACTCGGGTCAAACCCTCCACACTGAGGGGGGGGGGCTCAGGGAAGGGCTCAGACTCACTCACTGGTCATGTTTTAGTCTCAGAGTCTGAATGAAGTCCCCCGTTCGGATCAGCTGACGAAGACCAGGTTGGAACCTCCTGGAGGGGACGTGGAGTCGTTTCTGATCAGAGACATACAAACCACCGCCGTGTCAACGTGTTTCAGACATGTAACACGTTTCAACACGCAGTGATTGCTAACAGAGTGTCTGTCAGACCAGCAGACAGAAAAACTAACAAAAAAGACACAACTCAGTGTTTGAAGCCTTCTGATCAGAACTTTCCAACAAAGAACAAATAAGATGGACGAGTCTGTGATCACACAGGAAGTCAGTGATCCCTGATCGTTTCCGCAGCAACACAACGGAAGATAAAAGACGTCAACGTTAACGGTTAGCTAACAGTTATCCTAACGAATAAAGAAAAGTTGTAAAAGTAACAACAAAGTTAGCTTTAATGCTAATGTTGCAGCATGACTGAGTCTTAAAGCTCAGTATAAGATGACGTGTTACAGGTAAATATTGTAGAAATTTAAGAACCACAAAATCTATCCCGAGGTGAGACCGTTTGAGGCCATGTTCATCATCGCTGAAGTTTCTACGGAGGTAAAAACGGAAACTTGAATTTTTACGTAACTTCAAAGCTCAGGAAGAAGAAAGAAGAAACTAAAAGAAGAAAAGTTTGAGATTCACTGAAGCGACAACGTGACCACGGTGATGAAGCAGGTGAGCTGAGTGCTCGGTGAGAGGCCGAAAAACGGGAAAAGCAGCAGAAGAAGAAAAATAAAGAGCGGCTGTGATGAAGCTGTGATGAAGCTGTGATGAAGCTGTGATGAAGCTGTGATGAAGCTGTGATGAAGCTGTGATGAAGCTGTGATGAAGCTGTGATGAAGCTGTGATGAAGCTGTGATGAAGCTGTCTCCGACGCGACGGCCTCTCAGCAGCAGTGGAGCTCTGCTAAAGTGGAGGAGATTGAAAAAGAGAGCAGACAGATGACAGTTTGTTCGGTCGGCGGGGGGTAAAGACTCCGCTGCACTTTAATATCACTTACAGGGATGGAGGCGCGCCGACGGAGCTGATGGTGTGTTCTGGTGAAATCAGGCTGTTTGTATTCAGTTTGACTTCGATCAGATAAACATGACTCCTCTTCCTCTCCTCCTCCTCCTCTTCCTCCTCCTCCTCTTCCTCCTCCTCCTCCTCCTCCTCCTCCTCTCCTGATCTCATCTTCTTCTTCTTCTCACTGTTGCTACATTTTCACATTCAGAAACACAGAATGTGGTGAAGACGTTCATTTGTTTCACTGTTTCAACCCTGTGTGTGTGTGTGTGTGTGTGTGTGTGTGTGTGTGTGTGTGTGTGTGTGTTTGTGTGTGTGTGTGTGTGTGTGTGTGATTAAACTCAGATTCAGCACACAGAGGGAACATTTCACGCCGTCTGTTCATTTGGTGGACTGAGTGAGTCCTGGAGGAGGTTGGCCTGTAGCTGGTCTGGGTGACCAGGTCTGGGGTCCCTCACCTTCCTCTTGACAATACCTCACAGACCTCCTCTGAGGTCCAGGTCCAAGCACAGTGATATCAGGGTCATTTTACCGGATTTTGGTTCTTTTGGTGCTGCGGGCAGGAGCCAAGTCTGGAAGATGAAACGGACCTCTGAGCACCAGTCCAGTTCCTCTCTTCGTTGTCCAGGTAAGAGTCTTCTGATTCCTCTGGTTCAGGAGGATTTCATCTGTGACACTGGGTCTGGTATCTCTCATCTTCCTCTTACCGTACCTCACAGATACCCTACCAGGTTTTGGTTCTTTTGGCGCCGTAGGCAGGAGCCAAGTCCTGCTGGAAAATTAAACCCCTTTAAAGCTGGTCAGCAGAAGGAAGCAGGAAGTGAGCTAAAATTTTCTGTGTTGACTCTGGACTTCAGAAAACCCAGTAGACCAACACCGGCAGATGACATGGACCCCCAAACCATCACGGACTGTGGGGACTTTACTCTGGACTTCAAGATACTTGGATTCTGAGCCCCTCCAGTCTTCCTCCAGACTCTGGGTCCTTGGTTTAAAAAATGACTTCCATCTGGAAAGAGGACTCTGGACCACTGAGCCATAGTCCAGTTCTTTGTCTCCTTAGCCCAGATAAGACTCTTCTGACATGGTCTCTGGTTCAGTTGTGGTTAAACTCCAGACTCAGTCTGGTTTTGTAGCAGTCCTCTCCAGGCTGAGGTCATCCTGGTTTTCTTCCACCCCTCTTTCTAGTGGTCTGTTTGGATCCGGCCCTCTGTGAACAGACAATCTTGGGTCTCAGACTGAACCAGACCGTGGGTGCAGTCAGACTATCGGGCTAAACGCTCGGTGTGACACTTCCTGACGTGTACGCTGGGAGGACGGGACGTGCTCTTCATGGTGCTGACTCTGATGAGTGAACAGACGCTTCATGATGACGTAGAGGACCATGCGTGTGTCATATTATGACGTGATGACATATGTACGAGAGGCAAACGTGTTTTAGTCTGGTTCATGTTGGAGTGGTGTGACCGCAGCCTGGACCAGCCAGCAGGGGAATGTAGGAGGCCGATCGTTCCTGAGTACAGCACGGTACAGAAGACCGGTGTGGTGGTCCTGGTCCTGAGAGACTGTTTGAGGGTACGAGAACCTTCACAGGTGTTTCCAGTTCAGAGCTGGATTCTACAGGACAACAAACAGAAACACGGGACAGAGTTAAAACAGGAGGCCACAGAAAATATGAGGAGAACATTTATTCATAATTTACTTTAAGAGGAGGAGTCTCAAAATCAGTATGCAGCTCTCTGTTTCTCCTGTTCTGAGCGCGCTCAGTGGGCTGAAGGAGGAAGGTTTGAGCTCCATACATTTAGATGTGCTGGGATGAGAGTGGGTGTGTCTCAGCCGTCTCTGTAATGTGTAATGGATTCAGTCCACGGGAGGTCGCCGTAATGACTCGTCTAAAAGCAGCAGCCGCCAGTAATACACACACACACACACACACACGCACCCACACACACACCTCTGAATACCAGCTGCCTGTCTGTCTCTCTGCCCGTCTGTTTCTCTGCCTGTCTGTCTCTCTGTGTGTCTCAGTCTTCTGATCACAGTCTTCATGTTTCTCTTAATGAGGAGGAATTTCAAAGCAGGAACTTCTTTTCACCTGTGAAACTTCAGATTTTCAGCCGTAAGCGATGAAACTGAAGTGACGCTCAGACATCACTCCTGGTTCTGTCCTATCAGAGCTCATCTACCAGCTCCAACCTCACCAATCAGAGCTAACGTGACCTCACTCTTCATTTTACTGACAGACTCTCAGTTTGATCAGATCACTGCAGAATAACTGCTGCATGTGGGCTGAATGAACATTATCACAAACAGGTTAGCCTGTGTTTTAGCCTTTAGCTCATGTTTTAGCCTTCAGCCTGTGCTCTCTCTCTCTCTCTCTCTCTCTCTCCTGTTTATCTTTCTTCTTCTCTTCTGTCCTTTCTCTGTCTGTCAGTTCAGCTCCAGTCTCCACCATCTCGACTAAATTAATCACAGAAATCGTTTCCAGCAGAGAGAAAAACGATCCTGCTTCTTGAGATGTTGGTCTGTGTGTCGTTCTGCAGCGCTCAGCGGGGGTCGGGGGCTCAATCAGGGGTTAAAGATAAAGAGGAGCGAGTATTAGAGTCAAATGGTCCGTGAACTGAAAGCCTGTGTGTGTGTGTGAAGAGTGTGTTTGTCAGGTTTGTTGTCCAATCATGTGGATAATTTCTGTTTTTCTCAGGTCTATTGAACGATGAACTGGGTCAGAGTGATTTAAAGGATGGTTCTGCATCTTTCTGTCTTCTCCATGAAGGAACTTTCCCAGGATCTCAGGACTTTTTAGGAACCATGTACTCTAAGACTGCAGGAACTAGGGTCTTCATTTATTTCTGGCGTAACTGATCCACAACCAGCTGTGATGGACTTGGTTTAGGCCCTGTTTATACGACAACAGTATCAGGGTGAAACGCAAAAGTTTTGTTGTGTTTTCAGCCTCTCGTTTATACAGAAACACCGTTTCAGTCGACCTAAAACAACTTTTTAAAAACGTCCTCCAGAGTGGAATTTTTCTGAAACGCTGCCGCCTCCGTTACCGTATAAATGGCAAGCTGGAGTTTCAGTGAAAATGGTGACGTCACGCTCCGTTTTGCGCGTGCGCATTCCACTTTCGTTGTGGGAACTTTTGCAAACCGGACAACAACAACAACGGTTAAACGGCGACTTCCTGGGTTGTTCTTGTGCTGCTGAATCTGCTGACTGCCTTTAACTAAACGTTCATCTGTTGCTCCACTTCTGCTTGAAGATGAGACGTATTTAATATGAACACCAGACGATCAGCCCGCCTCTTCAACTACCAAAAGACTCTACTGTTATATCGCCACCTACAGGCCGTGTATGAACACTACAGCGTTTCCGTGTGAACGCAGATTTTTTTCTCTGCATTTTTTGTGTTTTCGAGTGAAACGCTGTGAAGCGTTATCGTATAAACGGGGCCTGAGAGGACTCTGAGACACTTTGTGAATACAGATCCAGACTTTCAGCAAACTGATCAATGTGCATCTTTGTCCACAGGGGGCGCCAAAAAAAAAAACAGAAACCAAAAGTTCCTCACAGGAGCTTTAATCAAACCAATTAAATATACATCTGATTTATGACAATACTCTGTCTCTACATCCTACACACACACACACACACACGCACACACACACACACGCACACACACACACGAACATGTTGTTTTTTTTCTGATGCTCTAATGTTATGAGAGAAAAAACAGCCCCATATGGCCAGGACCCCCTTTAGGGGCAAAACACACACACACACACACACACACACACACACACACACACACACACACACACACACACACACACACACACACACCCACACACTCTCTGCAGTGGGTCTTAATGCCACTTAAGGCTGTTAGTGTTTCCTGTTGATGTCCGACAACAGGCTCTTCACAAGCCATCATTTTCCACTCTGCAGAGCTTTTTATACACACACAAATAAAACACACACACACACACACTCAAATAATAGACACACACACACACACACACATTTGTGGAGGTAAACAAAGATGAACAGACAGAACAGGTAGTGCATTTGGCTCCTTGTCTGGAGGAGTCACAGGTGTGTCTGTGTGATGAACCATCAACAGATTAACGAGATTATTTCAGATTTTATTGAATTTCTTTTGTCTTCTTCTGATTCGAGATTCAGAGTTTTTATTTTTCATGTTCGTGACTCAACCTTCATGTTCACAGATAATCTTTCACTTTCCATCCGCTCCATCAGGTGGGCCGCTCCATCGGACACCACCTGCCAGGTGTGCGTTGTCCTGCGGGTCATCTGATGTCATCAGAGGTCAGAGTGAGGTCACGGGGTCACAGCAGGTTATCAGTGCTCCTCTGTGTTAAACTGAGAGCTCTCACTCTGATCAATGTTTCATTTGTTAAACTGGATTTGTTTCCTGATCTCAGTTTTCTGTTGTTGTCAGGTGACTGACCAGGTGAGCTCAGACAGAGCAGCTAATTATAAACTCATTAAAACGATTATTGATCATCCGGCTCATCGGTCTGCTTCTTTATCGTCTTCAGGATATGATAATATTCATCTCTGGTTTCCTCTCTGCAGGGTGCAGTTTGGGCTCATGTCTGTTTTTAATGTGGTGCTGCCTGAGAGTCTGAAGACCTGGTCCATCCAGTCTTGGTTCTGGTCCTTGTCCCTTTTGTTCGGAGGTTTCTTTAGAGTCTCTGAATCTTTTAATGATGTTTTGTTCTCTAGATCAGGGGTTCCCAAACTTTACCATGACAAGGACCCCCAAACAGCATTAGCTTCTGGCCGGGGACCAACAGATTTTATTTTATTTTTTATTTTTTTGACATGTGTTAATGAGGCTAAAAACGATGCTTTCAGTCTCTACTGGTTGTTTTTGTATCGAGTGAAGCTAAAGTATGAAGATTTTAAACACTGGTTTGAAAGGGTCTCCAGAGTTAGGACACATTTCGATCAATCACGGCCATTTTTCTCTATGGTTGTAAAGCCATACTTAATGTATGCTGCCTCATATTTTTGAATTTTAGTTGGCCACGAGTTCTTAGGGGGTTTTTTTTGCAGCAGAATCCTCCACAGCAGGGCTGTTGGACGCTCCATTTTGTGCTAGCTAGCAGCTTGAAAACAGGTGCAAACCGCCAGTCAATAAAGATGATGACGTCGTCACGCCCAAGTTGGAACTGTCACACAAGGTGCGGTCTAGTATCGGAAACTTGAGAATCCGACGATTACGGCAGTTTACGTGTTGTATGTTCAGTACAAAATGGTTACATGAAAAGAATAATCAATAGAAAAATAAAAATAATTTGATTCTATTTTCCCACGTTCCTACAATTTTCTGAGGCCCCCCTAGTACCCCCTGGTGGCCCCCACTTTGAAAACCACTGCTCTAGATGATGAAGTGGACTCACAGAGGAACATTATTCTGAAGCTGTTGAACTATTTGCTCACACAGAGGGTCTCAGACTCTCTAATGTGTCCTTTTTATACACAGTTATGTTGCTAAGCTGTTGAAAATTAATATAAGAAGTTTGAAGATATTTCTCTGGATTTTTTCAGCATTAAACAACTTTTTCAACATTTTGTTTCTGTATTTTTTTTATTTTCGCATTTTTATCTCTATCATTTTTACAGGTGGGTCTTTTTAAAACACCCCAACAGTTCATCTGAGACTCTTTAGGATAATTTAAATAGATAAAAATAACTTTTTATTATTTTTTTTTTTTTTTAACATATCCATTATTTAAAAAAGTACCAAAACTGACAGGTGACATTTCCTAGTCTGTTATACTAACTGTTAATTTAGTACCTCTACTTTTATGAATGAATAAATCCTGAGGTTTTTTTATTCCAAACCATCTTTTATTATCTTTACAATTAACATGACATTAGTTTATAAAGTGCTTAACGAGAGAAGTCAATCAATCAATCAATAGCCAGCAATTAAACAGTGCAGTAATGAAACTTAAACAGGGGTTGCAACACAAAAAATGTACAGCAAATGAATAAAAAATCCAAATGCAGGACCAAGAGGACCAGAAGTGAGACCAAGTAAGTGGAAGAAGAAAGGAAGAAAAACAAATAAGGAAGATAGAAGTCATAACAATAATAGTGAAAGCCAGTTTAGTAAAAAAAAATTAAAGTAAAACCATAAAAATTACAAAAATAATAATGCTGATAAATGTTGAAGCAACAAGAATTCATTTTTAATGAGTCGGTTTATTTTTCTGTGTTTTGGGAATAAAAACTCTTGATTTTATTTGAACAAACGTAAAAAGGACTTATTAGTACTCAGTGTTCCTGTCTTACACAGTTTAAACCCTCCTTCTGCAACAACACAACAGCCAAACACGGAGAGGTCAGAGGTCAGAGGTCAGTGAAACACACCTTCATGTGACCTCAGAGAGACGGTGGGAGTTTCTGATCGATATCTGCTGATTCAGACTCCGATCACCCGTCAAACATTTCTTCATCCCCCTCTCCAACTTTCCACTCCACCTGTGGAGCTGCTCGGAGCACGTGACTGAACAAGGAAGCGGAAACAGAGCAACGAAATGCCAACAGCTGAGCAGCAGCAGAGATCCTGTATAAGACAGATGACTCACTACTTCGTAGAATAATGAACCAGAAAGAAAAGGTGCGTTCTGCTAAGCCCTCACCTGGAACACATAAATGCAAATACAAACGGAAACCTTGATCCCAGTTACCCCGGTTATCGATGATTATCCTAAACTGCATATTTTATCAATGACTGGCTTCAATCATCTGTGTTTTATAACCCAACCAACTGTTAGTAACACAACTCTATGTTCTTTTTATAGCAGCTTATTTATACTGAACTTTTAAAAATACAATATTTATTTAATCATTATTTAACCTGGTAAAACCGATAGAGATTAAATGTCTCTTCCAACGGTGACATGGCCAAGAGGCAGTGTTACGCATCAATGTTCAACAAAGAAAACAAACAGATACAGAACACACTGAGCACAAAGAGTGATCACATAAAACATAAACAATGAGGTAAAAGACTGCAACGTGTGATTGGAACAAAGCAAACAGATCAAACACCAGGGCAGGAGCAAACAGAGGGTAAAAGTTCAGCAATATTGTGCTTAAAGCAGGTCAAAGAGACCAGAGAGGCCAGCCTGAGTCTAGTTTGGAGGTCGTTCCATGACCAAGGGCCAAAATAGGACAGACTCCTACGACCAGCCTCAGTCCACACTGAGGGGACGATGCAGCGCAGCCAGGTGCTGGATCTGAGGTTGTGAGAGTCTTGAGCAAAGACAAATTTTGGTTAAATGTGCCTTATAAATAAATAAATAAATAAATAAATAAATAAATAAATAAATAAATAAATAAATAAATAAATAAATAAATAAAAGAAAGCTTTGATTTGTATGTAGTCAATATGCTTTGAACTTTCTTTTTCGTCTCTGGAAACACCTCCAGAGTGAGACCTCATCTCCTAAAGCGCTCTCTCTTCAGCTCCAGTTAGCAGCCCGAGCTAATCCGGCTAACAGCTAACGGCTAACGGCTAACAGTGGCGCTATGATGGCGGAGCTGGTGCAGGGACAGGCCTCGATGAACCAGCCGGGGCTGAAGTCAGACGGCCTGGCCGATGTTTTACAGAGGGCCCGGCAGGTAACAACTCCACTGGGGCTCAGCACACACCTGTTCAGGGCCGAACCGGGTCGTTTACATCGAGCCAAAGCACTTTTATTCGAATTCTCCGTGTTGTACTGCTGCTATCCTAACTTATGCGCTCGTCAACACACACTCACTCACACACACACACACTCACTCACACTCTAGCATGCTAACTAGCTCGGAAAGCAGTTCGGAGTTGCACTTGTGGCCGGTTTTGCACACTTTATCCGAGCTGACACGGTCCGAGAGTTAGTTTATGGGGAGTTTGTGGAGCTGTCACCCGGAGGGGAGCGCAGTGGGAGCGGGGGGGAGCAGGACAGAAGTTTGGCCACACGTGTCACTGAGGCAGACAACCTGTTGCGAGACAGAAACACGGTCGAAATGCACACAACTCCACTCTTTTTACTTCGCTTCGCTGACCTACTAAGTGTCCAGGGGCAGAGCAGTGAAATGAGGGTGTTCATACTGTGTTAAAGCCTCATCCGCTTTCCAACAGTTATTATGAGAGTTGGACCCCCTCCCCTCCGCTTATAGGCTGCTGTTTACTGTAAGTTGGTTAGAAACTAGGCTGGCGTTATGCAACAGCCTCAGAGCCATATACAGCCGAGTGGAGGTGTGTCAGCCTCCTATACAGACACACACAGGTAGTCACACACACACTCAGGGCATTTTCCTCACCTCTGTGTGTGCTGCAGTGGGAACCAGCAGGCTGTTTGTGTGTTTGCAGGCTCTTTCTGATAACTCAGGTGAAGTTTGGTACATGCAGGTGTTCCACTGTCTCTGTGACCTTACAGACAGTTATTCAAACAAATGTTTCTGCACTCTGTTTCTGATAAAGGAGCTGTTTAATCTGGAGAGGCTGCTCTGTAGAAAACTTAAATCTACCAACATTTCTAGAAATACTCCGCGCAGGGGTCAGAAAGACAAACTCTGAATCAGAACAACACAGGGTGCCAGATCTGTGAACTTAGACACCTTAACTCTGCATAAAACCACAGCAGAACTGTACAAACCTGCAAAGTGAAAACCTGCCCTGTTATTAAACTCTACACCTCCATAATCTGGATGATAAACCAGAAATGCGGCTTTAAACGCCGTCCATCGTGCGTATATGTGACTAGAAAAGTGACGCATATGTGATCATTTCTTTGTTGCACAGATGTGGAGGCAGGATGTGGTTAGCTTAGCTTAGCATACAGAGTGAATGCAAAATGAAGCAGCTAGCATGTCCCTGTCCGAAGTTTAAAAACATCTCTGATGCTTTGCAAAGTGTACGGGGGGAAGTTACAAATACTCATCTCTGCTGATGCCGAGTGGTTTTCAGGCGCAGCTAAGACGCCTTTAAGGGCGTTTAAACAGTCAACTGTTCTAGTTTCAAATCAGATTCATGCTCTTAGATAACTTTCTTGTATATAAACCGAACCGTCCAATCAATGAGGGGTCACAGGGACATAAACAGTTGTTTACACAAGCCGAACAAAGGTGCCAGGCAGGATTATTAATGGGTACGAGTTGTTTTTGATAGCAGATGATACTGAAGTTTGATTGGTGCTTTTTATTTAACACCTGTTGGAGTTAGTCTTGAGCGATGGTGATCCAATTTTGACACTTGATGTTGAGTAAAGCCAGATATTTACCCAGCATGCAGCATTCACGCAGGCATCATGAGCATAATTGTAAATATACTTGACTTTGCACGTCAGGTGTTGTGTAATTGGAGGATTATTGGCTTCTTAAAGGGAACGTGGTGGAAGTACAGGTGGTACGTGAGGTCACTGATGGCGTGTGTGTCAGTTTGTCTTTAAAGCTTTCCTTCATTTGTCCATCAGTCGATCTTTGTTTATATAGCACCAAATCATAACAAACAGTGTCTCAAGACACTTAATGGGCAGAAACCTCGAGCTGAACCAGACTCATGATAGACAGACATCTGCCTCGACCTGTAACCTCATGTTTTCATCTGGACACAAAGAGAGGTTGTTGTGCTCTACAGTGTATTTTGTCCCCCTGGTGACTCCGTAGTATCTTTACATGATTAACAGCTCATTTAAATCCATATTTCTCTAACTCTGGTGTTATAGTAAACCCTTACTTCATCATCTGTCTGAAACACTTTGTTTTAGCTTCTGTCTCTTTAAGACTCCCTGCTCCCCAAACCTCCTTCCCTCTGATTGGCCAGCCCTCTGGATGTGAAACTATGGGCGATCTCTGGATGATCTGGTGCTGTTTTTAGAGAGGAGTGTTTTGATCAGTTTACAGGTAGAATTCAGGGATTTCTACACCTGATGAATATTTAGAGGTTTGAAAATTTGCATGTAATGACTTTATATGGATGAAGGTTTGTGTTGGATGTTGTCGTGTTTGGCTCCAGGATGAAGTTAGAAGTGCTTACCTGTGGCCGTCTTATAACAGTCTGTAGGGACAGTCCTGGGTCTTTGATTATTTAAGGAAGTTTATTCTTGATTTTAGGACTGAAAAGTTCGGCTGAACGATTCTGGAAAATAATCTGATTGTGATTTTTTTTGGCCCAATTAGGGCTGCCAGGATTAGTCGACTAGTCACGATGACGTCGACGATCAAATTCATCTTAGCGACTTATTTAATAATCGACGTCGTCCTTTTAATATTTTTTTAAACTGCCGCTGTACTTTCACCTGTCTCGTCTGCCGTTCCGTCCTTGACGCATACGCGCAGAAGTGGTAACCGGGGTAACCCGTGATGTCACCGGAAAAGTTACGCCCAACAGTATCATGGCTAGCCGGCAACAGAGCTGGAAAGTTTGGGAGCATTTTTCCAAAATAAAGGAGAAAAGTGTGCAATGCAAAATCTGCAAAGCAGAAATGTCCTTCCATGACAGAACGACGGCGATGAACGAGCATCTGAAAAGACAGCACGCCGTGGCTGATTTATTTTCTGACCAAGAATGACAATCTCGCTAAGCTAATTGGCTAGTTGGCTGCTAACATTAACGTCAACAGGGAGCTACCTACTTAATAGCGATGTCATGTTTGAACAGAAAATTGGTTCATTAAAAAAAAATGTCAGAAATGCTGCTACAAGCTGCAAAGTTCATTAAAAGCTGAATGAACTATGATATTAACTGTCTTCATTTTTAGTTAGCACATACCTTAAACACTTGAAGCTGGAAGCTAATGATGTTAGCTGTATGCTGCTGCAATAAGCTGCAATTTATGTTTGATCCGAATAGTCGACTAACCACAAAAAATAATCAGTGACTAGTCGATTATCAGAATAATCGTATGTGGCAGCGTTAGGCCCAATATTGGGGTGGGGGGCAGTAAATCATTCTATAGTTGGACCAACACGACATGAATCTAATCACAGCCTCTGGGATTTGAAAGTTGGCATTTGGGAACATCGATACTAACGGTTATTCCAACAGCTTCACGGTTCCTCTGTTGGGTTTCTGACGTGGGAACTTTATGAGGACTGGCTAGGGAAAAATGGAGGAAGTCAGGAGTTAAAGAATTCCCACAATTCCCCAAAATCTTTGTTTTCAGGAGTTTTCATGAGTTTACAGCTATTTGAAGACGGATGGTTGAGCTGTTAGATGAATCAAGTATTTGGAGCTGTTTGGGATTTTATGGTGTAACAATATGGAAAAATGTTGGTTTGGTACATTTTTGGTTTGGTGAGTGATTTGAAACTTTCTGTTGGGAGTTTCTGTTAGTATTCAAGTTGAAAAGGTGAAGGGAAAATGTGATTACTGTTTTATTTTTATTCTTTAAGCCTGAAAATGATTTTTTGTGCTTTGAACTTTACTGTGATGCTATTATAGGACAGTAAGCTTGTTAGTTAATCAGCTCATATGACTCACTATAAGAAACTAATGATAATGATGATGATGAGCCCAAAAACCTGGTTGAGACGTAACTTATCAAGTTTTATGCTTGAAAGTGTCTGAAAAACAAAACAAAGATCAATATTTATGAATCATTTTCCCGTTGATCCTTTCAGCCACTGATTCCACTTTCATCAAAACGAGCTGTGATGTTTTGTGAATTAGTTATCGACTCAGAAACGTATGCATGAAGATTCTAACATGGTGTACAGGTGTACAGGTGTGTTACGGTGCACCTGCAGCTCTTTGGTGTGTGAGTCATGTGGTCAAAGGCTGCAGAGTAAACAGGTGTGTGAGCTTGAGGAGGGATTCAGGTTGTTCTCTGCGTGTTTGTTTGGAGCAGCAGATTCCTCCACAGCTCTCTCTGCTGCTCATTAAAAAGTGAAGATGGCTGAGGCTGCCTCCATGTGTGGTTGGGGACGTGTCTGTCTGTGTGCGGTCAGCTGGCGGCGAGAGTTAGGTGCTGCGAACGAAACGTGGAGGTGACTCTGCAGCAGGTAGAGAGGTGACCAAACGGCAGGGCGATGAGAGACCGAACGTTTGGGGACGAGATTGAGAGACGGGTCATTGTTTGCTAATCATCAAATATTCATTCTTAAATAAAAATTGGAGTATTATTACGAATATTATCTGCAGTTTTTCAGCGTTTTTACCGACAGTGTTCCTGTGACGTTATGTAACAGGAGAAGAAGAATGCTAACTGCATTAAACAGCAACAAGGGAAGATAAAAACTAACAAGAGTCGCTGTAAATATGTTTTCAGGAACAGACACAAGGCTGTAAACTGAGGTTTGTCTACAGTGCATCAAATAAATGAGTGACATCACAGACATGTCTGTGTCTCAGTCGTCAGTGATCCACTCCAACCTGCAGAGATCCACCTGACACTGAGCAGCAGCATCTGATCAGGAGTCCAGACGCCTCCAGAGCTTATTGGTTTCATCTGCTGCAGAGTGAAGTGTTAAACGTACCTGACAGACGGGACATGAACAACATGTTCCTTCAGTCCGACTCTGCAGAACAGCTGTGTGTGTGTGTGTGTGTGTTGGTGTGTTGGTGTGTGTGTGCACACACACAGACAAACAGAGAGCCTTATTAGGAAGCTTCCTGATGCGGTCCACTGGAGGATAAACTCTATGGCTGATTCAGAGTCATCGTGAGCTCTGCTGCAGCGTCAACAACACAATCTGACTTTCACCACACCAGAGTGAAAACAACCGCACTGTTTGTCGGCAGGGTCTGGAGACGTGTGTCTTATTAAGTTACATTTTCAAGAAGGCATGTGTGAGCTGTGACATGAAGCACTGTGACTCATTTGTTCTCATTTGAACATCTAAAGTGGAGCTGACTTGTTGAGGACCTGCCTACAGACTTGGAGAACTTTGAATGTGGTTGTGTTGGTTTTGAACTCATCAGCCTGAAAACTGGTAAAGCTTTGGCTATTACCGCTCTAGTAAATGTAACATTGTGAGGACTTGTTTGGGACTTGTCTAAAGACTTGGTGGACCCAACTTATCAGCTCAAACTTTGAATTTGGTGGTCTTAGCTTAGACATCATCAGTGTGAAAATAGTGAAGGTTTTAGCTCTTAGTGCTCCAGTACATGTACAATGGTAATGACTTGTTAAGGACTTGTCTTAGGACTTGGTTTTCTCAGCTTGGAAAATGGCTGACTATGTTTTGGACTCAGTGGTCTCGGCCTCTACTTTTAGTTTTGGTGATTTCTTGAAAATTGGTAAGACCATTCTCCCAGTAAATCTAAAATGGTGATGACTTATTTAGGACTTGTCAGAGGACTTGGCGGTCCCAACTTGGGACTTGTCTGACAAAACTTTGAGGTCAATGGTCTAAATCTGAACTTGACAGCCTGACAGTTAGTTGGACATTACACACTGTTGCTTCAGTAAGTGTAAACTGGCCATGACTTGTTTAGGACTTGTTATAAGACTTGGTGATCGTATCTTAAGACTTGTCAGTTTAAATTTTGAGTTTGGTGTTCTCAGCTTGGAAGTTGTCCACTTTGTTTAGTTGTTAAGTACTGATGACTTGTCGAAGACTCGTTGAAGACTTGTCTGCTTGAACTTTGAACTCGATATCACTCTGGGATTAGTCCACTTCAGGTTTGGATAAACTTTTGAATTTTCATTTTGACTTGTCTTCAGATTTTTGGCCTTTAGGCTGGACTTGCTCTAACGTTACAGTCTCGAGTCAAGACTTGTAGCCGTTACTGGAGACTTATCATCTCAGTATCTTGCACAGACTTCCGTCCTGCATTTAAGACTTGTTTGTTGTGACTTGAAGTTGTGGCTTCTTTCTTGACCCGGTACTTGATTTCAAACTTTGTGGTCATGACCCAGGACTTGTTGTCCTCATCCAAGTCATGACTCAAGTCATGACTCAAGTCATGACTCAAGTCATGACTCAAGTCATGACTCAAGTCATGACTCAAGTCATGACTTGTGATATTTTCAAGACTTTTAGTCTTTATTCGAACCATTACTTGTTTTTAGACCTGAGACTAAACTCGTGTCTAACTTGAGTCTTCTTCTGTCCTGATGTAGCACATGACTCGAGACTTGTTGTGGTGTTTGATCCGTACAGGAATAGTTTTGTCCTCGTGTTCAGATCTTAAAGTGTTTGTTTCTCTCTCAGATGGTGGGAAAGATGGGAGGAGAAGCGATGTCCCACCTCAACAGCTCCTCAGGAAGTGTGGAGCCCTCGCTTTACTACCCTGGCCAGAAACGACCCGGAGAGGATGGAGGTGAGAGGGAGGGAAAACGGGGTCCACATAGAACCTTTAGAACCTTTGGAGAGCGCTATCCAATCACCTTTACTGGAACAAAATGTGCATTCAGCGCTAATCTCTGCTCTTTCTCCCAGTAGGTAACCAGCTAGCAGCCATGGGGCATCAAAGGTACGAGCAGCAGCTTATATTGATCACACACACACACACACACACACACACACACACACACACACACACACACACAGATAATGACGTGTGTTCAGCATCAGTTTGCAAATAGACATGAGTGTGTGGGGGTCGGGGTGTAACAGCAGATAAATGTTTATAGATCTGTCCTCCTACAGTCATAATCATAAACATAATAACTTATTGACACACACACACACACACACACACACACACTCTCTTACTGTGGCAGTGGGCTCATTGTGTGATGCTAATGTTTGTATCATGTGTGTTTTGCAGCAGGGTAATCACAGAGGATTACAAGGTCCCCGACAGGATGGTGGGCTTCAGTGAGTATGACCTTTAACCTTTCAGCCCAAGGAGGCTCTTTTTGTCCAATCACATCGCTCAGTTTTTCTGATTCTTGTCTTATTTTTTCTTCCTCTTTAAAACGATTGAAACGATGAAACGATTTCTGTGATTAATTTAGTAGAGATGGTGGAGACTGGAGCTGAACTGACAGACAGAAAAAGGACAGAAGAGAAGAAGAAAGAGAAACAGGGGAGAGAGAGAGCACAGGCTAAAGGCTAAAACATGAGCTAAAGGCTAAAACATGAGCTAAAGGCTAAAACACAAGCGAAAGGCTAAAACACGAGCTAAAGGCTAAAACACGGGCTAAAGGCTAAAACACAAGCTAAAGGCTAAAACACAAGCTAAAGGCTAAAACACAGTTTAAAGGCTAAACCACAGGCTACAGGCTAAAACACAAGCTAAAGGCTAAGACACAAGCTAAAGGCTGAAACACGAGCCAAAGGCTGAAACACGAGCCAAAGGCCAAGACACAAGCCAAAGGCTTGAACACAGTTTAAAGGCTAAACCACAGGCTAAAGGCTAAAACACGAGCAAAAGGCTAAAACACAGTTTAAAGGCTAAACCACAGGCTAAAGGCTAAACCACAGGTTAAAGGCTAAACCACGAGCTAAAGGCTAAAACATGAGCTAAAGGCTAAAACATGAGCTAAAGGCTAAACCACAGGTTGACCTGTTTGTGATAATGTTCATTCCCACATGCAGCAGTTATTCTGCAGTGATCTGATCAAACTTGAGAGTCTGTCAATAAAATGAAGAGTGAGGTTACGTTAGCTCTGATTGGTCGATGAGCAGGACATCAGGATTCACTAACGTTACACGTTAGCCTACAGATACGTCTCAGAGCTCCGTCTACTAAACTCCAGAACAAAGTGACAAAGTTTACTTGTTGTCATGTTTCAAACAGCAGCTCTGTGTAACTGTTGATAAATACCTTACCTCCTCACGCTGTATCCAGTAAAAAGTCGACTTGAACAAAGAAAAGTAGTGTTAAAAAGAAGATCTGATCTCCATTCACTTCCAAAACAAACACACACCTTGTTCAGAGTCATGACATCACCACAGTGTTCACACGAGTCTTAAAGGAGCCCGTGTTACAGAAATAAATGAATGATTACACTCATTTTTTGGAGGGAAAAAGTACCACTGCCTTACAATTTAAATCTGATGTATTCAATCTGAAAATGTCATGAACTTCTGGGACTGTGAAGATCTGGTGCTGGTTTTACGTCAGAGTGTTTTGATCAGTTTACAGACTGATTCAAGGTTTGAAGATCTGCAGACGTTGGGTCTGATGAGTCTAAACTAAAGCTCCTCATGTCTCCTCTCTGGTGTTTCCTCAGTTATTGGTAGAGGAGGTGAACAGATCACCAGGATCCAGTTGGAGTCTGGCTGCAAGATTCAGATTGCTGCTGGTGAGTCTGTCTTCACTTCATACTTTTCATTTCAGAGTCTGTGAGTTCTGATCTGTGCTGCTGTTTGTGTCCATCTCTAAAAGTGTTTGCTGTTGTGTCGCCTGAGGAGCTCCTTTAGTTCCTGAGCCACAGAGCATGGAGGATCATGTTTGATGCAGATCTTTGAGGTCTGATCAAGCAGCTGAGAGTCTTTCCTTAAAGAATAAGCAGCAGCATTAACGCTCACGGTGACTAAGAGAAGAGAAACTTGAGAAACCTGTTTGCTGAGCTGAATCACACTCCTCTGTGTTTGCAGACAGCGGAGGCCTGATGGAGCGGCCATGTTCCCTGACAGGAACCCCAGAGAGCATCGAGTGAGTATCTGAACCTCTGAAGAAGAAGAAGAAGAGGAAGACTCCTCCTCCTCGCCTCCACCTGCTCACTCTTTATGTTTGTGTGTGTCTGTGTGTGTTCAGGCAGGCAAAGAGGCTGCTGGTCCAGATCGTGGACCGCTGCAGAAACGGTCCTGGTTTCCATGGAGACGGGGAAGGTGGCGCTTCAGTGCAGGAGATGCTGATCCCGGCCAGTAAGGTGGGGCTGGTGATCGGCCGAGGAGGAGACACCATCAAACAGCTGCAGGTGGAGCGACCGACAGAACCAAACACGAAACACCACAAACTGTCCATGTTTCTGCTGCGTAAACATCTGTGTGTGTGTGTGTGTGTGTGTGTGTGTGTGTGTGTCAGGAGCGGGCCGGGGTGAAGATGATGATGATTCAGGACGGTCCGATGCCCACAGGAGCAGATAAACCTCTTCGTATCTCTGGAGACCCGTACAAAGTGCAGGTACGAGCTCCTCAGACCGTCTCCTCCTCAAGCGCCAGAAAATCTCCGAGCAAAACTCAAATCAGCAAAAACTTCTTGAATATGATTTTCAGTCATAACTTCCTGCTGTAATATATCTAAAAACATCAGAACTCAACTTTAGATCCTTTTTAATTAACTGTTTTTTTACTTGCAGATTTAGTATGAAGTAAAATTTGAACCAATCATGAATAAAACACGCGGCGCCGCAGTTTGAACCAGAAGTTAACACATTCAGTATGAGGAGGCCAGAATGAGCAACAAACATGATGAAGGACGGGTCATGAATGTCGACCTCTGATGTCTAACGCTCTCCTCCTCTTTGCTCTCTTCCTCTTTGCTTTCCTCCTCTTTGCTCTCCTCCTCTTTGCTCTCCTCCTCCTCTTTGCTCTCCTCCTCTTTGCTCTCCTCCTCTTTGCTCCCCTCCTCTTTGCTCTCCTCCTCTTTGCTCTCCTCCTCTTTGCTCTCCTCCTCTTTGCTCTCCTCCTCTTTGCTCTCCTCCTCTTTGCTCTCCTCCTCCTCTTTGCTATCCTCCTCTTTGCTCTCCTCCTCTTTGCTCTCTTCCTCTTTTCTCTCCTCCTCTTTGCTCTCCTCCTCTTTGCTCTCTTCCTCTTTGCTCTCCTCCTCTTTGCTCCCCTCCTCTTTGCTCTCCTCCTCTTTGCTCTCCTCCTCTTTGCTCTCCTCTTCCATTTTGCTCTCCTCCTCTTTGCTCTCCTCCTCTTTGCTCTCCTCCTCCTCTTTGCTCTCCTCCTCTTTGCTCCCCTCCTCTTTGCTCCCCTCCTCTTTGCTCTCCTCCTCTTTGCTCTCCTCCTCTTTGCTCTCCTCCTCCTCTTTGCTCTCCTCCTCTTTGCTCTCCTCCTCTTTGCTCTCCTCCTCTTTGCTCTCCTCCTCTTTGCTCTCCTCCTCTTTGCTCTCCTCCTGCAGGCTGCGAGGGAGCTGGTGTTGGAGGTGATCCGGGAGAAGGACGGAGACTTCAGATCAGGGCGCAACGACTTCAGCGCTCGCCTCGGCGGAACCAACCTGGATGTAGGACCACAAACACACCGTTAGCTTTCTGCAGCTTCCTGTTAATACTGTTTTTGAAGATGAGGTCACACTGAGTCTGTCCCTCTGCAGGTTCCTGTTCCCCGGTTTGCTGTCGGCATCGTCATCGGCAGGAACGGAGAAATGATAAAGAAGATCCAGAATGATGCGGGCGTCCGAATCCAGTTCAAAGCAGGTCTTTGAGGCCCCGCTTAATCCAGATTACCCACATCTGATGTCACAGTAACCCTGTTTACACTCAGGATCTACTTCCTCATTCATTCATTGTTTGACCTCTGACCTCTCTGCCACCTACAGATGATGGTATCAGCCCCGAGCGTATTGCTATGGTCATGGGTCAGCCAGACCGCTGTCAGCACGCTGTCCACCTCATCAACGAGCTCATCCAGACTGCACAGGTAACACACACACACACACACACACCGTCACAGAGAGAGAGCGCAGCACACACTCTGAACTCCGTGTGTGTTTGATTTGTAGGAGCGTGATGGTTTCGGCTCGGCTCTGAGAGGCGGGAGGGTCAGAGGTCGTGGTGACTGGACTATGGGGTCTCCTGGACCGCTACAGGAAGTGACCTACACCATTCCTGCTGACAAATGTGGCCTGGTCATCGGCAAGGGTAGGATGAATCTCCTTCTGTCCCATCACGTTGACGAGTCATGAAAATGGCGTCCTCCACTTCTACATCAGACGTTTATGGGCGTCATTCATGTTCACAAACAACACAGAAGAGAGGGGGCGGAGCCAGAGGGGGCGGAGTCAGAGGGCGTTAGTTAGGATTTAAACAGCGTGTAAGAGTGTGAAACTGCAACAGAGTGCAGTTTAAGAGAGTCCTCAGAGAACTGAGGAACTCGTACCTCAAATGACTCGTATGTCAGTTTTCCCCATTGAAATGAATTGAAATCTCATTAACCCTTTCCAAACCACAAGGAAAACACCACCACATTTTTTAGGGACGTCTTAAAATAAGAAAAATTTACTTATAAATAATGATTTTTGTATGAAAACACAATACAGTGGAGTGTGGTGCAGAAAACTGGTTTTATTAAGTGAAATGTTCAGACGTTCGCTTGGAGATGCTGACGGAGGCGGAGGAGAAATCTTATTGGCTGATTTTTGCCCTTTTCTCCTCACTTCCTCACAGGTGTCTCCTTTTTTCCACTTTGAGTTTGTTTTCTTTTTTTAATGAAGTTACATCAGTGACTCGTCAGTTTAGCCTCCTTTGAGTTCTCTGTTCTCTACAAACTCTTTGATTGGTTTTAAATTCAGTCTGTTTTTTTCTGCTCACTCTGGCAGACAGATTGTTAAAGTCTTAATCTGTGTGTAAAGTTCTCTGTTTCAGGTCGTTTTCCCTCTCAGGTGTTTTTTTAATAAGAACCTGTTCAGGTGTGTTTCATCCTCCCTTTATGAACGTTTCTAAAATGAGTCAGACAGGTGTTGTGAAATCACGCCGTCACACGCCCGCTTGCTTCTCTCCTGGGTGTTTCTCACTGATGCTTCCACTGAGCTAACTGTTAAAGTGAACAAGTGAGACACGGGATGCTGGGCGGATGTAACGGCGCATGTAATGGCGGATGTTGCGGCGTTCACCAAGGTGTTTGCTGCACCAGCGGTGGGGTCTCTGAAGCTCGTTCATTGAGTTTTAGCTCTCACCTCAAAGCAAAAATTGTCTGTGAGACGACTTGAATTTGAAAACTTGTCAGTTTGGACACTCGTAGGTCAGGATGTTACTGTGTCTGTGGTCGGGTCGAACACAAATCCATTTACAGAACGTAGACCGAAAGTCACTATGACGACACCACACTGGCCCCACAAAGTTTATCAGAGAGAAGAGAGATCTGAGTTTGTCTCTGCTGGAAACGATTTCTGTGATTAGTTTAGTAGAGATGGTGGAGACTGGAGCTGAACTGACAGACAGAAAAAGGACAGAAGAGAAGAAGAAAGATAAACAGGAGAGAGAGAGAGAGCACAGGCTAAAGGCTAAAACATGAGCTAAAGGTTAAAACATCAGAATCAGAAATACTTTATTGATCCCCAAGGGGAAATTGCTTTTTGGTTTACAGCTGCTCCCATTGATAAGTGTTAAAATACAGGAAAATTCAAAAATTAACATAAGTGTCATACAAAAAATGAATTGTGCAAAAGTAATATAATAATGTACATTCTACTAAAAACTAAAAACAAAAAACTATGTGGTATAAATAATGACAGAAGTTATGGGTATTGCACAGAGGACATAGTTATTGCACATTTCTTTCATGAGTCCAAATGAGTCCTGATTAAACCATAGGAAAACATGAGCTAAAGGCTAAACCATGAGCTAAAGGCTAAAACATGAGCTAAAGGCTGAACCATGAGCTAAAGGCTAAACCATGAGCTAAAGGCTAAACCATGAGCTAAAGGCTGAACCATGAGCTAAGACTTAACCATGAGCTAAAGGCTAAACCATGAGCTACAGGCTAAACCATGAGCTAAAGGCTAAACCATGAGCTACAGGCTAAACCATGAGCTACAGGCTAAACCATGTTACAGGTTATGTTAGCTCTGCTTGGTGAGGTTGGAGCTGGTAGATGAGCTCTGGTAGGACAGAACCAGGATGAACAGACTTGTCTTAGAGCAGCGGGCTGAACATCGAACAGTCTGCTCCCCTTCAGGACACTAAACTACAAACTGACTTCACAAACTTTGACTCGTGTCGCCTTTCAAACTACAAAACAAAACATTATGCCGTCGCTTTGCACCCTGGGAAAAGTTGTCTTGAACAAAGTAAAGTAGCGTGTGAAGTTGCAGCAGTGTGGTGCGTTGGAAAGAGAACGTTTCCAGTGTCCATTTGAGGCTGAGTGCAAAATGCAAATGTGAAGGAATCTCCATGACGCTGCGTGTTAAGATGCAAATTCAATGTTTGCAGCTTGAGAATGGTTTCAGTCTTTGAAGCTCATTTCTTTATTTGCACAGAAGTTTGCATATTTAAAGACACCGCTGAGCTGACTGGCAGGTTCCACCTGCAGGAAGTGACCTCAGCTCAGTGAAAGTGACAGGAAGTAGATTTTAGTGAGGTTTGAGTGCAGCGCTCAAACAGTCAGGTGACGGTACAGTCACAGTAAAGGTCCTGAGTGATGCAGAGAAGAGTCCATATGAGGAAAGATGAGCGCTGCATTCAAGAGCAGCAGTGATCATAATGGATTAAATATAAAGGGAACGAAATCATTCTGTGGAACAGACGAGCAGAAGGTTTAAAGTCAGAAACACGAAGCTCTCAGTGCAGAAATAAAGATTTCCTTTTTACCATTACAGTTATGATATAAACATTTAATTTCTTTCAAACAAAGTGCACAAAAGAGGAGGGTTTGTTTTTGATTTGTTTTGGTTTGTGATGTGCGCAGCCGGAGCTTTTAAAGAAACAAAACAAAGCTGAACGATTCAGGACGAGAGCTCCATCAGCGCTTTCTTTTCTTTCCATTAAAAACTCTTAAAAACATCAACCATTCACCAGCCTCTGAGTGTGTGTGTGTGTGTGTGTGTGTGTGTGTGTGTGTGTGTGTGTGTGTGTGTGTGTGTGTGTGTCTGTGTGTGTGTGGAGGTCAAGAGGGTCGAGCCATAGCTTCCAAAATAAAAGCAGCGGAAAAAAAAGAAATGTCAAGTACCCAATGTTTAGACACCATATGGTCTGTGTGTGTGTGAGAGAGACAGAGTGTTTGTGTGTGTGTGTGTGTGTGTGTGGTGGTCCATTGTTTGTCTGGACGTCTCACCGTCTCCTCACACAAACACTGAACCTGCTGTTCCTCTGCCGCGTCCTCTTTAGGAGCTTAAATCTGTTGAGTTTTTATGATATTTGGCTAAAAATAAGAATAGTGATAAACAGACCTCTTTACAGCCTTCGTCATCATAAAGATGCACACACAGTTTAGCACCAGAAGTGGTGTTTAGCTTCAGTTCCATCTGTGAGCAGCATTAAGGACAGAAACCAGAGATTGATCTGAGAGTTATTACACGTGTTTGTGTCTCAGCCTCAGTTAACCAGCTCTGACTGTAAACAAGATGAACTCATGAATCTGAATCCAGGTTTTACTTTGAGTCCGGGTTTCAGACCAAACCTGGACTCAACATGTAGAGTTAATGATGAGAGGAAGTTTAATGATGATGAACAGAAACAGATCTCATGTTCACAGTCAAACTTCAGTCTATAATCAAACTGTGAACTCTGAGAATCATCCGTCCTGAAACACTGATTCAGTCATATTCTGGTAGATCTGGATCAGGTCTCTGTCTGGACCGAGTTTTCTGGATCCTTCAGGTCTCAGACTGAGCGGTCTGTGTGCTGGTCTGTGGTTTGGGAGGGTTTCTGCTTTGTTGTTCATGTCTTAAATATTTCACAGTCGAAATAAAAACACGTATAGTGTAGTCATTAACATCCAGGGACGTGTGTGTTTGAACTCCTCTCTTCTCCTGCTGCTGTCCTCCGTCCTCTCACTCATTTCTAACGAAGCCTTCGGTTCCCAGAATGCACGGCGGAACTTTTTTTGGACCTGTCTCCAATCACTGAGTTCCTCAAAGCAGGAACCTCGATGATTTGCAGCATAAAGAAAGGATGATCAGGGTACAGCAGTATTTAAGTCCTGCAGAACATTAAACCTGTAGCTCGAGCCAAGTTTCACTATTTTATTTTGAAAATCTGAAGCAGCTGAAAACAAAGCATTAAAGTCCGACCTGAGTGAGCTATAGAGGATTCAAGTCTGAACAAAATGTAAATTTATTCCCTCCTTCCTTTTACCTCATGAGAGGTCCATTAATGGTCTCCTCATTTGGTTCACAAAGAGTTAATGACCTCAGGATATTCTGCTGACCTGCAGCAGGAGGAGGAGGAGGAGGAGGAAGGATGCTAAGCTCTTTATCACCCGTTAGTTTGTTGACGGCATCAGTTTGACTAAAACTCCACAGTCAGAAGAACAGATCTGTAAAAACGGGGGATTCGTCTTTTTGACCCAAAGATCTTCTGCACATGCTCGACAGTTTGCACCACCTGGAAGTCAAACAGCAGCAACACAAAGAAAGAAGCTAATCAGTGAAGCTGAAGTTAGCCAGCAAGTTAGCGTCTCTCTTCATTCTGTGAGAGTCATCATATAAACTGTGTTTTCGTCTGTTTCCCTCAAACCTGAAAATATATAAAAATAAACAATATCTTTTGGAACCACAGGAAATTTATTTGGAGTCTGTATATAACTTGCTTTTTGAGATAAAGTTAATTTTATAACCTGTTAAAAAAAATGTCAGGGACAATATAACATCCAAACAAATGTTCTTATGAACACACACTTCATCTACAAATCCTGGTCATCCATTAAAGATGATCAGATGACTTCATGATGTCATGACGTGTGTTTTAACGTGCTGTAAATACCCGTGTGACGTGAAGGCGCTCTGAGCCGTGGAGCATGTTGGTGTCAGTCCACAGACTTCATGTTCAGCTGGTTTAAGTTAAACATGAACATGTGGATGGTAGGGGTGGGTTCAGATTGTTGAGGAGTCACAGTGATTTGATTTCCTCACACTGATCTGTGTCCCCGGTCACACCTCCCAAAGTAAAAAGGTTACATCATCATTTACCGTCACTTCTCACTGGCAGGTGGAGAAACCATAAAGAGTATTAACCAGCAGTCTGGAGCTCATGTGGAGCTGCAGAGAAACCCTCCCCCATCCACCGACCCCAACACCCGGGTCTTCACAATCAGAGGCACCGCCCAGCAGATGGACCTGGCCCGTCAGCTCATAGACGACAAGATCGGGGTGAGCGAAACGAATGCTCCTCCAGAGAGAAACGGAGTTTATTTGTTGAGCTTTTTGAACTGTTTCACGGCGCCGTGTCTGCTGAAATAACTCCACCAGTTGCTTTGAGATACAAAATTTAAAAAACATTACAGAAGTAACTGTTATTTGTTTTTATGTTCATGTTTCCTGTCTGTGGTCTCCTCTTTAGGGCTCAGGTATCATGAGTAACGGAGGATTTGGCTTCAGCCCCTTCACCCAGGGCCCCGCCACACACCAGAAGTAAGACACGCTCAGAAATCTCCTCAATTTATCGTCTGAGGGTTTTTGGTTATTCAGCGTTTTCTCTCATGTGTTTGCGTGGTTTCTTCTCTGGAACACAAACTTAAAGTTTTGAGACATTCTGAACGAGAAAACTGTTTGTTTGTTTGTTTGTTTGTTTGTTTGTTTGTTTGTTTGTTTGTTTGTTTGTGTCCAGCTGTGGCAGCGGTCAGACCTTCCTGACTGGCGTTTGGGGAAACACCTACCAGACCAGCTGGCAGAACCCTGGACAACAAGACCCTGGTAACATGCACACACACAAAAACACCATATTATTTATGTATTGATTTATTCTCACTTCATTTAAAAGAGAAAAATGTGAGATACTCAGTGAGAATAACGTTTTTTGATATAGTAGAAACCCACTCTCTCAAAATATAAGAACATTTCTTGAGATCAAATAAAATGAACAGTTTTCAAATACAGAAATGTCAAACTTCTGAGGGTTGGACGTTTCTTCTTCAGGACAAATACAGAGTTAACATCAGGCCTAAAGTGCTCAGTCACACTATGGAAAACAAACCATTTGGCGTCACGGTCAGGTGCGAAGCCCTGCAGGAAAAGAGATCAGCTCCTCAGTTCAGCCCCAAACAAAGATGGGCCTGAAAACTCTGCATAAGAAACCAAAGAGTGACATCATCAAGACTGTCAGAATGTTCAGTTTTTATCAGTTCAACTCTTTTTCTTTATGTTTAAACTGTTTGAAGTAAAAGTTAATTTATACCCAAAGCTGAGGCGGGTGACTGGTGTGAGGATAAAAGAGAGAGAGAGAGAGAGAGAGAGTGAGAGAGCTGCAGGACGAGCACAGTGAGTGTAACCGTCTGTGTTTGTGTCTTTGTAGGTCAGCAGAACCAGCCTCAGAGCCTGATGACAGACTACAGTAAGGCCTGGGAGGACTACTACAAGAAACAGAGTAATACACCTGTTGTTTGATTCCTGTAGGATCACCTGTAGCACTCAGAATCACCACTCACTCACTCACTCACTCACTCACTGACTCACTCACTGACTCACTCACTCACTGACTGACTGACTGGATGTCGAATGCTCACCTTCGTTTCCGCCTGCTGTGAGATTACACATTGTGCTCGTGCAGCCGAGCGTGCACAGAAGCAACCAATCCGGTCGTCACGCCCTCGGTGACTCTCAGTTTGACTAAAACACACATTTATCTTTGTGGTGAAGGACAGAGATCCCTCTGCTGGGGTCCAGGTCACAGCGGAACAGTTTCTCCTCTTGGTCAGGGATGGACCCTCATACCAGGGGAAGTCCAGTAACCTGTGTGTTGGTTTGATTCTTCGTCTAGTCTGACACTCCGGTGCAGAAGCGTCTTTTGTCTGCAGTCCTTTATCCCTGATCCTGTCTGGGGTTGGAGGAGACATGGGCCTACTGGTCCTTCTCTCCTGAGACAGAATTGTTTGCAAAGGTAAAAAAAGTCTGTCTTTGAAAAGTGTTGGTTGGATGTGAGCGATCAAGAACAAATCCTGATCAAACAGAACTTCCAGACTCCTCAGAGTGGTGCTGGATACCGGGGTGGTACCATCTAAGGCGGTCGTCTCATTAGGAAAAACCTTCTCTGGGGTGTTCTGGGCCGAGAGCAGTGACATCAGTTAAGCAGTGAGAAATTTCTGCTCATCCAGGTCCTTCGATCTTGAGGCTTGCTTCGGAAAGCTCATCTTCTCTTCTCTCAGGAATTGTTTGAATTTTTTCACTTGCCCAAATAGTTGAAGAGTTACGGTAAAGAGAACAGCAGAACATTGTTGCTTGTGGATCCCTATGCAGTACTGTTATACCACAGAAATCACCATGAAGCTTGGTAATTGCTAGCCTAAACGGTTGTGGAGTTACGGTAGTTTAAAGGGCAACTGAAAAAATCGGAGTGCCAGCGTGAACAGTTAACTGATCCTTTTCTTTTAACATTGATAGAAACAACTGAGTGTCGTCGGCGTAACGGTGTTCATTCAGAGAGCATACATGAGATTAAAAAGAAGTTGTCCGAGCACTGAGCCCTGTGGAACTCCATGACTGACCTGGGTGTCCTCAGAGAGCTTAAATGTGTAGTTCACTGGTGTAGTGGTTTAAGTGTGCCCCCCCGCATCATTAAGCATCCGGGATCAGCGTCTTCGGAGCTCTGGGCTGTTTTGGCTCGTCTCTCTGGGAGCTGGCATGTTGTCTGTGGTTTAGTTTACGGATTGAGTTTTTCAGGTTGTTAAAAACAAACAATCACCAACAGTTGGCGGTCCCTGTTCCCCTGTGTGTCCCCAGGTCAGTCGTCTCAGCAGAGTTCGGTGCCAGACTACACTGCAGTGTTAGCAGAATACTACAGACAGCAGCCCTACCTGTGGAACCCCGCCCAGATACAGGTAACACACAGGACGTGGACAGGAACCAGGAGTCAAAATGTTCTCCACACTGGTTTTAAGACTCACTAACCTGTTACTGTGCTGTACTGTGATGTCACTTCCTGTGCCTTTAGGATCACTAGAGGCTCCTCCCTCGCCGGTGAAGGCCTCGGATGGTCGTCGAAGGCAACCGAATCGGGGTTTCCTTGCAACGCTCTGCCGCTTCCTCCTTCCTTTTGTAGAGAAAACTAAGGATTAACTGAAAAATCACGAACTCTTTTCTTTCTGTTTTTTAACCTTAAAAAGTCGATATTTTGTCAGGCAGATTTTTTTGGACTAGCCTCTGGTCTCCCCACAGTGTAGACCTGTCTTTTTTTTGTTTTGTTTTGTTTTTTTTTTTTTTTTATCAAACTTGAACTTAAAGATGTATCAGTGTGGCTTTGAACAAAAAATCCAGTATAATCTTTATTTTGTCTAGTTTTATTTTCCAATAAGAAAACGGTATAAGGCTTAGCAGTCTTGAGTAAGAAAATCAGATATTATTATTATTATTATTATTATTTTGTTCATGATAATGTTTTAAAGCATGCGTCAGATTGTGTGTGTTGACTCTCAGTTATTTTTTTTTTTTTATTTTGGCATAGAAATATTTTAATAGCGTCAGATGGAAATTTAATGTTTTACCGTCAGAGACAAAAACTGTTTTTTGTACTAAATTTGTGCTCGCTGGGTCTGTTTGTTCTCTAATTTTACCTGTTAAGTCGCCATCTTGGAGGTGCAATGACGCGATTATTGTTTTCTTTTTGGTTTGATGATAGTTCTTATTCCTGTATCTCTATAGTGATTCTTTAGTTTTTATGATGTAATGATAAATAAATGCCGATTTATATTGCGTTGTCTAAAGCCAGATCTCTCTGTGGTCAAACACTCTGTGCCCTCCACAGGATTTAACCTCCAGCCGACACCACGTTTCCCCGCCTCAACTTTCAATACAAAAAAGGGGGAAATTTGTTATTTTCTTACCGAGTGAAACGTTATTATTGTTATTGTGTCTGAGTTCTGCGTTTCTACTTTGCCGATTTGTTTGTAGAAGAAGTGTTAGGAGCTGAACAATGAAGTTATCGATTCTAAAAGCAATGTTTTAGCGTGTTGGCTAAATGCGCTAGTGAGAAAAAAAAAAAGATGTGTGTTACCTCAACTGTGTGTCAGCCGAACGAATGTGGTTGAACTCTGTTAGCTGTCTCTTTATTAGCTGAATGTACAGGCTGTGGACCGTTTGTGTTAGCGTTGGACTTCGGCTCTCACTGAGCACGCTCGTTAGCTGAATGAATGTGGTAGCTGTTGATTATCTGGTGTGTGTCGCTCTTTGCTTTGAGTGCTTGATAACGCTTCTCGTTCCACACTCACGATGTTTCTCTTAGAGCGTAAAAATTATAAAATGATGGCGTGAAATTGATGTGAATTCTGTACAGTTTAGGTTTTCGCAGTCTTGACAAAGCTAAAGAAGTTCCAAAGAACCTTCTAAAATTTGATCTCTAACGTCACTCGCACTGTCCTCTGTAGCGTCTAACTCTACTCGCTAACAAATTCCAATAATATTTAAATTAGGCTCTGTGTTCTTTATCCGCTAACTCCGAGGCTGGTGGAGGCGGTACCATCTCTGAAATCCAGCCCAGATTCTGGTTTGTCTGCTAGACGAGGTTTGCTGTCGGTTTGAGCTAAAGCTACACAAGCTTGCAGGTTTTGTAAAAACGTTCGTATTGGCTTGACATCGGTGTGAGTCGTCGGTTAATGTCCTCCCTGGTTGAACCACAACGGCTCGAAGCATTAGATGAGTTTTGTTAGCGAGATCGCGTGACGGGTGCAGTAGCTGAATAATGCTCTAAAGCTGCACTGCAGGTGGTGTAAGATCAGTTTATCTCGTTCTAAAATCCACTTGCGACCTCCTGCTGATGGCTCGTAGCGTTTGCTGAATGTCCGTAGCTTAACTTTACGTGAGGTGGTTGAAAATGCCGAACGTGCGTTAGCTTGTTTTGTAGCTTTACTGTGAGTCTTTCAAACACGTTTTTATCACCTGAACTTGCGCGCAGCATCTGTGAAACCCTTCATAACTCTCAGACATTGACAGAATTTTGTTAGCTTAACTGTGCAATCGCAGGACAAGCGGATTAGCTTAGCTTTGTGTAGGGTGGCCGAAAATGACGATTGTGCGTTAGCTTAACACTGTGAGTAAAGTATGTTTACGGCTCAAAGCATTAGCTCATATTTTGTTACCGACAGCACAAAAGCTGCTTGAACCTTAACTTCAGAGACAAATGTTGTAACTGTGCGCTAGCTCAGTAGCATTTTTTGTTAGCCATACTGTGGGTTACATAAACATGTTTATTTTAGCTTATCGTGTGCGTGTCTGTTATCCGTCTGTGTCTGCTGAGGCTGGGTTACGAGGCTCCGACTTTCACGTACGCTTCTCTCAGAGTTCGTTGGTCAGTTTTATATAAATTTGAACCAGAAAATATTTTTGCTTTTCTGGTCAAACCACCTTTCGGACCGGAGTGTAGATCTGCAGATAAGCTTCTTTGACTTGTGATTAGATTTGGACGATTGTGAGTTCGAGAACCGTCAGTGTTTAAAAAATAAAAAATAAAAATCTTTGAGTGTTTTTGTAACTCCGGCTGAGCTACGTACTCGTTAGCATCGTGTGTTGTGTCTGGCGTGTATCTCCGTGTGTTAGCTGAACGTTGTTGTGTGTGTCGGACCACAGAGAGGTTTGTCTTGTCGAGGGGGATCTGGCTGTTGTTGAGTTGAATTTTGAATCAGTGGTTCTGCTTCGTGTATGCGTGACGATGATGATGACGATAATAATAATTAATGACGACGATAATAATGAGTTCTCCTGTACAGGGGTCTATTTAAATCTGTTCATCCAGTTATGAATATTCAGTTTGTCGATAAGATAATATGGTTTGTGTAAATTTCCACTCTCTGGTGGGTGCTCTCCAGTTAAAAATGTACTTTGTTATCCTGTTCAGAATGAGATTGTTTAATTCACATGTTGTGTCTAACCGATTTGCAAAGAGATGTATGTGTTATATATAGTCTCAAGACTGCTAGGCTAACTGTCTCTATCTCTTCTCCTCGTCTTTCTGTCTGGGCAGCGTCACGTTAAAAAGTTGTTTGGATTTGTGTTTTTTTTTTTGTTTTGTTTTTTTCAACACGTCTGTAATCGGACCATGTGATCACAGCTGAGCGAGCGACGCAGGCGTGTTGAACGGTCCTGCAGCTGGTTAGCGTGGCGGCTCTGAGGCGAGGAGAGCTGTAGTTTGGGGGTTTTACTCCCCAGATAATTATTAAAAAACACTGGAGTGGACGACGGTCCGGTGTCCTGTCCCAGTTCCAGGTTTGGTGTGGATTCTTGGGTCTGAACCAGCCACAGCCGAGCCTCCTGACGTCCCAGATCCAGAACTGGACACGACACCGCCCGTTCACTCCACTTTAGATCTTCCTAGTCCCAACCTCTGGTCCTGCAGGGGTGACGGGGAGCTTTTTGGTTTCATGGTTTCTGTTGTTTTTCTAATGGACAGACGTCCTAACTGTAACCTGCAGATTTTTCTATTAGATTCTATTGACCGATAGAGTTGTGTATGAACCCGAGCCACGGGACTGTCGGTGGCCGAGGGAGAGGCAGGTGGATGATTATGATGATTAACATGAGGGCTAATAAACAGGCTCATCCTTTCTGACTGACTGTGTCTTTATCTGCCAAACACACAAACACTCCCCGAACAAATCCGCTATTCAGTCCAACCATGACCGAAGACATCAGACCCGAAAGGTTTCGATTCAACTCGATGCGTTAACTCACTTTGACTCCGCTTCATTGCGTTTCAGCTGCGCCTCATCTCAGGCAGGTAGAAGCCCCTCAGGATCAGATACGACGGGCTTCTATTTTCACTGGAGCAACATCAGAATCATGATGGCGCCAAATCATATTTATCTTGACTACAACAACAAACCGACTGAATGAGCAGAACCAGACCAGGAGTCGACAGTTTTGAGGTTTTTCAGCCCAACGTGAACCAGGAGACGATCGTCACTGGCGGGGAATCCAGGGAAAGCCAGTCTTTCTGAAGTCAAGTCCTACATCGAAACTCTTTGCCTTGAGCTGGAACACTTTGGACTTTTTGCTCATGTAAAACCAGGTCCACTCAAGAGTCCAGCTCACAAGCTGCTCCACAAAACGTTTGATTACTTTGAGTCCAGGACAAAACCTTCTGACTTGCTGTTTAATCAGTTGATCTTTATCACAACAAACGTTATCTGAAGACTGAACGTGAAGACGCAGCCGATGAGGAGTCTGATCTGATGACAGCCCACCATCAGCAGAGACGGAGAGAGGCCGAAACCCTGAGCAGGACCAGACTTACCTGAGACCAACATCTGCTGAGACTGTGACGGGGTTGGAGGGCGATAGACGCAGTCCTGACGATGGCGAGTCTGTTACTGGTTGTAGCTGGTGAGCTTTGAGCCTTGATCGTACTTCTGTATCGATTCATCGCTGTAGCTCACGTTAGTGAAACACGTTTCCAGCTCCTGTGATTGGTCGCCAACGTATTCACTGAATCCACAACATTCTGGAATCCTGTCGTCTGATATGAACTGAACATCCTGTTTCCTCTGGTCTCTCCTTGTGGCATTAAAACGTCGTGATTATCAGAAACGTATCAAGCGTTCAGGCGGATCATTCCAGAGCGATGACTTAAAACACTTTCCCTGATTTTAGACATGACATGAAGTTTGACCACAGCCCACATGGAATGAACGGGAAGACAGATTCTGACCCATCCACCTGTTTTTTTAGAAGCCTAAGGTTGTCGCTGCCGGTAAGCTAGCTCAGAACAGCTGGCGTGAAATCATCAACGCTCGACGGCGCTCAGTGAAAAACATCCGCACTATGACCCCCCCCCCCCCCCCCCCCCCCCGATTTTTGTTCATTTTGTCTCTTTCTTGCTTTTAAAAGCCGGATATTAGAGCAGGTATGACAGCTGGGCTAACCTCGTCAGCTTTGTGGTCTCCATGGCGACGTAAACAAAATGTTCAATTGGAAGAGCAAAACAAGTAATCGTGATGAATTATGGGTAGTCAGGAAGAAAGTGGATACAGACACAGATCAACACATTCATCACACATTAAAGTAGATACAGGTTCTTTCTGTACCTGCTCATCGTCTCAGTTTCATGGGAACTTACATGCAGATTTCTTAGTCATTTGTGTGTGTGTGTGTGTGTGTGTGCGCGCGCCCTCACAGGGTCAGCGTGTGTGTATCTGAGCTGCCGTCACAGCATCTCTTCATGTCCTGACATGAAAAGTGGGAGTTATCATTTATTCATGTTCCCAGAGCGGAGCCAGATGGTCTGACTGTTAGTGTGATGTCATCTGTCATTAAGACTTTACTGTAATCACACACACTCTCACACACACCTCCTGACCTCCAGGGACGGATGAAGCAGCACCGAGGGAGGAGTTTCAGCTTTTATTCCATGAAAGAAAAAAAAAAAAAACTCTTCAGTCCAATCGTTGATTTAATGTTTGTTTTTGTTCTCAGTGAATCACGTGAAGGTTTCCTGATTGATTCCAGCTGTAGAAGCTAAAGACAGAAACTCCTCAAGAAATCTTTACATGGTTTAAAAATCATGTTTCTATTGTTTTAAAACTTTTCCCTTTATTCTACGGGCTTTTATTGTGAAGGAGACTGATGATGATGAAGATGATGATGATGAAGATGTGATTAAATGTGAGAGAGGTTCAGGATGAAGATGGAGGTGATGGGAGATAATGATTGATGGAGGAATCAGACAGGAAACAAGACCAACTAAAGACTCCACTGTTACTGGCACTGTGTGTGTGTGTGTGTGTGTGTGTGTGTGTGTGTGTGTGTGTGTGTGTGTGTGTGTGTGTGTGTGTGTGTGTGTGTGTGTGTGTGTGTGTGTGTGTGTTGCGGTGTAGTGTGTCAGTGGTCATAAAGTACAGGAAAGAGCTCGGTAAGTACAGATGAACTGTGTGTGTGTGTGTGTGTGTGTGTGTGTGTGTGTGTGTGTGTCAGACCTGATTAAACATTAAAATATGTAATGGTGATCTGGATCGGGTCCAAATGTTTCCCATGATGCCCTGGGACCAACAGAAGCAATAAACGGTCCGTCTGAGTGGACAGAAGACTGTGGACAGCTGAGTCCACTACAGACTGAGACAGACAGGAAAGGGTTAAAAAAAGGGGTTTACAGACAGACGTGTTCACTGATCTGATCTCAGGGGTTGGTTCATCGAGGCCTTCAGCTTCCTCACAGATCCTCCAGGGTTCAGGGTTCAGGGTTCAGGTCCAAGCAGAGTCCATCAGGGTCTTTCAGTCTGAAACATGAATGGAGCAACAGGTGGACTCTCTTCCTCCTCAGTCCAGGTCGGACTCTTCTGATGCTGTTCATGCTTCAGGTCTGACCCCAGGAATCAGACGGTGTGAGTCAAACTCTGGATCCAGACTCAGTCCACTTCCTGTGAAGCTCTTGAACAGGTTTTTATTTGAGCCTCTTTCTCCTTCCACTCGTCTTTCTAGAGATCTGCTGGGACACAACGCTCTGTGAAGACAGTGAGGTTTCCTGCTCCTCAGAGGATGAACCATCATCATCAGGTCTGTCATTCACCCATGATTCCATTTCTGCTCTCAGAGGTCAAACTCTCCTCTCTTCATCAGGTCATCCTGACCAGAGAGGAGGTCTGACCAGGTACAGACCCAAAGTAAACCAGGAAACAGTCACCTGGCTCCGTTCCTCTGCTCCTGTAGCTTTAAGAAGAATCTTCATATTGTTCCCCTGTTCCATCAGGAGAGGGAACGTCTACAAGGCTCCAGACGCTTCAGGAACCAGACGCTTCAGGAACCAGACGGTTCAGGAACCAGACGGTTCAGGAACCAGACGCTTCAGGAACCAGACGCTTCAGGAACCAGACGCTTCAGGAACCAGAAGGTTCATTTGGCCCGTTGTTCTGTTTCCACCCACAGCTGAAGGCCCACAAAGATGAACTCAACATAACAGAAGAGTGATGAAGACGAGTGACGAAGAGGAGTGATGAAGAGGAGTGATGAAGAGGAGTGATGAAGACCAGTGATGAAGACCAGTGATGAAGACCAGTGATGAAGACCAGTGATGAAGACGAGTGATGAAGACGAGTGATGAAGACGAGTGATGAAGACCAGTGATGAAGAGGAGTGATGAAGACGAGTGATGAAGACGAGTGATGAAGACGAGTGATGAAGACGAGTGATGAAGACGAGTGATGAAGACCAGTGATGAAGAGGAGTGATGAAGAGGAGTGATGAAGAGGAGTGATGAAGAGGAGTGATGAAGACCAGTGATGAAGACCAGTGATGAAGACCAGTGATGAAGACGAGTGATGAAGACGAGTGATGAAGACGAGTGATGAAGACGAGTGATGAAGACGAGTGATGAAGACGAGTGATGAAGACGAGTGATGAAGACCAGTGATGAAGACGAGTGATGAAGACCAGTGATGAAGACCAGTGATGAAGACCAGTAATGAAGACCAGTGATGAAGACCATTGATGAAGACGAGTGATGAAGACCAGTGATGAAGACCAGTGATGAAGACGAGTGATGAAGACGAGTGATGAAGACGAGTGAT
Organism: Labroides dimidiatus; assembly: GCA_030710495.1. NCBI lineage: Eukaryota > Metazoa > Chordata > Actinopteri > Labriformes > Labridae > Labroides > Labroides dimidiatus. Next base: position 32,910,643 of record CM061153.1, read on the forward strand.
GAAGACCAGTGATGAAGACGAGTGATGAAGACCAGTGATGAAGACCAGTGATGAAGACCAGTAATGAAGACCAGTGATGAAGACCAGTGATGAAGACCAGTGATGAAGACCAGTGATGAAGGCCAGTGATGAAGACCAGTAATGAAGACCAGTGATGAAGACCAGTGATGAAGACCAGTGATGAAGACCAGTGATGAAGGCCAGTGATGAAGACCAGTGATGAAGAGGAGTGATGAAGATGAGTGATGAAGACGAGTGATGAAGACGAGTGATGAAGACCAGTGATGAAGGCCAGTGATGAAGATGATGCAGTAGGAGGTGAGGACAGGTCAGCACAGCCTCTTCATCATTTGTCTGTTATTGTTTTATTTATCTTCCATCTCTCTGTGGTTTAGTCTTTGTGCTCATGCCGTCCCGCTCTTCATGCTCCCCAGAGGATAGCTCAGTTTTCTGTTATAATTTAAAGCTTCTGTTGGTTTTATTCACACCCCTCCTGGTTTCTGCTCCTCTGAGCGGCCCTTCAACACACCTGCGTCCTGATCAGAGTGAAGAACATGAACATGTGTTTGAGCTTCATGCGGCAGCCTCTGATGAAGATGATGATCCGCTGATGAAGAGTGGTGAGAAAACTGTTGGAACTAAAAAAAACAGAACCCCCTGCAGAACAAGAGGGAGCGTTTGATTTTGATCCCGGAGCAGCTGACAGCCTGTGATGATCATTAAAAGGCTTTTAAAGGAGGATTATTAGCGTCTGTCCGGCCCGCATGAATACTGATGAGGCTGCAGCACAGCGCTAATCACGTTAGCGGAACAATATTAGCGCGCCATTTGGGCTCATTCCCACCACCTCCTCCTCACTTTGGCTTTCTCTTCTCCTTTCACCTCCCTCCATCCGCGGCTCAGCCGCAGGACTCTCTCTCTCTCTCTCTCTCTCTGTCTCCTCTCCTCTTGTCCTCTTGTATTTACGCGTGCCAGTCACCTGCCGCTCCCTCCGCCTCCTGACTTCCCGTCGTCTTTTCGGGGCTAAAGTGGATTCTTATTGGCCGTATGGAGCGAGTATAAAGGCGGAGAGGACACCGGGACACACTCACTGAGGAGCTTTTTGTTGTAAAAAGCTCATTAAAGCGTGTCCTCCTTCAATAAAGACGCGCCTCTCCATTAATAAACTCCCGCTCGGCCCGCGTGCGTGGCGGCTGCAGCCAAACTCTCCTCCAAAAGAAAGAAAGAGTCCAGAAAGAAAAAAAAAAGAAAGAAAATCCAGCGTTCATTGAGTCAAATCAATTGAAAAACATTTGCAAATCTGCCATTATTCCCGGATTTTCCCTCCTTTTCTTCTCCTCTCGGGACAAAAGCGCGCAGCCTCCGTGTTTGGCTCCGAGCCGTTACGCACGGAGCACCGGGGAGCCCGGCGGGGGAGAGCCGAGGGAGAAGCCCGGGGGAGGAGAGCGGGAGCCCGGCTGGAGAGAACAACGAGCCGCCTGATGCCTCTGGACCCACGGAGGAGCGCTGGAAGCTTCTGAGAAGGAAGAAAAAAAAAAGACGCTTAAATTCATCAGAAATTACGCGAAATGTTTCCAGAATGAATGTTCAAAAATAACAACAAATAACAACAAATAACAACAAATAACAATAACATTTTAAACTGTTTTAATTTGACACATTTAAATTTTTTTTTACAGCATCATAAAAACCATCAGGAGCTGCAGCAGAGCTGATCAGAATCAGAGTTTTAATCTGAAACATACACAAATAAAAACAACGCGGTATAAAGTGAGAGATTCAGGCAGGAAGGAACGCGTGAATATATCAGCTGGAAGATGACAGAGGAGGAGAGGAACAGAGAAAGATGAGACAGAAAGGTTCCTGCAGGAAGCTCTAAATGTGAAGTTTAACAGCTGATGGTGTTTCTGCTTCTCTTCGTGTTTGTTTCTGCAGGTTGGATCAGATCAGAGCAGCTCAGCCTGCAGAGGAGACAGAGGTCAGAGGAAGAATCATCACATCTTCAGACTCATGTTCAGTTAAAGCTCGTTTCACTCAAAGCTTCATGTTTATGTTTCACGTTTTTTTTAACCGTTTTTTTTCTTCTTCAGATGTTTTTCTGTTTCCTCTTCTGTCTCTGATTTTATCCAAACAGCTTCACGAGAAGATTCAGAATTTCAACTGGAAAATAATTTATTTAGATCAACATTTATCATTTCAACTTATTCTGATGTGTCAACAGACAGACTGACGGCAGTGTGTGTGTGTGTGTGTGTGTGTGTGAGTGTGTGTGTGTGTGTGTGTGTGTCTCACACTCACGAGCTTGGACAATAAATGTTTAAAAGCTCATAAATACAGATCAGAGTGAAGGAGAGAATAATGATCGTGTGGAGAGACGACGGGAGGAGGAGGAGGAGGAGGCTGAACGGAGGGATGAAGAAAGCAGCTGTTGTCTCGGTAATCTCTCCTCTAATCTGTTTTCCTGCTCTGTCACTCACACTGCTGACCCCCCCCCCCCCCCCCCCTCCTCCTCCTCCTCCTCCTCCTGCTCCTCCTCCTCCTCTCACATTCCAGCGCTGCAGAGTTTAAATCCTGTAAAATAAAAATCTCTCCTGCTGCAGGAGAAGTTTAATTTTCTTTAAATCCCGTCATGAAATGATCAAAGTGTTGCACCGCGTGCGGCTGAAACATCTCTGCTGCTTCAGCTCATGGAAGCTTCTCCATCTCTGCTCTGTGAAGCTGCACCTGCTGCTGAAGGATGAAGAACTTTCTCTGCACAACCTGAGCTCTCATGAGGTGTTTGTATCGTTCACACAGTGAGATCGTTTTTTTAGACTCAAATGTTGAAACGTTTTGTTTCAGGTTATTAAAAGACAAAAAGAGACGCCTGAATGGAGGAAAAAATGTCTGAAAATGGGATTAAAAAAAGTACAAGATTAGTTTGTTGTACTAAAAAAAACTCTGACTTAAGAAACTTGTTGATCAGAGTGAAATGAGAGGGTCTTAATCAACAGAACAGATTCAGAGAATCTGGGACCAGGACCAAAACCAAGACCGGATGGATCAGATTCCAGATCAGACATGACTCTGTGGTGGAAACTGTCCTGAGGTCTGACGGGTCAGCTGTGTCCTAAAGAGACGACCACAAAGAACTCTGCACCGATTACAACAGTGTGGCTCTGTAGTAGAAGAGTCCAGGTGCTGAACTGACTCTTCTAACTCTTTTAAAGGACGTAAATGTGAAACTTTATAAACCGTCTCAAACCACCAGCGTCTGTTTCAGTCACATTTCAGCTGGTGTCCTGAGTGTTTGATGTGTGTGTGTGTGTGTGTGGGGGGGGGGGGGGGGGGGGGGGGTAACTTTATGTTTCTACACGTCTCAGAGTGTCTGAGCTGAAGTCACATCATGGTTTCATCTGGATTCCTGCAGGAGGGAAATAAAGGAGGAGACGCTGCTGCAGAGTCTGAAGGAACACGAGGAAACATTCTGAGTGAGCACACACACACACACACACACACACACACACACACACACACACACAGATTTTACTGCTCTGATTCTTTCTTTCTTGAAGTTTAACTTGCTCAGGCCTCTGGAGACTCTTCACACTCAGAGTTTTTTTTTTCTTGTGTCTGTTTAGTTTTTATTTTGTGTAATTTAGTGAGGTGTATCATCATGTGAAGAGGATCAGGAGCAGCTCTCCATCAGGACTCTGCTGCTGCTGCTGCTGTTTTCTCATTATGTCCTAATTGAGTGTCTCTACGGTGTCACGAGCCTGAGCTGCAGGCAGAGCCGACACACACACACACACACACACACACACACACACACACACACACACACACACACACACACACTGCTCCTCCTCTCTTTATAGAGATGTAGGAGGAGGTGATTACAGAGTCTATAAAGAGCCTCACACACTCTGTCCGCCTGATTTCTGCTCCACACACTCCTCTCAGCACTTCCTCACTTTCAACATCCAAACTTTATTTAAACTTGATTTAAACTTTATTTAAACATTCGGGCGCGTTAAGCTCCGCTTGTTTCGTTTCTGCGCACCAACAGGTGGAGCTTTGTGGACCGGAACAGGGTTTTTGGTTCAGGACTTGATCTCCCCGCCTCACCTCCCCCGCCATGGGCTCCGTGCTGCCCGGCTCCTCTCTGGGCCTGAAGCCGGGCTTCAAGCCGCAGCAGCAGCAGCCGCTCTCCCTGGCGGACATCATCACCTCGGACATCCTGCACAGCTTCCTGTACGGCCGCTGGAGGCACGTGCTGGGCGAGCAGCAGCTCCACCACCACGCGCCCCACCAGCATCACCTGCAGCAGGAGGACCGCACCGCGCCGAGCGCGAGCCCCAAGACCGCGTTCACCGCCGAGGTGCTCGCGCAGTCCTTCTCCGGAGGTCAGTGAAGTCAGCTCTCACCTGAAACTCACCTGAAAATCAAACTTTACCTGAAACATTTCAAACCTTCGCTTCAGATTCGTGTTTTTATTATTCTTCATAAAAATCTAATAAAGCTCTGAAAAAAAAACAACATTTAAAAATGATTAAAGATGAAACCGGCTCGAGGTTTGACGCGCGCTAATTTCCCTTAATTACTTATTATTATTATTATTATTATTATTATTATTATTATTATTATTATTATTATTATTATTATTATATACATATTTTTTAACCGAAATTAAAAATCAATTACACGAAGTTAGACTGTTTTTCTGATGTCTTTTAATGAACGGATGTTCTGTGGTTTCAAATATGAGCCGCAGAACGAATCATTGAACGAATCTCGCGTCATTTTCCCGGTAAATCTGAACAACTATTTGATTTCAATGATTTTAATTCGTTAGCGTGATTTAAACGGCGAATTTACCCCCAAGAAAATAAAGTTGAACCGGAAAAAAACAACATTTTTTTTATCATAAAACCATTTTTAATCCAACATTTTAAATTCATACTCAAATTTGGAGTCTTAACGATTATAAAAACAAAATACAGGGAGTTTAATCTACAGTTTAACACTCGAAAATTATTATTATTATTATTATTATTATTATTAATTATAATAATAATAATAATAATAATAATAATAATAATAATAATAATAACCTCAAAATGATGTGATGAACTCCTTCAGATGTTGATGAAATCCGGGTCACAGACGCTCTAAATTAATGCTGATAATCCGGTTATTGAGTCACGATCTCACCGTTCAGTAAATTTCTCGTCTAATGAAATGTTTCTGGATTTCCCGTCAGGCCTCCTGTCCGAGCCTCGCGTGTCTCTTTTTCTCCTTCTTCCGTCTTTAATTTCGTTTTTAAATAAATTTCGTTTCTGTTTTTAATAAAATTCGTTGGGGATAATTTCAGAGCGCGCCCCTCTTCACTCTCCTCTCCTCATTTTGAGCGGATTATTCCTCCAGGAATGTAAATCCGGTTTTCCGCGCGCTCCTCCTCGCGGCGTTTTATGAGTTTGTTCTTTTCTTCTTCGCTGGTTTTTAATGCGGATCATCTTGCAGCGTTTTTAATCTCTGAGCTCCTAAATGTCCGGAGCCGTTTCACGCCTCGTCCTGAGCGTGAAACTCCTCCTGACGTTTCATTTCAGACTTCTTTCCTCTTGTTCTCTTGTTGGTTTGAGTCGCTCGAGCTTCTCTTTTATTTGCGCGCAAACTCTCAGTTTGAACTTTGTGTTCCGTCATTAAAGCGCGTGATGAATAAAGATTTCTGCTCAGAGAGGAAAAAAACAACAACAACCCTTTAAAATCCGCTCTGTTTGTCAGGACTGATCTTAACGCTCCTTCACTTCCTGCTGGAAAACTGACCCTGAATGTTTTCTTTGGTGTGTGTGTGTGTGTGTGTGTGTGTGTGTGTGTGTGTGTGCGTGTGTGTGTGTGTGTGTGTGTGTGTGTGTGTGTGTGTGTTCAGAGGTGCAGAAGCTGTCCAGTCTGGTGTTACCCAGCGAGGTGATCATCGCTCAGAGCTCAGTTCCAGGTAAGAGCTCCTTATTTTACCTCCTGTTAGTTTCTGTCACAGACCGTCAGAGGATCAACAGGCTCTGACTCATCCTGCTGAACTCTGCAGGAGAAAGAAACCAAAACAGACTCAACAAAAACCTCCACCGCACATTTTATTAACCCTAAAACCAACATCTGATCGCTCCTTTCTGTAAAGATCAGTCAGTGTCTCAAACCTCCTCGAGCCATCAGCACAGACTGATAAAACCTGAAGCTCACCTGTCCCTCAGGCCTCTCACCTGTCCCTCAGGCCTCTCACCTGTCCCTCAGGCCTCTCACCTGTCCCTCAGGCCTCTCACCTGTCCCTCAGGCGAAGTTAGTGAAGAAATGATCATATTTATTTGACAGCTGGTGATGTTGTTCCCCGGGGAGGTGGAAGGATGCACGCTCCAAAAACTGAGAGGAGCTGTTTTAGAAAGCGAGCAGCAGCGAGGACGTGCTGCAGAGCGATGAGGTGATGAGAGCGGGGACAGAGTCAGTGTATGAGCTGTGAATGAAGTGAAGGGAGCTTTAAAAAGCACACAGAGTGAAGACTTCCTGACTGACCTGACGCTTCATTTTCAGCCTTTTCTCTAAAAGTGCTGCAAAAAAAAAAAAAACACACAAACCAACATGAAGTCCTCTTCAAAAAATCCTCCTCTGAGTCAGTGGTTCCCAAACAGAGGGTCATGAGATGCCTTTCAAAATAAAAATATATTTAGAATTATATACTTCATCCATAAAAATAAAAAAAATATTTGAAAAATGTAGATTAAATTTTGATATAAAAGAATGTGATGTATTTTCTTCCAATCAGACTGATTAAGTGTAATTTTTGGACTTCTTGTTTTTGGCTCCTCAGTGGGCCGTAGACCCTCTTCCTGAGCTAACTGTGTTCTGTACCTCTGTGCTCCTGTTCTTGTTTTTGACCCCTCAGTGGGCCGTAGACCCTCTTCCTGAGCTGACTCTGTTCTGTTCCTCTGTGCTCCTGTTCTCGTGCTGCAGGAGAAGGTCTGGGGATTTTCTCTAAGACGTGGATCAAAGCAGGGACAGAGATGGGACCGTTCACCGGACGCCTCATCTCCCCCGAGCACATCGACCTGTACAAGAACAACAACCTGATGTGGGAGGTGAGCCGAGGTTACTGAAGGTCACAGAGACTCTGAGCTGACGCTCTCACACAGGACAGATCAGTCACTCCACCAGCTAATTATATAAGGTGGCTAACTTAATGAAGCTAACCAGCAACAGTGAGCTAATCTGACCCCGAGTGTTAGCCAACCTGCTAGCTGAATTAGCATTTTTAAAACAATTATTTAGACTCAAAACTCAACTTTGAATTCGATGGTGGGAGGTGAGTGAGTGTTGGAGTAAATCCTGGACCAGACTTCAGGCTGCTTTTTTTTTTTTAAAGTCACGTGAGATTTCAGTGAGATCTACATGAGATTTGCTTCAGTCATGACATCAACAGTTGGTGAATCTCATTAAAAGTGTGAAGTTGTTGTTTTAAAAAGAGAAACATAGAAACGGTGAAAGGGGTTCTGGGTACTGAAGTCCTTTGATGTGTCTTAAAGAAACAGTAGCCAAAGACAACAGTAGCTTTAAATCATAGAGAGGTGCTACAACGCTAAGAGAAGCTATCACTTAGCTCATTAGTTAGTTGGTCCGTAAGATTGAATGAGTGAGTTCGTTTTTAAAGTAGCATTTCAGTCAGTCCCTGGATGAGTTAGCTAGTTAGCTAGTTAGTTAGCTAGTTTGTTAGTAAGTTATAAAGTGAGTGACTCAGTTTGCCTGTCAGTCAGTGACGTCACTGTTTGGTTAGAGAGTATCTGGACACATACTTGTGTTAGCATAGCCTTTATGTTAGCAGCTACATGCTAACAAATAGATCAAACAGCTCATTAACTGAACCTCTAATAATAATCAAACAAACACATTAGACTAAAGCACTAACTAGTAACTGAGCCTGAACCAGCACTGATCCTGACTGACCAGCAGGCTCACTGTCAACTTCCTGTTTGTAAAACACAGCGAGGAGCTAAAGTCTGACATGTTAGTCTACCTGTTCTCAGGTGTTTAATGAGGACGGTACGGTCCGGTATTTCATCGACGCCAGTCAGGAGGACCAGAGGAGCTGGATGACGTACATCAAGTGTGCGAGGAACGAGCAGGAGCAGAACCTGGAGGTGGTTCAGATCGGCAGCAGCATCTTCTATAAGGCCGTAGAGGTCAGTGAACGCATCACCCACACCACACACACTATGACACTGAAACCACCTGAATGTATGCAGACATGACATCATTCTGGGGCATTTTCTAAAATGTGCTTCATATGAGGCACTTTAAATTAAAATGTTGCAAAAAAGAAAAAAAATAAATAAAAAATAAAAACAAAAAACAAAAAACTCAAAACGACCAGATTTTAAAAGGTTAAAACAGTTTGAGTTCTAGAGAGCGAGTTTGTAACAGGAGATCTGATCATAAACAGAAATAATCACTGAGGAGCGTGAGGAGAAATGAAGGTTTGTGTCGCCCTCTGCTGGCGAAAAGAGGAAGCTTTAAAAACGTCCTCCTCCTTTTTTAACCTGAAATAAAAAAAACTTTAAACAGTCACGTGTCTCAGACAAACATGTATTACATTTATCTAAAGGTCGATTAATTAAAAATAATTTGTGTTGTTGTCCACAGACCATCCCTCCGGACCAGGAGCTGCTCGTCTGGTACGGAAACTCTCACAACACCTTTCTGGGGATACCTGGGATACCTGGAGGAGATGAAGAGCAGAGCAAGAAAACCAAAATCGGTAAAACACGTAATTTTGTTTTTTTATTAAACATTCTTTGAGGTTAAAATCTGTGGAATCGTTTTTTGCTGAGCTGTTTTTTTTTTTTTTTTGTCAGACTCTGAACTCAAACATGAAGTCATTTCCTCATGTTGACTTTTTATTTATGAAAATGTTGCACAGTTTCACCCGTTCCTTCAGTTTATAAAACTATTTAATTTATTTGTAAATTTTAGAAATCATTTTGTGGAAACACAGACTGTTGAGTTTATTTAGAAGATCGTTTGTTTGAAGTTACGTCTGTAAATTATTATTTCTAAATTCTGTTTTTTGTTTTAATTCCAACTTTAAATTTCACAGAATTATGTGGAAAATATCTGAATGATCATTTCTTTTTTCACACTCCAGTCTCAGAGAGGTTTATTTAAGCTACTGTCTCTTTAAGACCCCGAGCCAAAGAGTCGGGGGTCAGATTTTTACAGAGGAGAACACTAAAATGTCAAAATGTTCTCTGAGTCCTGATTTTACATCCAGAATTCTACGATTTATTTGACAAATTAATGAAAAAAACACAGAATGAAATAAACTTTTAGAAAATGCAGGACTTTATGGACTTTGGTTGAATTCCGGTTATAATCTTGATTTCTGTTGAGTCTTATTTATTTATTTTATCTTATTTTATTTTATTTTATTTTATTTTATTTATGTTTGTTTGTTTGTGGGTGAGATGAGAGATAAAGTAAAAAGAAAGTGAAAACAGAAGACCTTGAAAGAGAGCACTAAACGGAGTTTATTTCCTTTTGATATTTTAATATTTTATCGCCGTTTGTTGGAGGAAAACATCAAACACAAAGATGGATTTAAAACTCCTGAGAGAAAAGAGAAATCTGAAGTTACTTATAAAGAAAAATCTTAATTGTTTAATTAAAAATGTGGCAACTCCGAGGTTATAAAATGAGTTTTAGAAATAATCTCAAAGTTTGCTCATCCTCAGATCCATCAGTCTGACCTCCTCTTCCTCTTCCTCCTCTTCCTCCTCTTCCTCCTCTTCCTCCTCTTCCTCCTCTTCCTCCTCTCAGATGAGTTCCACACCTGTGACGGGGTCACCTCCGCCCCCTCTTCTTCCTCCTCCACCTCCTCCTCCTCCTCCTCCTCCTCTAGCGTGGGGCGCATGCGCTGTGTGATCTGCCACCGCGGCTTCAACTCGCGCAGCAACCTGCGCTCGCACATGCGCATCCACACGCTGGACAAACCCTTCGTCTGCCGCTTCTGCAACCGCCGCTTCAGCCAGTCGTCCACGCTGAGGAACCACGTGAGGCTGCACACCGGCGAGCGCCCCTACAAGTGTCACGTGTGCCAGTCGGCGTACTCGCAGCTGGCGGGGCTGAGGGCGCACCAGAAGAGCGCGCGCCACAGACCGACCGTGGAGGGAGGAGCTACGGGGGGCGTGGTGGTTCACTCCGCACACTCACCTCCTCCTCACCCACCGCAGCTGAGCGCCATACCTCACCCTGCGTCACTGGTCCACCACATACCCACCATGGTGCTGTGAGAGCGACACACACACACACACACACACACACACACACACACACACACACACACACACACACACACACAGACGTTAGATAGGCTCACAGGGAGTGTGTGCATCACTTCCGGCCTCCTCTGCTGACCAAAACAACATTCAGCTTCACCATCAGGTGCGTCCGGTCCACCTCTGTTAGCATGGAGCAGGCCGGCTCTGCAGCCTGTACTGCAGCTGCTCAGCAGGGGGAGCTCTAAGAGTTTAGCTGTCATGGTTTTTCCTCCTGTGTCCAGTTTGTTGGAGGAACACGTTGAATTATGTCTGTAAACTTCGTGCACACAATCAGACGATAACGAAACGACACACCGTGTAAATTCATAGAACAGTTGCATGATGGGACATTGTTAGCATGTGACTCAGATTCATCATGTCGTATAAAATCACGTATCTTTAAAGCGATGATGTTGTGTTGGTTTGCATGCAGACGGGTCTTTGTAGATTGTTGTAACGTGTGTGTGTGTGTGGAACGCAGCAGGTGCTGTCCTACCTTATGCTAACGGGTTAGCATACATAATGCTAAGTGATAGCAGCTTACACTTTGGTTTGCAGTATAAACCAGCTATTACGTCTAAATCAAGCTAACATGCTAACGTAAGCATCGCTAGTATGCTGACACAGTTGAATTCGACCAATGGGTGAAACAACACTCTGCTCAGAGTTAGCGGCATGCTAACTTTTTAGCAGGAGCCATCAGATTCACTCATCTTTCCAGCGGTATGTAAAAAGTATGAATATAAGACACTCAGATCAGTTCATGTTTACTGTGTTTCACACACATTAAAGCTCCTGTCAGAAACTTTGTGTCACACTTGGTGTGACCCCCCCCCCCCCCACCTGTTTCCTCTGCTCGTTTCCTCCTGCTTGTGTTTACATGTTTTTATTTATTTTTCTATTTTTTTTTTTTCAAAACATGGTTTTATTTATAAAAACACATCCTTGCTGTTTTGCCCTCGCTGGCAGGCGCCTACCCTGCACTGGAAGCTTCCTACATTATAAGTGTTTGTATAGAAAGTGTGAATCTTGTTTTTAATGCTTTGATTTTCTTTGCTTGCTCACTGAAAGGCCTCAGCCCTCAGTTTTAGTTTGTTTCATGAGTTGTTAAAGTTCCTCACAGGAGCTTTAAGTTGACGCCTGTTATTAGAATCAATGTTTTAATTGCTGTTTAAATGACGAAGAGTTCCGCTGAGTGAGCAGTGAGTCGTCCTGTGCTGTAAATAATCTCCAGACTGTCAAAGAATGTGAATAGAAACATAAAATATGCTTTATGCCCAGAATATAATGAACCGTCACTTTATCTCTGTATATGTTTGAGCTCATGTATGACACATGTATCAGTATATGAAGTAAGCTATGTTGACCTCTATAAAGGACATTGTATTTGAGCGTTGTACTCTTAATAAAGTATTTCTTCACCTCTGAGGTCTGCTCCTGTTTGTCCTGATGAACGGCTCCACCTTAAAGGTGTCTGTCCTCGTCTTAGCGCCCCCTACTGGCCTGCTGCTGTTTTATAATTAACTCTTATTTTTTTTTTGCCTCCGCTCGTCTTCGTCCTGTTTGACTCGGGTCTTCAGCTCCACAGTACAAACATCGGGCCACAGGAACCATGTCGATCTGAGGAGCTAAAAGTTCCTGGACTCCTTCACTTCTCCTCGTCCTTCAGAGGAGACGCCCTGATGATGTCACAATTTGGGCAAATCTCATGATCCACTCATTAGATTCTCATGTGACTGTTTGAACAAGCTCTGAAAGGCAGCCTGAGGTCTCATCCTGTGGTTACACCATCGTGTGTTTAACCCCAGACTCAAACTTTCAGCCTTCAATCCAACGTTTTACCGTAACACTCGCTCTGCATTAAACACACACACACACCTCTTCAGACACTCCACTGATTTAGGAGCATTTATGGGAACCAGGTGGAACGAATTCAAATCACGACTGGGTGAGCAGGACAAAACAACAATAACAACAAATAAATAAACAAATAAAAATGTGACACACCAAATATGAGCTGTTTGATGAGCAGCGAGCTGATAGGAGGAGGCGTCAGAGTCCAGGCTGTTAGGTAAGATCCCAGAACACAGGCTGAGTAAACTCACCTTTGGGACCCAAAACAAACACACACACACACACACACACACACACACACACACACACACACACACACTCATGGAGGAATTTCCCGCTCGTCCCTGTTGACCAAAGACTGCTGGTTATTTGCCAACAGCTGAGTTGATCTTTAACAGATAAAATCTGCCTCTCTGTGTCCGTCAGGAGCTTCTCACACTCAGACGTGTGTCTTCAGAGCTGATGTGTGTTTTCTCTTCACAGGCAGGATGAAGGTGTGTGTCATCCTCGCGTGTGTGTTGTGTCTCTGGTGGAGGACTGCGGCAGACTCCAGATCGTAAGTGGACTTTTCGTCTGTACTGAGACTGAGCTGGTTTGTCTGCACTGATGTTTCCTGATGGATGAAGACAGTCTGAAGGGTCTGATAAAGACCAGGATGAACAGGGGGAGGGAACAGACGACAAAACAACAAAATGATTCACACAGATGGATGGAACCGTCTCTCCAGACTCTCCCTTTAATATTAAAGAGAGGGTGTTGAGCTGTTTCAGTCTGTTTCCCTCTGGTGTCTCTGAGGCAGCTCAAAATAATCCAGATTTTTCTCTCACTGCTGTTTTAGAAAAAAACCTCTTCCTGCTCAGCAAACCTCCTTCCCTCTGATTGGACAGCCCTGTTAGGGGCGGAGCTATGAGCAGACCATGTCTTCTTTTCAAAGGATTGTGAACCAATGAGGAAATCCTTATGCGATGACCTCATCATTTAGAAAGTCTTGTGAAAATCTTGAGACGATATCAGAATAGAGTTCGTCATAGTGTGTGTGTGTGTGTGTGTGTGGGGGGGGGGGCACAACTGTGTGATGTCATATGAAAATTGTGGATACTGTAGACCAATCACATCCTGACTTCTTGATCATATTTCATGGAGGGCTGACAGGAAACAGGCCTGAAATCTTCTGTAACTGTTTAGGAAACGTTCAGCTTCAGGCTCCAGGCTTCAGGCTTCAGGTTTCAGGCTTCAGGCTTCAGGCTTCAGGCTCCAGGCTTCAGGTTTCAGGCTTCAGGCTCCAGGCTTCAGGTTTCAGGCTTCAGGCTTCAGGCTTCAGGCTTCAGGCTTCAGGCTTCAGGTTTCAGGCTCCAGGCTTCAGGTTTCAGGTTTCAGGCTTCAGGCTCCAGGCTTCAGGCTTCAGGCTTCAGGCTTCAGGCTTCAGGCTCCAGGCTTCAGGCTTCAGGTTTCAGGCTTCAGGTTTCAGGCTCCAGGCTTCAGGCTTCAGGTTTCAGGCTTCAGGTTTCAGGCTTCAGGCTTCAGGCTTCAGGCTTCAGGTTTCAGGCTTCAGGCTTCAGGTTTCAGGTTTCAGGCTTCAGGCTCCAGGCTTCAGGCTTCAGGCTTCAGGCTTCAGGCTTCAGGCTCCAGGCTTCAGGCTTCAGGTTTCAGGCTCCAGGCTTCAGGCTTCAGGCTTCAGGTTTCAGGCTTCAGGCTTCAGGCTCCAGGCTTCAGGTTTCAGGCTTCAGGCTTCAGGCTTCAGGCTTCAGGCTCCAGGCTTCAGGCTTCAGGCTTCAGGTTTCAGGTTCAAGGCTTCAGGTTTCAGGCTTCAGGCTTCAGGCTCCAGGCTTCAGGTTTCAGGCTCCAGGCTTCAGGTTTCAGGCTTCAGGCTTCAGGCTTCAGGCTTCAGGCTTCAGGCTCCAGGCTTCAGGCTTCAGGTTTCAGGCTTCAGGCTTCAGGCTTCAGGCTCCAGGCTTCAGGCTCCAGGCTTCAGGCTTCAGGCTTCAGGCTCCAGGCTTCAGGCTTCAGGCTCCAGGCTTCAGGCTTCAGGCTTCAGGCTCCAGGCTTCAGTGAAGCTGAGCAGGATGACGTCTTCAGTCTGCTAAAGTTCACCCTCCTCTCTGTTCCTTAAAGAAAACCGTGCTGACGCCGTGTCTCCTCCGTGTCTCCTCCGTCCTCAGGTATCTGATCACAGCTCCTCTCTCTCTGCGGCTGGACGCTCATGAAACCGTCATCGTGCAGTTGTTTGGTTTCACTGAGGAGGTGCAAGTCCATGTCTTCTTAAAGAACTCCATGGCCCCCAATCATGTGGTTCTGGCTCGAGAGGTCGTGACCCTGAATGCTCAGAACAACCACCAGGCTGCCGTTGACGTCCGGGTCAGCCATCGTACACACAGCTAAAACTGATCTGACTCGTCCAGAGAGGAGATTTTAACTGTCTGTTTCTGTCTGCAGCTGCTCCCCAATCAGCTGGAGAAGTCCGTGAGTCATGTGATCCTCCACGTCCTATCAGGAGAAATCAACCAGCACCAGTCCATCCCGATAAGCCGCTTCAACGGGTTCCTCTTCATCCAAACGGACAAACCACTTTACACGCCCCAGCAGAGCGGTGAGAAACACGTTCAGAGAAACGTACGCCGTCCTCTGATGATGTCACAGCTGTGAGCTGGACGGACGTGGATCAGGCTCTTCAGTCCGAGCTCTTCACCTCATGTTTGTGTCCCTGTTTCATCTCCTCAGTCAAAGTGAGAACGTTCTCCATGAACCAGGAGTTGAGGCCGGCCAATCGCAGCGTCTTCCTGACTTTCAAGGTGAGTGTAACACACCTGTAGGTCCAGCAGAGCGTCACAGACCGTTCCCCCACGCTGACTGCGTGATGTGCTGTAAGTGACCTGTACCCCACCCCTCAGGACCCAGATCAGGCCACGGTGGACATCGTAGAGACGTTTGACATCAATAATGGGATCCCGTCCATGCAGAACCCCTTTAAGATCCCCATCAAACCAAAGTACGGCTCCAAAGATGAAACATGATGTAATAACAGCCTGAAATAACCGTTACAGCCTCTAACCCGTCTAAATCACATCCATCCCTTTAATGGGGCTCCAGGTTGGGGATCTGGACCATCGAAGCTTCTTACTCTGATGATTTCAACACAAAGGCCAAAACAGACTTTGAAGTGAAAGAATACGGTAACTCTCTCTGCTTTATCCAACACACGACCCCAGAACTGTCAGGAGGACGATGAGACTCATTTAACGCTCATGTCAGTCCTTCCAAGTTTCTCCATCCAGGTGGAACCAGAGGTGAACTTCATCAGCTACGGACAGTTCAGCAGCTTCAGCTTCAAGCTGTCGGCCAGGTGAACAAACGTTCTGATCCTCAGACGTCCGGACTGCGTTTGGCTTTGTTACTCAGCTTTGAGTTAAACAACACGCGTGTGCATTCTCAGGTATCTACACGGAGCTCCAGTGGCAGGAGGGGAGGCGTTCCTGCGCTACGGCTACGTCACCGGAAAGAATCCCCCGGTTATCATCCCGAGCTTCGTTTCCAGAGAGAGAGTAAGACAAACAAACACCACAACACCTCACAAATCTACACCGAACTGAGGCAGAAAGAAGAAGTTCATCAACACACATTTCACAACAAGTTTGAGTTTTAAAAATAGACGTTTCAAACAGAAGTGTGCTGAAAACTGCAGTTCCTTAAGTGACCACTAGAGGCTGGCTCTGAAAGCACATGATACTGCATTAACACAGGCTTTAAGACTCCCCACCATCACAGCAGAATCAAAAATCTTTTACAAAATATTTACAAAAGCATAAGACCAAGGATCAGGGCCACAATGAAAAAAACATACATATATAAAATATACATATACATATATAAAGTATAAAGTTAAAGTCACAGTGTTACAGGAGTAACGTCATGATGATACCTGATAAAAGTCGGAATCAAATAAGATCAAAGTCAAAGTTACATGAATTAGTTTATTACGAAAAAAGTTAAAATGTTACGAGACTAAAGAATCAAAGTGAAGAGATTATAGTCGTAAAGTTGTGATGCCACAAAATAAAAGTTTTAACGGTGTTTCAAGCCAGAAACGCGTGAGATTAAAGTCAATATGTAACGATATTTGTCACGTTACAATAATTACTTTTGTAAGGTTACAAAATCAAAGTCGTGATGTTATGATATGAGATCAGTGACGTCAGGGTCCAGGGTTCAGGGTTCAGGGTTCAGGGTCCAGGGTTCAGGGTTCAGGGTCCAGGGTTCAGGGTTCAGGGTTCAGAGTCCAGGGTTCAGGGTTCAGGGTTCAGAGTTCAGGGTTCAGGGTTCAGGGTTCAGAGTTCAGGGTTCAGGGTTCGGGGTTCGGGGTTCAAGGGTCAGGGTTCAGGGTTCGGGATTCGGGGTTCAGGGTTCGGGTTCAGGGTTCAAGGGTCAGGGTTCAGGGTTCAGGGTTCGGGGTTCGGGGTTCGGGGTTCAAGGGTCAGGGTTCAGGGTTCGGGATTCGGGGTTCAAGGGTCAGGGTTCAGGGTTCAGAGTTCAGGGTTCAGGGTTCAGAGTTCAGGGTTCAGGGTTCAGGGTTCAGAGTTCAGGGTTCAGGGTTCAGAGCTAAGGGTCCAGGGTTCAGGGTTCAGGGTTCAGGGTTCAGGGTCCAGGGTTCAGGGTTCAGGGTCCAGGGTTCAGGGTTCAGGGTTCAGAGTTCAGGGTTCAGGGTTCAGGGTTCAGAGTTCAGGGTTCAGGGTTCAGGGTTCGGGGTTCGGGGTTCAAGGGTCAGGGTTCAGGGTTCGGGATTCGGGGTTCAGGGTTCGGGTTCAGGGTTCAAGGGTCAGGGTTCAGGGTTCAGGGTTCGGGGTTCGGGGTTCGGGGTTCAAGGGTCAGGGTTCAGGGTTCGGGATTCGGGGTTCAAGGGTCAGGGTTCAGGGTTCAGAGTTCAGGGTTCAGGGTTCAGAGTTCAGGGTTCAGGGTTCAGGGTTCAGAGTTCAGGGTTCAGGGTTCAGAGCTAAGGGTCCAGGGTTCAGGGTTCAGGGTTCAGGGTTCAGGGTCCAGGGTTCAGGGTTCAGGGTCCAGGGTTCAGGGTTCAGGGTTCAGAGTTCAGGGTTCGGGATTCGGGGTTCAGGGTTCGGGTTCAGGGTTCAAGGGTCAGGGTTCAGGGTTCAGGGTTCAAGGTTCAGGGTTCAGGGTTCAGGGTTCAGGGTTCAGAGTTCAGGGTTCAGGGTTCAGGGTTCAGAGTTCAGGGTTCAGGGTTCAGGGTTCAGAGTTCAGGTTTCAGGGTTCAGGGTTCAGAGTTCAGGGTTCAGAGTTTAGGGTTCAGGGTTCAGGGTTCAGGGTTCGGGGTTCAGAGTTCAGGGTTCAGAGTTCAGGGTTCAGGGCGTGACGGGAGCTGATTAAATTTGTTTGTTAACTGTAAGATTTAAGTTGTGATTGAACGTGTTTAAAGTTCGTGATCAAAGTTTTGATGTCAGGAGATTAACTGTCCTGATGTTTCCAGATTGAAGTCTTTCATGAGGACCTGAACCTTGACTGAGCTTCTGTTTCTCTTCTGTCCCTCAGCTGTCCCAAACAGGTGAGGTGGACGTGACCGTGAACGTGGAGAAGGTTCTGTCCAAACACGACGGACTGAAGGACCTGGACAGTTTAGTGGGGAAGTACCTGTACATCGCTGTGCTGCTGCACGAGGACACAGGTACACACACGCTCCTCTGTGCTGACCAGGAACCAGGTCCTGTAGAAGCCTCCAGACTCACCTCTCACCTGTCCTCGTCCCCCAGGTGGCATCAGTCAGGAGGCGGAGTTTGCTGCAGTGAAGTTTGTCAAATCCCCCTACAGGCTGACTCTGGTGTCAACACCCCCCTTCATCAAACCGGGACTTCCCTACAACATCCAGGTGAGGCTCTCTGGGTCAAAAAACAACTTTTATTTGATTTGATATAAAAAAATTCTGTGACCTTTAAAGATAAATAAATTAATAAATTAATAAGCAGAGGTGGGGCAGTACACAGAGCTTACACGGTGCTGTTTGACGTCTCTGCAGGTGTTCTTGAAGGACCACCTGAACAAACCGGTGGGCCGTGTTGCGGTTCGTCTGGTGGAGCATCAGCTAACCACTCAGGGGGGCGGGAACCAGGACTTCTCCTGTGATCCTCACAATGTCGTCACCCAATCAGACGGGCTCGCTGTCTTCATCTGCAACACGCCCAGTAATGGAGTCAGAGCCACACTGAAGGTGAGGAAGAGGAGGAGGAGGAAGATGTCTGAAACACTACGCTTTGTTTCTTATTCTTGATTTGGTTTTGTGGTTTGGTGACAGTTCCAGACAGCTGACCCCAGCCTCCCTCCAGCCAGCCAGGCCAGTCTGACACTGGAGCCCATGGCCTATCGCTCTCCTAACCAGCGTTACCTCTACATCGACCCGCCGCTGCCCGGGCAAGGTCTGGTAGTGGGACAATACACAAACATCAAGGTGTACTCAGCCACGCCCTCCTACGTGCGACTCCAAGCCCTCAGCTATCTGGTGAGGAACAGCGATGATGGCGCTAGTTTTCAAAGTTGTTCCAGGTTTTATTTTGACTGATTCTCCTGCGTTCCCTCAGGTCATCTCCAGAGGTAAAGTCTTAAAGTTCGACACTCAGAAGGTCGTCTCCAGCATTGATAACCGCCAGGTTCTGAGCTTCAGGGTGACGCCCGCCATGGCCCCATCTATCAGGCTGCTGGTCTACTACATCCTGTTTGGACAGGGGACGTCTGAGCTGGTGGCTGACTCCGTTTGGCTGGACGTCAAAGCCCCGTGTGTCAACGGCCTTCAGGTACAAAGAACGTTACCAGACCCTGTGAGACACAAGTCCAGGATGAAAAGATGCCGTGGAAAGACCTGGTCCCTGATCATCTTGCTTAAACATGTAGTGTTAACCAATCAGTAGGTGACGCCACATCCACCCCCAACATCAGACTGTAAGAGAGAGAGTTTCTGGGACTGAGGGTCCAAATGTTCATTCGTTCATATACTTTCAGTTTCCTGTTTTCACACAGTTTGAAGTTTCTGTGAGGAAGAACGTCAGAGTATCAGAGTATCAGAGTATCAGAGTGTCAGAGTATCAGAGTAGACTTTATTCACCAAGTATCTCCAAAGAATACAAGGAGCTGGACTTCAGTCTCCGTACAACATGTATGAATAAACACTAAATGTCACTAACAAAAACAGCAAAAACAGTACAAGAGAGCGCAGTACCAAGGTGATCACCTGCGGCGCCATCTTGGCACACATCTAGATGACAGACAATGATAAAGGTGAGATCAATCAATCAATAAGTCAATCAATCGATCTTTATTTATATAGCGCTAATTCATGACAAACATTATCTTGAGACGCTTTCCAGAAACATTAGCAGGTCCAGAGATGATGATAGAGCAGGAGGCTAACTTGTTAGCAGTACAAAAATCAACTCATTATTTAATCTTATTCCTGTTACGCCTTTACGCCGATGACACTCAGTTTTACCTTTCGTCTTGTTCCATCACCACAAACACACGTCACAATAACTAACTGCCTCATCGATGTGAAAACAGGATGCAAACAGCTCTCTACTCTTTGACCATGACGGAGCTCATCATTGGCCCAAAGTCCCTCATTAGTTCCAACAAACACTTCCGTCTTCCCTCGCCTCATTGACAGGAACTGTTCTACTGAACAGATGGTGATGATGGTGTGTTTATTAAAGCGACAGACCGGGTACGCTGTGTAAACAGTGTGCTTGTCTAATGTGTTTTTCAGACTGGTCTCTCGTTTCGTGGACAGAGACTGAAGCCAAAGAATAATCTGCAGCTGGACGTTCAGTTCAATCAGGAGGGGCTTGTAGCTCTGTCAGCCGTAGACTCCGGACTCTTCACCCTGCGACCAAATTTCAGGGACCCACTCAGCAAGGTGAGTTTAAAAACATCAGATTTAAAGAGGGGGTATTCTGCTGTCTCATGTTCTACAAACATGGATATAAAGTTAAAAAAAATAATAACATGGAATGATGATGTCATCACGTAAGGATTTCCTAACAGACATGTTGGAGGGGCTGGGTCTCAAACACCAAAGTCTCCAGAGGGCTGGCCAATCAGAGGGAAAGGGTTTTGTGACGGGGAGCCTTAAAGGGACAGCTGCTAAAATGACGTGTTTCAGAGAGAGAAAGATTGGGATCTATTCTTGAGCTGTAAGTCATGTAGAGATACTACGGGGGCTCTAGAGGGACAGAATCACGAATTTTAAAAGAGGCACGATACCCCCTCTTTAAGTTTATCACAGCTTTCTCTACAAGGCACCAACACTCCCCATGATACGTACTGAAGCTTAAATGCTGTAACTGAAAGTACGGTGTCCTGTAGGTTTTGCGTCACATAGAGGACAGTGACCCGGGCTGCGGAGGAGGCGGAGGCATCGACAGCTCAGACGTCTTCCGATTGGCCGGCCTCACCTTCATCACCAACGCCAACGCGAGACCAACACCCAGCGGTAGGCCAATCAGCTGAGCGGTTAACCACGACGGCCTGTGAGGTTTGTTGTTGTTGAACGTTGGCTTGTGTGTCTGTGTGCAGACGCAGCGTGTGATGCGAACGTGCGTCCAAAGCGAGCTCTGACTGAAGAGCAGAAGAGGAACAAAGGTAGGACCCCACCTGTCAGGTGTCCACCTCTCTCTCAGGTGAAGGTTTTAATCAACCTCTTCACTCTCCAGGCTCAGGTGACGCAGGTCACCTGAGTGTGTTTTAAAGGGCACCTGGATGAGCCTGATCAGATACTCTAAAGACTGTGTAACCTGCTCTCTGTTTAAATGACCGGTCTTTAAAGATGAGGGTTTGTTTTGTGTCCGCTCAGCTCAGAGTTACGGTCCCCTGAAGTCCTGCTGTGAGCTGGGGATGAAATACATCCCAAAGAGTTTGACCTGCCTGGACTTCGCCAAACAGAAGATCCGGAAACACCCCAACTGCAGAGACGCATTCAAGTCCTGCTGTGAGTACATCCAGCAGCACCTGGACCAGGACCAGGACCTCATCCTGGCACGCTTTGGTGAGTCCGGACTCATCTTTGTAAAACACACACAGATACACACACACACACACACACACACACACACACACACACTGTTCACTGGATTAAATCAAGTGTTTGATCTTTGAACTGATGTCGTCTTCGCTTCGTTGTGACTCTTTGCATCATGACGTTAATTTCACCAGAGAAGAAAAAGAAAATAATGAATGACATAAAGTCACAATGTTACACGAAATTTAATGTTCTGGGATTAAAGTCACACTGAAACAAGACGGAAGTAATTATGCAACAGACTTAAAGGCGACGTTTGTGAGATTAAGTCAAGATGTGACGAGATTAAAGTCAAAATTTTACAGAAATTAAAACCACAATGGAAAGACACAATGGAACCAAAATATTTCAACATTTGTGAGATTAAAGCTGAAACGTTTTGATGTCACAGGATTAGAGTCCTGATATTATGAGATTACAGCCCTTAAAGTTACAGGATTCAGATTATAATCTTTCAAGATTAAAGTCATAATGTTAAGACATTTAAATCCTGATGTTACAGGATTAATGTTCCTAATCCTTTGAGATTAAAGTCATAATGTTAAGACATTTAAATCCTGATGTTACAGGATTAATGTTCCTAATCCTTTGAGATTAAAGTCATAATGTTAAGAGATTAAAGTCATTATGTTACAAGATTAAAATTCAAATGTAAGGAGATTAAGGTTATGTTGAAGGTTTTAAATCAGTGTCTTGAGATTAAAGTCATTTAAGAAATAAATAATATTATGAAATTTAAATAATGTTAAAGATTAAAGTAATTATGTTTTAAGGTTTAATTCATTATGTTATGAATATTAACTCATAATTTGATGAGACTGAAGTACGAATGTTTTGAGATTAATTCACACTGTGATGAAGTAAAGTCCTAAAGTTTTAAATCATAATTCATGTTTGTAGATTAAAGATGATATGAGTTTGAAGTTCTTGTGTTTTAGATCAAAGTCCTGAAGTTCTGTGATTTAAATCATAATGTTTTAGAATGTTTGAGATTAAAACTGTAAAGTTATGAAAAATATGAAACGAATCTTAAATTTATTCTCATAATAAAACAACTGAATCCTCGTCAGACTCCAGAATTATTCCCATGAGATGACTTCTTTGATCTGGTGGTAACAACAGGACTTCCTTCAGGAAGTCCTTCGTTTTGTTGTTGTTGTGTTTTGTTTTTGATGCGGCTCTCGTCCTTCGCTGTATCAGTCTGAAGACACCTCAGCTTGAGTTTCTGGCAGAATGATCAAATTTCTTACGGTTATAACATCAAATCCTCGCGTACACTGGAACGCTACGTAACAGAGACTGAATCCGTTCTCACTGAGCTCCAACATTTGTTGACAGAAATGGGAGCAAACTTCGACCTGGCTCCGTCCCTCGTGCGGAGCTTCTTCCCTGAGAGCTGGCTGTGGGAGGTGCAGCGCGTCAGGTGACTCAGATCAGACACACAGGAGCTGTTCTCGTGTCTCCGTCACTCAGCTTCAAATATCTGATGGATTTTGTCGTTTGTGTCTCTTCAGTCCGGCGGGGCTGTCCATCAGGAGGTCTCTTCCAGACACTCTCACCACCTGGGAGATCAAAGCCATCAGCATGTCCTCCGTGGGTCGGTACCTGTACTTCCTGTGTCCTGATGCTCACCATGGATGCGTTGCCGCCTTGTTGAGTGTGTGTTGCGTGTTTCCTGCAGGTATTTGTGTTGCTGAGCCGGTTCAGGTGCCCGTGAGTCTGCCGCTCAGTGTGGACATCCCGCTGCCCTATCAGGTGGTCAGAGGAGAGCAGGTGGAGCTGAGAGGCTCAGTGTACAACCAGGAGGACACCACCATCCAGGTGCCAACTACATCAACTACACTTCCCATAATCCTCTGCCTGCTGGTAGCTTTAACTCATGATGGTTACCTTTTTTCATCCTCAGTACTGTGTGACTCTGACAGCCGGCCCGGCGCTCTGCCTGCTGCAGTCACAGCCCGGCGACGGGGGGCAGCACTCCACCACCTGCACCTACAGCGGCCTGGCTGCAGGGGGCGTCGGGGCCGTGACCTTCACCGTGCTGGGGCTGGAGGCAGGAGAGCACACCCTGACCTTCACCCTGAAGACACAGTCAGGACAGAGAGACATCGTGGAGAAGAAGCTACGAGTGGTGGTGTGTAAAAGATCTCTAAACATTCTGGGAGAAAAACAGGGTTCTTTGAGCTGTGGATCATGTGGAGGGCTTACGGAGGCTAACAGCTCGCTAACAGCTCGCTAACAGCTTGCTAACAGCTCTGATGCTTTAAATAAGATAAAAATAATGAGCTATAAAAACTCATCTCCATGTCCAGGTTGTCCTGACAGAGACATGAGATACTTGTACCAACATCATGCTGTGAACCAGGCTGCAAAGAGAGTCTTTTCTGAATTGGTGTGTATGTGGTTAACGGTGCCTCTGCTGTCAGCCCCAAGTGGACACTCAAGGAACTGCAGCTTCCACATCAGCCTCATGTTTTCAGACTGTAGGATGGAGCTTTGATTCAACTTATTCTGTTTATTTGTACCAAACGTAATGTTGTGTCATTATGACTGAAATAAAGAGTCACAGGTATCTGGAGAGAGAGAGGAGGAGGAGGAGGAGGAGGAAGAAAGGGTCATTTTGTCATATGAAGTGGTCTCTGTTCATGTGTTTCAGCCTGAAGGTGTGAGGAAGGAGATATTTACCGGAGGCAGGCTGGACCCACAGGGAATCTACGGTACATTCACAGGTCTAACTGAAAGAGAGTTACTGATTTATAAGGTCCAGGGTGTTTGTGACAGATCTCTCTCTCTCTCTCTCTCTCTCTCTCTCTCTCTCTCTCTCCCTCTCTCTGTTGCCGTGGTAGGCTCAGAGAAAATGGAAGTGCCACTGAAGAACGTTGTGCCTGAAAACATCGTCCCCAACACAGCTGTGGAGAGGATGGTGACCATCAACGGTAAGATGTGCTGGGGGGCTAAGCTACTAAGCTAATGCTAAAGACAGACCGATATAAATCCTTCATGGTGGCTGTAAGGGGTGGTGGACGGGCCAAACACCATAATGCCTCCAAAGATGTGTTAAAAGTACCTTAAACAGGAGGCTGAAAGGATGAAACACCAAGTGAACAGAGCATCTCTACCCCTGAAACAGATCCTCAAGATTAGCTTCAGACAGACGCACCAACGACACCTTGTTACAGAGGTCTGCAGGAGGACCTGTAGTGTAGTGTAGGCAGACCCCTGAGAGGCCCTTCAAGCAGACGTCCCCCCCGTCTGGTCCGAGCAGACACTCAGTTTAGTAACAGAGTCTTCTCCTTGTTTATGGACCAGGTGAGGTCCTCGGTGACGTCCTGTCAGTGGTAACCAACCCTGAGGGCCTCCAACAGCTGGTCAACCTGCCGCCAGGCTCAGCGGAGGCGGAGCTGAAAGGACTCCTCCCTCTGATTCAGGTGTATCACTACCTGGAGACAACAGGTCGCTGGGACGCCCTGGAAGGAGACATCATGGATAACTCTGCCAGTCTGAGACAGAGGATCAGAGACGGTGAGAGGACACGAAGACACATGAGAGACGATGAACTGAGGAGGCTGATTAATGCATTCTGACTCTCTCTCTCTCTCTCTCTCTCTCTCTCTCTCTCTCTCTCTCTCTCTCTCTCTCTGTGAAGGGATGGTCAGCGTCAGTTCGTTCAAAAGTGGAGACCACGGTTACAGTATGTGGACAAAGAGGGATTCCAGCACCTGGTGAGAAGAGTTTCTGAGCTCTCCTGAGACCTGAGTCTCATGAAGGAGCCAGAAAACTGTCCAGACTAAGTCAGCGAGTTCAACATGGACGTGAAATCTGCTTCTGTTAACTCAAACTAAAGTTATTTACCTCTATTGAGTCCTCGGGGTGTTATTCAGATAACTGGCTCAAAGCTGACAGACTGTTTGGAAACTCTGTTAATATTTATTCACAATCAGCCACATGCAACCCTCCAAAACACTTTGTCATTAAAGAGGGAGTATTCTGCTCTCAAGGCCTCAAACACCAAGGTCTGCCTATTGCCCCGCCCACAACAGGCCTCCAGAGCGCCGGCCAATCAGAGGCAGTGGGGTTTGTGGAGCGAGGAGTCTTAAAGAGAGCAGCTTAAACAAAGTGTTCAGACAGAAGATGAATGTTTTGTTTTCTAAAGCAGAGATTTTTTTTTTTTAGCTGTAAGTCGTGTAAAGACGCTAAGGGGGCACCAGAGGGACAAAATAAAGACTATAAAAAAAGCCCAATACCCCCTCTTTAAAGACATGACTGATCTGGTTTTATATTTACTCTATAAGGACTCTTTCTCACTGAAACTGATTTTTAAGTCATCGTCACAGTGTTCTACTGTCAGTTTTACAGTTACTTACTTAGAAAGGTCATTTCGATGCTGTGAACAGCAAAGGATTGTGGGACGACAATACAGGAATGGTACTCTAAAAACTTTTATTTACAGCAAAATCAGCATGTGTCTGACTGAGTCAGCAGTTAGCAAGGTCACCGTTAGCGCTGAAACACCGGTTGCTTTCTGAGCGTTGGCGTCAGGACTCGTGATGTAAGGTGGTCTGTGAGTTTTGTAATCTGGCCTCATCTCGTTCTCTTGTAGTTCATTAATCTGTCGGACAGTCGCACCTTGGTACCTGTCTCTTCATGACACCTGTCTCTCTCTCTCTCTCTCTCTCCTTTTGTCCTTCAGGCTGACGGCTCTGGTGGTGAAGACCATGGCTGTGATGGACTCGGTGGTCCCAGTTAACCATCAGTCTCTGTCAGAGTCAGTGAGCTGGTTGATCCGCAAAAAACAACAAGCTGACGGATCCTTCGCCGACTCGTCCACCTACAGACCCAACAGAATCATGGTCTGAAGTCCTCCTCCTCTTCCTCTTCTTCTATTTGAAATCTGTTCCAGATAAATCTCCACCCGTGATTAGACTGAATTTTAAATGACATCAGAAATGTTCTGTGCTCTGATTGGCTGCAGGCAGAGGGGGCGGATGCTGTTGACAGATCAGTGTGTCTGACGTCTTTCGTGCTGATTGCGTTACACAAAGCGACGAGGATAAGTGACCCGATCCTGCAGCTTCGAGTGAGAACACACCTGACCGTCTGGACTCCTCTTCACCTTCGTCTACTTCCTTCCTACTTCCTTCCTGCTTCCTTTCCTCCCATCATCCTTCATCCCTCCTCTGCTTGCTGTCTAATCCTCTGATCTTTAACCTGCTCTGCTCTCCTCCTCGTCTCTCTGACTGCAGTTCCATGAGGTCAGCATGAACTCTGCTGCTGACTACATCTCCAAGAAGGCCTCAGGTGTGAAGAGCATGTATGTACGTGCCATGGCGACCTACGCCCTGACACTGCATGACCCTCAAAGCATAGCGGTGCACTCACTGATCACCAGCCTGGAGAACCTGGCACGACAGAAAGGTGCGCTTGATTTCTCTCCAGGAGCTGGTGGATCATCTGTTCACCTGTTTCATCTGAACATCTATCGTTGTCTTCACAGCAGCTCTGACTCGTTCCATCAGGGGGCAGCAGAGGGCATGCTTTATTTAATCTGTGAAGGGTGCAGGTCAGTGTTTTTAACGAGGTCATCTTGGTGCATACACACCTCTGACAGGTAACCCCGTTGAGCTCAGGTACTGGCAGGAGTCTGGGGAGACTGGTTGGCTGAAACCTGACCAATCCAGCGGCCTGACGGTGGAGACCACGGCGTACGTCCTGCTGACTATGCTGCACAAGGTTCATCTCTTCCTGTTTCTATTATTGTGTCACAGCCTTTGTTTCTGTGAGTGTTTAAAGTAAGCTTAGATGGGGTACAATGAAACAGCGCCCCCTGTCATAAATACAGACTGAATTATTGTAACCAGATCTGCTTTGTTTTAAAGGGGAGACTCCAGTATGCAAACCCCATCGTGTCCTGGTTGACTGAGGATCAGCACTATGGAGGCGGGGCCTATTCCTCAGAGGTATGCTTCATGAAGCTGTTAACCACATCTCTCTCCCTCTCTCTCTCTCTCTCTCTCTCCCTCTCTCTCTCTCTCTCTCTCTCTCTCTCTCTCTCACACACACACACACACACACACCTTCTGCTTTTCCATCTCTCGTTTTGCCAGCAGGCTCTGTCTCTGCTGGTCTGTGACTCTCTGACATTAACTCTGTCTCTGCTTTTATTGGACTCTCTGGTCATCTGACTCTCTGTGTGTTCGTCTCAGACTCTTTGACTCTCTCTCTCTGCTTGTGTGTGACTCTGTGGTAAATTGATCATTTTCTCTTTTCTGTCTCTGGCCTCTCTTCTCTTTCACTGCTTGTCTCTGACGTTCCAGCTTTGTGACTCTTCATTTGCTTGTCTGTCACTCATTGGCTGGCTTCTCTTCTCTTCTCTTCTCTTCTCTTCTCTTCTCTTCTCTTCTCTTCTCTTCTCTTCTCTTCTCTTCTCTTCTCTTCTCTCCTCTTCTCTCCTCCTCCTCTCCTCCCCTCCTCCTCTCCTCTCCATTCCTGTCCTCTCCCCTCCTCCTCTCCTCTCCTCTCCTCTCCTCTCCTCTCCTCTCCTCTCCTCTCCTCTCCTCTCCATTCCTGTCCTCTCCCCTCCTCCTCTCCTCTCCATTCCTGTCCTCTCCCCTCCTCCTCTCCTCTCCTCTCCTCCTCTCCTCTCCTCTCCTCTCCTCTCCGCCTCTCCTCTCCTCTCTTTTCCTCTCCTCTCCTCTCCTCTCCTCCTCTTCTCCTCTCCTCTCTCTTCTCCTCTCCTCTCCTCTCCTCTCCTCTCCTTGATCTCTTGTTTTTAACCACGCTTGTCTTTCGTTCAGGACATCGCTCTGACTATAGAGGCCATCTCTGAGTACAACAGACTCATCCCTCGGGCCGTCCTCGATCAACACGTCATCATCCGCTTCGCCAGGACTGGAGAACGAAGGGAGGCTAGGCTCACCCAGGATCGCCCTGTGGCCACGCCCATCCAGGTGAGAGTGAGACAGGTGTTTGACAGTCAGACATAAACTGTTGAAAAGAGGTTTACAGATTGGGAGCCTCCATGTTGTGTCTGTTTACCTCCTAGGTGATGAAGAATGAGGTCATTACTGTGTCAACAGGCTATGGGAGGGGCGTGTCCAATGTGAAGGTGGGTGGAGCTTAAAGAGACTCTCTCCTGTCATTGCCTCTCCAGCCATTGGACTCTCTTATCTGTCAATCTCTGGCCATGATTAAACCTCACTGTGTTTCCAGATGAAGACGGTTTACTACGAGACCTCTTCGACCTCAGAGGGATGTAACTTTGACCTCACCATAGAGCTGATGAGGCCGGGATCATCTAACAGTGAGTATAGAGCTTTGACTTTATGGTCTGGGATGTCTCTCTGTTAGCTCTAACTCTTTATCTACCTCTTCTCCTCCTCAGGTCCCAGATCTAACACTCCTCACCTGGTCGCCTGCGCAAAGTAAGAAAATTTACTAACACGTTTTTTCTGAGTCTGTCTTTTTTTAAACGAAGCTTCACCGCTGCTGTTTCACAGGTTTAGACCTCCTCCCAATGAGGTGATCACTGAGTCCACTCTCACAGTGATGAAGATACAGCTGCCCACAGGTATAGATGCTTACCTGGAGGACCTGAGACAGGTAAAATAAAACCTTCCCTCAGTGCGTCTGGTAATGTTGGGTGGAGCAGCCTGCTGGGGGACAAACGTCTGGTTACATTTTACTTTATTCTGATACTCTGGTTCAGGGTGGGGGGGTCAGTGGTAGAGCAGCTAACAGGGTCAGATTTGGGAGCGATGTGGGAAAGGGGGCACAGGTTGGACTTCATCCGGGTTCGACCAATAGAGGGCTAACCTCATGGGATGTTTGAGCTAACCGCTGGGTCATAGCAGCGCCCTGCGTTACGTTTACGTTTAAAGATTTGCAGAATGTTGAGCCAACCTTTGAAAAAGCTTTGAAATGGATCTCGTCCAGATTATTTTTACTCTTTACCGCCACAGTTTACTTTATTAATCCCAGTAATAAACTTTATGATTGGTTATCTGACTGGTTTCTGCAGTTCAAAGACGGGGACGAGCCGATGATCTCACACTATGAACTCCAAGGAAACACGGTGGTCATTCAGCTGGATTCAGTGAGTTCGAGTCAAACGCTCCCTCTTCCATCTTGGTTAATCATATGAAAGTCCCGCCCTGCGCTCTGGCCTCGCTGGTGGTACGAAGTGATAACTTCCTGTCTGATTCCTCCCGGCAGGTTCCCTCAGACGTCTTCATGTGCGTCGGTTTCCGGATCAGGATTGGATTTAACGTGAGGGGCGTCACCGAGTCACTGTTCACCGTCAATGAGCCTCAAGACAGAGGTAAGAGTCAGGATCTGGAATGCATCCTGGGAATTCTGTTCCAGGAACTTTTAGATCCTGACAGGGTACTCCATCCATCAGAAGACACTCCAAAGTCACCCCAAAGTTCCTGGTCTTCTGGAAAGTGCTCCTCTCTGGGCAGGGCTGATTCAAGGGTTAGATCAATTACCCCAGAACTGAATTTAGACGCTTGTTCCTGCAGTTGAAAAGGGCATAGTTCCTCAGAAAGTTCCCAGATCCTGTGGAAAGTAACTGCCATCAGAAAGAGGAGCCTCTATATCACTTCACAGATTTATGAAGTCAAAATGAAACTCTCAAAGTCTTCAGTAACATGGAAGCTCGTAGCATCGTAGGTGTCCAGCTTTGAAGACGTCCACATGGACTGGACTTGATCTGAAGGACCTCACTTTAAAGAAGACAAACCTTCAGATTGTGCTTCAGAATGAGAGTAAACTCTTCTCTCTTTCCTCTGCAGGCAGTATGTGCGTCAAATCTTTCTCCTACCAGGAGCAGAAGCTGCAGCAGCTGTGTTTGGACGGACAGTGTCAGTGTATGACAGGTAACACCTGCTGAAGGCCGCCGTGTGTGTGTGTGTGTGTGTGTGTGTGTGTGTGTGTGTGTGTGATTTTGATTTCCAGCTGTGATGAGATGTTTTCTTCTCTGTGTGTTTGTCGTTCAGCTGCATGCTCTAAATACAGAGCTGCATTCGACGACACGCTGACGTTAGTCAAACGACTGAGTGAGATCTGCCAGCCACACATCAAATACGGTGAGAACGAGACCCAGCTGGACTCACACACTGAGAAACTTAAAGAGGGGGTATTATTCTTTCCCATGTTGTAAACATGGATATAAAGTAACAATGCTGGGGGTTCAGACTGAGCGTGTGCAGAGTTTCAAACCTCTTCATGTTCACGTGTTGTAGAAAACACTGAATCTGTCTGTGAGCTGATCAAAATATTCACATCTAAAAATAACATGAGGTCATCAGGAGACTTGATGATGTCATCACATGAGGGTCTCCTAAGTGGGTTTTGACACATTGTAGAGATGGGCCTCAAGCACCAAGGTCTGCTCATAGCTCAGCCCCTGGCCAGTCAGAGGGACGGGGGTTTGTGGAGCAGGGAGCCTTAAAGAGACAGCAGCTAAAACAAGTCTCCAATAAGGGTTTTCTAAAAGACCAGTTTGAGAAAAAAGTTTTATTTTTGAGCTGTAGATCAAAGCTGCTGTGGGGGGTCACCGTAGGGACTGAATAAATACCCCCTCTTTAAGGTGCAAAAACCCAATCAGAAACATTTCTATATAAATATTTATTAATCCATAAATCAATGGAATCATTTTTTTCTTTCACTCATCTGTTTTTGTCCCCACGCAGCTTTCAGAGTTACGATAAAGTCTTCAGCTGCAGACGGAGACTTTACGACTTACACGGCGACCGTGAACGAAGTCCTGAAGAACACAGACAAAGGTGAAAAAAAAGGGTTTGACCAATAACCACTGAGCTTCACCTGGTGAGGAAAGCCAAAGATTCTGAGAGTGATCCATGTACGGAGAAAATGAACCCAGTTACTTCTGATTGTTTCAACGGGTTTCATGCGTCCACAGCAACGCTGCAAAAACCAAAATCTAAACGGTCTTAGTAGACTTAATATGAGCCCGTTTTTTTAAGCGTCATTTTTGTTTTATTCTCCTGTTAAAGAGGAGACCTCCTCACTTCCCCTCAGCTCTTTGTAGCTCCGCCTCCTGGCGCTGAGTGACAGCCCTTCAGCCCACACGGGTAGATTCCCTTCCTCTGCTCTACAAACGTTCGATCAACACCCTGACCCTCATCTGTGTCCTCTGTTGCAGATTTTGAAGCAGTGACTATGAATTCAGAGGTGGATCTGATTAAAAAGGTCACCTGCAGCGCCGTCGACGTCCAGAACAACAAACAGTACCTCGTGATGGGAGCCAGGGGCTCGGAGGTCTCGCTCAACAGCGCCTACAAGTCAGTGTCACCTCCCAGCTGTACCCCCCCCCCCCCCCCCCCCCCTCCCTCTCCCGCCTTGTGACGTCACCCTGACGTTTGTGGGTTTTGTCCTGCAGGTATCGTCTCGCTCTGGACTCGGAGGCGTTGGTGGAGCTCTGGCCAATCAGCTGTAAACACCCACAGTGCAACCTGAACGACTTAGCGGAGGAGCTGCAGTTATTCAGCTGTCTTGGCTCCTAACTCAGCAGCAGCACTTTGGACTCCATCCTGAAGGAGGAGTAGAAGTTTGATTCAGAGTGTCGTCAGCTCAGAGCATGCTGAGTAAATTTATGTTTCTTTTTCCAAACTGTACCGTCACGTCATGATCAGCCAATAAAATCAATCCACTGTGCGGCCTCTCTCTCTCTCTGTGTGACTCATGTGATGCTCAAGGTTTTCATCAGTTCACCTGATTCACTCTTTAAAATCTGACACTCAGCTGACGTGAACTCTTCAGCTTCCTCCCTGCAGCGTGATTCTCTGCCAAACACTGAACGTCACTGCGAGCAGAGTAAAAAGAGACGTTCAAACGAGAAATATCACAACAACAAGTGAAAGCTCCGTTATGAGGAGCTCCTCAGACTCTGACAGACCTTCAGGGTTTGACGCAGGGACAGAGTGAGCAGTTTAATGTCCTACAGAGAACGTTTAATACGTCTGATACGATTATTAGTCGTGAAGGAGGCCGATAACCGATATTTGCAGCCGATATTCATTTGCAGTAAAAGTGAATATATTGACATCAAAATTTAGAATAATACAAACTCTGATCCTTCACTTTGTTTAAATGCCTTTCGGCTTCAAGTTCACAGACTGTGAGATAGTCACGATGCCGTCAATGGGATTTTCCATTCATGTTAGCATTAAGCTAGCAGACTTTCGCTAACTAAAGCAAAGTAGCTTTTTCTGCTCGTTGTGTGTGTGAGCTGTGCATGCAGAGCTTTTTACTGCTGATTGGCTGTTACCTGAGCTGTGACTGTGTGTAACCAATCAGATGGTGCTGTGGGCGGGACAATGCTGGAGATAGAGTATTGACTGCAGAGAGAGGAGCAGCTGCATTACAGCCAAAATAACCCAGTTTTGAAGTGACCTGTTATCGGCCGTCGTATTAAAAAAAAAGGCCGATGCCGATATGGGTCAAAATGACAAATATATGTGCCGATAATCGGCCATGTTGATCTCAAAAACCACAGCACTTCCAGGTAACGTTCATCTAAATATGGGGCTGTGTTGCTCTTTGTGTTCAGCTGTTGTTGACTGATCCATGAAGGGTTTGTTCTTGCATGAGGTTTGTCTGGACAGTTTTCATGGTTAGAGTTGGAGCTGGACGCCTTCTGATGGTCACGGTGAAGGTGATGAAGACGTCCCTCCAGGTAGACATCAAACAGACCAGGAAGTGATAAGTTATGAAGTTATGGTGAGTGTGTGAATATGAGAACTAATTACTCGTCTGAACCACGGAGTCACCAACAGGTACCTGGGTCTGGAGCTCCAGTTGAGGTCTCCTGCCTCGGTGCAGGCGTACCTGAAGTCTTTTTCTCCCTCAGGTGATCTGTGATGAACTTCAGGATCGTGATGATTTCTCTTCACGTGTTTTCGCGTCGTGCGAGCTGAAGCTCTGGTCCCTCCTGAGTCTGACTGCCATCTCTCTTCCACACGTGTGTGAATTTGCATCAGCTTTGCGTTGTGAGATGTTGAGAAAACAGTTTTTGGATAGTATGCAAATGTGTGAAATATATCTGATTCTGGACCTGATGATTGATCTGTTGTGTGGAGAGTGACGGATCAGGATGACCTGCTGGGCCTGTTTGAGTCTTCTGAGTGAGTCCATCTTTGTTTGGTCTTAAATGTTATTTTATTTTTCTGTTCACATGTAGAGACGCTGGATTATTTCTCTTTTCTTCAGAAGTTAAAAACTGTCCATGCAGTTTGTTTTTATTACAGTGTTTTTATTTTACTGGCTTTAAACAATCTGCAGTTTATTTCTCTACTTCTGACGGGACGAGTCCAGAAGTCGTCATGGAGACATGTCACTGTCTTATCAATGGGCCACACGGTTATTATAGATTTATATTATATATTTATATATATCTCTGTATGTATTTACAGGCGTATCTCAGTAAACGATGGAAACATTGATTTATTCAGTACTTCAGCTCAAAAATGGAAACACATATTAAATATATATGTGACGGTTTCTGTGTTGGAACTATAAATCAGCCTGTGTCACGATTATTTCCTTCAGAGTTTTTTTTATTCTTATTTTTAAGGAATGAAAAGCAGAAATGTTTTGAGTTTTTATTTCAAGTTGTTTTTTTTTTTAAAAATTCTTTATTTTTCAGTTCTGAAAGGCAGACATCAGGTCACATCGTACAAATGTAAAACTGATCATTTCCTCTGCAATTCAGTTTCTTTTTTCTTTTTTTTTTTTTTTGAACAATATTTTTTATTGATTTTCAATATAAACGTACACAACACACTGTCACAACCACATAAAATACACATAGAATTGCAGGTTAACCTCGCTGCATACACGTATATACAAACAACAGATCAATAAGTAAAAGATAAAATAAAAAAAAATAAAAAAAAAAAATAAAATAAAATAAAATAAAATAAAATAAAAATAATAATAATAAAAATAAACACACACAGACATTTATACCCACATAAAATAAATTAAATTAAAATTAAGATTAAGTCGTCAAACCCAATAGTCCTACAGATAAGTATATTCTATTGTTGCTTGAGAAAGTCCATTAAGGGTGTCCACACTTCTTCAAATTTGTGTGCTTTACCCTTGATTACATAAGTTAGCTTTTCTAATGTAACATGCATCGCCAACTCTTTTCTTTTTTCTTTTTACTTTAACCTAAAATTAAAGAACTAAATGTAACATGGGAAAGGGTAAAAGTGTGCACAGATAATCAAAAATCAACCAAGAACACAGCAGAAATCGTCTCCAGAGGCAGAAAAGTAAAACAACATGATCCTGCAGTTAGAAGAAATTAAATTGGAGCATAAATTCCTCCACAAAGTCCACCTGAATGAGTTTCACATGTTTAACCCAGTTGGTCCACAGTTTAACTAAAACAACCTTTTCTAGACGTAAACAGGAAGTTATTTTTTTCCATAGAATAAACATCATTTACAATTTTAATCCACTCCTGTATCGTGGGGGGTTCAGGAAGTAACCACCGTCTGGTGATCGTTTTTTTTTACAGGCAGAGATCAAAACGTTGAAAAGGTTTTTATCACGTTTTCAAGTTTTAATGTGTTTTTTTTTACAGACGTGCATCAGAGGCTTAAAAAGATCATCAACTAAAAAATAAACAGAATTCAAATGTGAGGAAACAAAACAGAAATAATTATTGATGGGATCAAAAAAAAAAAAAGTTTAATTGATTTAGTTCAGACGGTCTGATGTGGACCACTGGAGCGGAAACGTCTGTTACTGTATGAACAAATTCAAATATCTGAAAAATCAGTCATTAAATGAATGAATGAATGAATAAAATGTCTTCAGAAGAGTAAAAACCTGTCAGAAACCTTCCTGACACAGAAGCTTGGTGCTGTGTGGGGCTGACGGTTGAAAACCCTGACCTGTCCTTTGTGCCCGTCCCTCAGGTCTTCTCCTCCGCTGCGCTCACTGTGTTTTCCCTGCTGGTACGGATGAAATCAGAAACATCAGGTTCTGCTCTGAGGTTTAGTGTCCTGGTCGCTCACGTTCCGCCTGTGTTGTTCTGTGCAGGTTCTTGTGATAATTACACCAACATCACTGACACGTGGCGCAACTATCAGTTCACCTCGGTTTCCTTTCCCGGCTTCCCCAAAGACGACGCACACCTTGTTGGGAAGTGGTGGCGTTTCACTGGGATCGGTGGAGACATGGTTCATGGCAGCTGTAGAACGGGTTCTCGTGCGGGCAGCATGCACATGCTTCACCTTCACGGGGCTCTTCCAGGATACTCTACCTTGGCGACGAAGGTTTGGGTGTATCGTCACGTCACCTCTTGTTATAAAGATGGTTTTCGTGTTGAGGTGGTCCGATGTCCTCTTCCTGGTTCTGAATACTTCTACATTTACAAACCACCGAGTCACTTGTTTGTCAACACAACTTATGGAACATGTAAGTAGAAACGTTCTACTCGCGTGTTGTTTTCTAAACTGGACTCTCAATCAATCAATCAATCAATCAATCAATCAATCAGTCTTTATTTATATAGCGCCAATTCATAACAAACGTTATCTCAAGACGCTTTCCAAGCGTTAACAGGTCTAGACCTGTAAATGGTTATAAAAATTGATTAACAGAAACCCAACATCAAGACAAGATAAGAAGTCTTATCTCATCTTAACCCACCATGAGTACAGAGCTTTGAGAGGAGCTCCTTTGACATGTTTATCGTTTCATGTCTGTTTCAGATCATCGAACTTGCAAACCGGACTCCTGTGGACCACTAACCAAGTGTTTACAAGGAGGCTGTAAATGTGTTACCGGGTACGAGATCCCCCACGGACACCTTCCCACTGCAGATTCATACGGATGTGCTGGTTGGTGCATTTCTTTAATCTGATCTGTGGATTATCGTCAAGTTAAAGTGAAGTTCAGCTTAATTTAGAGGAAGGTCTCATTCATGCTTTTGCTTCGTAGACATCGACGAGTGTGAGGCGCTGGAGATCGATTGCGGCCCTCACTCAAACTGTGTGAACACTGTTGGGTCGTACCTCTGCGTTTGTTTGGATGGATTCGAAGCAACGTCTGCAGCAAATCCCGTCAGTTTGTCCAACAAGTGCAAAGGTACAACTTGGAGTCTCACACCTGAAGCTGCGATGAGGTTTCAGTGTCAGACTCTCACACTGAGTGGACCTTCTGGTCTTTTCTTCACAGATATCAACGAGTGCCTGGACACAGACGTGTGTGGTGAAGACGGGGAATGTGAGAACACAGTTGGAAGTTATGTTTGTGAATGCGATGAAGGATTCGACAATAAACCCAACCTGACTTCAAAGTGTAAAGGTGTGTGTGTGTGCAGAGGTTAGAGATTAAAGGAAAGACTTTTGTTTTCCAAACGTTAACTCCAGCCTTATGATCGCTCCTCAGATATCGACGAGTGTCTAAACTCCACCGTCTGTGGGCCTCACGCTTCCTGCACCAACACACCTGGAGCTTTTACCTGTGCATGTCTGCAGGGGTTTGAACCAACCCAGGACCGTAAGCAGCCTGGCCTGAAGAACATCTGTATCGGTATGTCTCTCGTCAGACGCACTCCTCTTTAACGTCCATGCACAGGGACTGTGTGACGTCTAACATGTTGTGCCGTCATGTGTTTGGCAGACGTCGATGAGTGTGTCAGAGACGCCACCGTCTGTGGTCCCAACGCAGACTGCTTGAACACAATCGGATCTCACAACTGTTCCTGCGTCGCTGGTTACCGGCTGAGCGATGCAGAGAGGAAAGGTAGCGCCGCTAACCCGTGCAGAGGTTCGTGACTATCTTCTCTTCTCTTTGCTCAGCTGCTCCATCCTGTCCTGCAGCGTCTCTCACCATGAAAAGAGTCTCCGCTGCTTGTTTTCAGATATCGACGAGTGCAGCGAGATGCCCGGTATCTGTGGGAGAAGAACCGTTTGTACCAACAAAGAGGGGACGTTCTACTGCTCATGTCCTGATGGGTTCTACCCCTCCACTGGGATCCTGTGGACTGTGGGGGTCTCGTTTTGTGAAAGTGAGTTTTAGGTTCATCATATCTGAGTATAAAAACACGTCTCCAGCTGATGAGCTGATTAACCAGGACACGTTTGTCTTTCTGCACCTTCTGCACTGAACAGATCTTCAGGATGTGTTGAACAAGATGGAACCCCGAGAGGTAAATCATTGATTTTACACACAGTGCAAACAGATCATGTATGAAACGCTCAGCAAGAAGCAGCAATGAGAGAGAATCACTGCAGAGCGAACAGAGAGGAGGGCGAAACAAAGAACAGCAGATCCATCAGGGAACTGGATCAGACAGGCTTCCATTAAGGCAGTGAGTTCTCCCAGAACCACCAGACTGAGGAGCTCCTGTGATCCCCACCCCAACGAGGATCCTCTCCTGGTTCCTGCTGGGCTGTGAAACCTCAAACCTGTTGAGTCCTGGTCTGGATCCTCTCATTAGGTCTAAACCAAAATACGATCTGGTTCTGACAGAAACAAGGACCAACATCCGCTCCAAAAAGATGTCTTTGTGAAAGTGCTTCCAGTTGGTTGAGTCCACCTCTTGACTCAGCCTCTCTGCCGACGATGGTCTTCATTCAGTCAACCTGCAATGAAGCCGAGACGCTGGTGAAATCCAGGGGTTAGAAAACACGCTGACTGGATCATGAAGCCATCAGATCCAGTGCTCCAGCAGACCGGAGCCAACTGGACCAGATCCACAAGACTTCAGTTTTTACAGTTTGGCAGAGAGAGGATGTGTATGAATGAGAACAGACCTGCAGATTAACCCGTTCTCTGCTGTCATGTTCTCTGCAGGGTCAGACAAAACGGAGAGCTTTCCTGGACTACATGGACAAACAGCTGTACGACAACGAAGGCGTGTTTTTACCTGAACAGGTGAGAGAGCTGGTTTCTTACCAGGATAGTTTGACTCTATGGTCTCAAACAAAGTAATAATCATTATAGAAGAAACCAGTTAACTAACTCTGAACCTTTCTTCTGCTTTTTCTGCAGACTGTTAAAAACTGCTTCTCAGCATCCATGGTACCTGATGTTCCTTCAACAACCTCTCTGTGGGCTGAGGATGATGTATCCCTCTGAGCTCCCGTCATTAAGCGTGTCTTTTGTTGACAGGAAGCTTCGGGCGTTGGACCGCGCGTCAAGTCGAGTAACGTTAGCAGTGAAGGAGAAGGAGAGACCGGCAGCGCCATCCTGAAGATCTCAGAGCGTTTAGTTTCTGCCACCGCCAACCAAAGCAGGAACCAAACAGAGACGACTCTGAGGAGTCCCACAGTGGGTGAGACGCCGTCCTCCTGCCTCACTGGACAAATGTAAACGTGTGTGTGTGTGTGAAATAATCCAGGTTTCTGTTTTAGATTTAAGTCTCAGGACTGTGGAGCCTGGAAGCACGAGTTCAGAAAGCGCTCCTCTCTCAGCCAGCGGGAACACGATGGAGATCGACCTGAACAATCTGGCTGAAAACAACAACGGTGAAAAAAAGGATCCTGTGCTCTTTCTTTTTTTTTTGTCTTTATTTTGTCTCTCTGGGGCCTCTGTTGTTCCTTTACATGATTTACAGCTCAAAAAAACGTCTTCTTTTTCTCTTACTGGTGTTTTTGAAACCCTGGTTTCAGCCTTTGATTTAGCTGCTGTCACTTTAAGGCCCCCAGCTCCACCCACTCCCCCTTCCCTCTGATTGGCTGGATTTTGGTGTTTGCTTAATTAAACCTAGCTTCTCTCAAGTGAGTGATGAGGTAAAGAGGCGGGCTTTCGTCCTCTTTACGGAGAGCTATAGGGTGCCCACCTGTCAATCAAGCCAGTTATTCCCTTATATGGGCAAAACTCAAAAATTTAACATGGAGTGATGAGAACGGTTCTCAAACCCCATTTTATTTTCAATATATATCAATAGTTTGTGCTCTACTGTGTCAAATGCATTTTATCACTTTTATGCAGATGATACCATTATTTATTGCTGTTCATCCTCACTCACTCAGGCTTTTGAGTTTTTACAAGCTGCTTTTAATGTTGTACAGTCTCGTCTGAGTGATCTGAAATTGGTTTTAAACACTGAAAAGACAAAGCTCGTGGTCTTTTCAAACACAAGCGAGTTACCAACAAATGTCCCAACAGTGGTAACTCAACAAGGAAACCCAGTTGAGCTGCTCTCTCATTATAAGTATCTGGGTTTTCTGTTGGATCATGAGCTTTCTTTTAAAGCACACATTGCTGGCTTGGTCAGCAAACTCAGGGTCAAGCTCGGCTTCTTCTATAGAAACAAATCCTGTTTCTCACTCAGAGCCCGGAAACTGCTTGTGTCAGCAACATTTCTGCCCCTGATTGACTATGGAGATGTGCTCTATCTTGGTGCTCCCATAAAATGCCTCCAGTCCTTAAACACTGTTTATCACAGTGCACTGAGGTTTGTCACAGGTGATGGTCGCCTTACACATCATTGTGACCTGTACATTCGTTCTGGGTTGCCCTCTTTAAGTGCGCGAAGGTATACACACTGGCTGACACTTGTATACAAAGCAATTCTTGGCTTGGTTCCTTCGTATTTGTGCTCTCTTCTTCGGAGAACTACAAGCCACTACGCCTTATGGTCCTCTGATGTTTTTAATCTACACTGACCAAAACTTCCAACGCAACACTTGGGTTTATTGCAACACACGTAATTTTCTCATGCTAAATTTAACAATACATAACAAATACTAAGATTCAAATCAAAAACAGTTTCAGAGTCAGGAATGAGGAACTGATTTTTCCTGGTTTCAAATTCATTGCATCAGTTAAAGGCACAATTCTGGATCACCGAAGTCAGTATCTTGTACGGCCTCCTCTGGCGTCACACACAGCCTTGATTCTGTGATGCATGGAGTCAATCAATTGCTGAATTTCAGCCTGTGTGATGCGGTCCCATTCCTCCTGGAGTGCTTGACGCAACTGTCGGAATTTTGGCAGGAAGCGATTGCGCAGGTGCTGGAGGTGAATATAGCAATCCTGCCGAGGGGTGGTGACACGTGGTCTGGGGGCACGTGGTCGATCATCGGTGCTTCCTGTTTCATTATGTCAGCTCCAGAGACGTGATATGGTCGACACGTGGACGCCAAGGTTCCTTGCAACCCGTCTTTGCAACATTCCACCAGTAAGCATACCAACGGCTCGCTCTCACTGATTTTGACCTAGGCACAGCATGGTCACACGTTGACCCAGGACAATCCACAGGAATATTAAAGTTGTCCATTGCTATAGCTATTTATTGACCAAATTATGGAAGGATTGGTCAAAGAGTTCTACTCAACCTGATGGGATAGGCAAAATTCTAAACAATGTGCAATCAAGCGGAACGAGCTGCCCACACAACAAAATCAAACAATTTTCTGAGCTTTTTATTTGTAGTTGATGTATCATGACTCAAAACCGATATCCCATTTTATGTACACCAAATATTTCAAAATTGTATGTGTTGCGTTGGAAGTTTTGGTCAGTGTATTTGTTCCTCGTGCAAGAACTGAACTGGAGAAGAAAGCGTTCAGTTTTGCTGCTCCAACAGCGTGGAACTCTCTTCAGACTAAGCTGAAGCTCTCAGAGCTCATCTCACTTGGAGCTCTCCGATCCTTGCTAATGGACAAACAGCATGAAAGCATTGAGCAGTGCCAGTGTTTCTGAATAGATATGCATATTTAATAATCCCCTGTCCTTTACTGCACTTTTCTAATTCACAAAAAATGCATTTTAAATTGTTGTTATGTTTTATACTGTTTCTCTGTAATTTGTATTTACCATGACGTGTGTCGCTGACCTCTTGGCCAGGTCACCCTTGTAAAAGAGATCTTGATCTCAATGGGATATTTTTACCTGGTTAAATAAAGGTTAAAAAAAAAAAAAAAAAAAAAAAACCAAACCAAAGGTTCTTGATTTCTACGACGTGATCATGTTGAGGTCTGAAAACCTGGAGAAACATGTTCACTGATTGAAAGTGAAGGTTCTGTTGGTTCTCCTCAGGTTCTGCTGCGGCTGGCTTCATGGTTCTGAACGGGATGGAGAGCCTCCTCAGCCACACCTACTTTAAGACAGAGAACGTGACGGAGATGTTCTCTGACGTCATCTCAGCCATCTTACCCTCAGTGAACAACACCAACCTCACCCAGCCCGTCAACTTCACCATCCGACACAAGAAGGTGCTGCTGGGCTCCAGCTCGCCCTCATGCTCACTGTCTCAGAACCTTTGACCTCACACCAACCTCTCTGCTTTTCAACAGCCTCTACCAGCCTCTGGCTCTGTGACCTGTGTGTACTGGGAGGGACAAGCAGACAGCCCAGCAGGAAGAGAAGCAGGAGAAGCAGCAGAGGAGAGGATGCGCTGGTCCAGACGGGGCTGCTGGGTTTCATACAGCAATGAAAACTTCACAGTGTGCAGCTGCTCTCATCTCTCCACCTTCGCCCTCATCATGCAGATCGGAGAGGTACCAGAGCTCTGAGCAGGTATCTGTGCAGGTGTTTCAGCCTCACGCTAAACGCTCGAATGGTAACAAAGTTTTTCTCCGTCTGTCGTCTTTTCTTGAAGCCTCCACCAGATTATCCTTTCCTCGAGTGGCTGAACCGAATTTGTGTCATTGTTGGACTTTTCTTCTTCGGCCTGGCCATCATCACCTTCCTCCTGTGCAGCTGGAACCCAAAGATCAACAACACGGCCCGTCTCCACCTCTGCCTCAGCCTGGCTCTGTC
This sequence comes from Labroides dimidiatus, assembly GCA_030710495.1. Classification (NCBI taxonomy): domain Eukaryota; kingdom Metazoa; phylum Chordata; class Actinopteri; order Labriformes; family Labridae; genus Labroides; species Labroides dimidiatus. The sequence goes on from CM061153.1 coordinate 32,952,652, forward strand.
TCATCTGCTGCTGCTGTGGAACGACAGATACACTGATCACGAGGTGGGTGTGGGTTGAGTTCTGGATGTACCCAGGTCTCTGACCCCCCCGTCAAAATGTAGACCAACAGTGGACCACAGGAGCAGTTCCTGGGCCCCTTTGGTCCAAACCCAGTCCACATATTCTGGAGCAGTTTGGGTGGAAAAGGAAGATGTTTAAGGTGTTTCCAGTTCCCTCCTTTAAGCGCTCTTTCTCTGTTTCTCCTCAGCTGGCCTGCACCGTCATGGCCGCCCTCCTCCACTTCTTGATCGTTGCCAGTTTCGTGTGGATGCTTCTGGAAGCGCTGCAGCTCTACCTTTTGGTCCAGAAGCTGTCCAAGGTGAAGGTCATCCAGAGAGACGGCCTCCCCAGACCGCTCCTCTACGTCGTCGGCTACGGAGCTCCTTTGGTGGTCGTGGGAGTTTCTGCGCTGGTTTATTCTGACGGATACGGGGCCACGGAGGCAGAGGTGTGAGTAAGACAAACAGTATCACATTAACCCTTTACTCTCCTCTCTGAGAGTCTACAGTCTGCGTTTGAAGAATTTCACATTTGTTGGACTCTGTGTCAGGTGCTGGCTGTCGAGACGGCGCGGCTTTAACTGGGCTTTAACAGGACCTGTGATCGCCATCATCGGAGTGAGTTTCTCTCTGTTGTCTGGATTCGTCTGAAGCTAAAGCAGATGTCGAGCTTTTATTAAACAAATCACTTTTCAAGGATGGTAGGATTAGAACAATTTGGCTTTCAAAGCATCATGTGACAGTCTGCTGAAGGAGACGAGATAAAGGAGGGATTAAAAAGAGGTCATGCAAAGGAGGATGGATTTGCCTCCAGATTACATAATCATTCTCCAAACACCTGTTGACGGGGAGACGCGTCTTTCTCTGAAAGGTGACGTCCTGTTTTGTGTGTTATTTGCCTTCAAGAATTAAACAAAGAGTCACGTTGGAAACAAACACTTCCAGGCTCGTATCGTCATTTTTTTCCTCTACTTGTTAAACATCTCAGTTGCCCTCAGCTCATATCAGACGTCATAAATACAGGAATAAATTCAAGAAGCTCATAAATTTATAATTTTCTTTGATCTATGTGCTCTCATTCCTCTCTGAAACCCTTTAAAACTGATGTTTCCTTCCTTTAAATGTAACACCTGCCTAAAGACCTGCTTAGACTCTTCAGCTCATTCAATCACCTGTTAGTGTAACTGGTGCAGTCTTAAAATGTGCAACATTTCACCACCTCGTTATGTCCTGTGTACAGTTTTTACCTCTGTTATCAGTCTGATTACATTTTGTTCTTGTGTTCTTGTAGTTAAATTGTTTGGTACATATTCTTCTAGTTACATTTAGATTGTTCTGTCTTTTTGCTTTCTCATTGGAATTTGTTTGCATTACACACAGTTTATTTTCTACTGTAATTCTGTTAATTTCCCTGTTCTGGGCTAAAAAATGTTTTTTATTTTATTTTGTTTTGTTTTATTTTGTTTTGTTTAATTTAATTTAATTTTATTTAATTTTATTTAATTTTAAATAATTTTTATTTATCGATTTTATTTTATTTTATTTTATTTATTATTTTGTTTTATTTCATTTTATTTAATTTTGTTTTATTTTATTTAATTCTATTTTATTTTGTTTTGTTTTTTTTTGTTTTGTTTTATTTTATTTTATTTTATTTTATTTTTTATTTAATTTAATTTAATTTAATTTTGGTTTATTTTATTTTATTTTATTTTATTTTATTTTATTTTATTTTATTTTATTTTATTTTATTTTATTATCTAACAGTATGCTTTAATGCTTTTAGTTGAACTGGATGTTGTTCTGTGCCACTCTTTTGAGTCTGAGACCCACTTTGGCCAACATGAAAAGCAACGTTTCTCAGTCCAAAGACACCAGGTATGACACACGAGATGGTTATGACTCTGATATGATGACAGTACCGCTCAGGCTTTACGTAATGCTCCTTTATTCCAGGTTGATCATCTTTAAGATCTTGGCTCAGTTCGTCATCCTGGGCTGCACATGGATTCTGGGCCTGTACCAGAAGAACCTTTTCTTCCAGGTCCTCTTCATATTCATGAACTCCCAGCAAGGCACTTTCCTCTTCATCGTGCACTGTGTGCTCAACAAAGAGGTACACTTTATATGCAGACGATTCCTGACTTCTACCTGCAGGGATGGCAGATATGAAAACAGATGTATCAGGTGTATGTTGTTGTGTTTCCAGGTCAGAGAGGAGTACATTAAATGGCTGACCTGTCGTTTCAATGAGGGCCGTAAAGGAAAGATGGTGAGCTTCCACAATAACACAGAACCAGGTTAAACATTTAGATATCAAAGGGATGTTTTTAAATATTAGTATGGATTTTAAAGTTCTGTGGTAACTGACCCACCCCTTGAATCAACCCCCCATATTTGGGACCACATCCCTTGTTGTGCCTGCATATGTCTGACTTTGTTGAATGAAAGTTGCGGTCGTCAAGTTTTTCTGCGTCTGATGTTTAAATCCTGTCCTTTACTTTTGTCTATGTGACTTAAATGTTGTTTTTCAGCAGAAAGAAGCAACATCTGTCTCTGAGGACATGGACAAGCCGAAGGACAGGACAAAATGAAAGATGGCGGCAACTACAGAGAGTGAATGATGCAGATAAATTTAAAAACAAAAAGATTTCTGCATCTCTTCTCTAATCCATCTGTTATTTCATAATATTTTAGCTTTCGGTCCGTCCACATTTAACCATGTATTTGCAACAGCTAGTCATTTTAGATAGAATCACTATGAACGTTTGTCTTTTAACAGATGCATTAAAAGAGTTTGATTGATATGTTGTGTTTGGGACATTTTCTTGAATTTTCCCTTTTATGTCAGAATATATATAAAAATCTGACTTTATTCTATTGTTTTTTTATTTAATCTAAGAATTTTGATTTTTTTCCCCCTCAAAATTATTTTATTTTTTGTGAGACACAGAATTTTATTTTTGCTAAAATCTGATTTTAGTTGAGAAGAAGTGTTTTTCTTCTTTTTTTTTTAATTTCCTTTAAAAGGAAAGTCCTCCTCCAGGGTCTACTAAACGGCCTCAGCTTTTATTTTTAATGTATTATTTTTCATATTTATTTGTTTATATATGGTTATTTATTTTCAGATTTTTATTCAACCTCGAATGCACGTACATTAAAAATGTAATAAATAAATAAATAAATAAATAAATAAATAAATAAATAAATAACTTTATGGATTAAAATGAACAGGGATATGTGTCATGAGATGTTTGATTAACGCAAGTATAAACAGGATGTGAAGTAATAACATGATAATAAATATAAACTTAGATGAAACAAATATATTAAACTTAAAGCATAACTTTAAGGCTTTTTGATCCATGAATCTTTTAGGGTAGAGTTCAATTTCTTTTAACTCTTAAACTTATGTGTAAAGTGTTAATACCGTAATAAAATGTGGTTCCATAGTTAACGTTCTTATTTTTGCATCTTTCCAACTTGTAAAAACTGTAAAATAAAGCAGAGCATTTTTGAGACGTTGTATTAAAATCATTATATAGTGGCTTTTATTTTGAAAGCACATATCCGTGTGCGTTGCCCAGACGTGTCCGTCACGTGTTTGTTTCGTTTACGGTGCGTCAGGGGACCCAGGTGTGAATACTGAAAGCCAGAGCCCCATTATAGAGGTTTATAACCAACAGAAGCGGGTAATGACTGAGGAAGGCGTCAAAGCAACAGGTGATACATCACAAAAACACCTTTTTTCACCGCGCGCCGGAATTTAAAATATATTTAACGACATTTAATGACGCAATCAGATTAATTAACTAATCACAGAAGCGAAAATCAATCAGAGCTAGCATATCAAGCTATCATTACAGTCTAAATCTATTAGCCTGTCGAGCTGGTATTAGCGTTAGGTTTATAAACAAGTTAGCATTAGATATGTGAAATTATTTATTAGCCATTCAAGTTAACAATGGCCATAAAATTAAAATTAGCTAATCAAGCCTGCAATGGAGACATGAGCGTAACTAGCCAATTGAGCTATCATAAGACATAAAGACGAATTAGCCAATCAAAATATCATTAAAGACACTTCTTCAGTAACTACATGAAAGCCAGAATTAGAGACGAGATCTGTTAGCCAATCAAGCTAGCATTGGTGTTCGATAGTGTTCAAGCTAGCATTGGAGACAAAAGACTCATTGGTCAATCAAGCTAGTATTAGAGGCACTAGATCCATTAGCTAGCTTTGAAATCAATTAATTGAAAGCCAAGTGAGCTAGCATTTTGGTTATGTTTAATAGCTTCTCAAGCTAGTATTAGAGATATTAGATAAATTAATCAAACAAGCTAGCATTAGAGTAAGGGTTTATCAGCCAGTCAGGCTAACATTAAAGACTACATCTATGATCCAAACAAGCTAGCATTAGAGATTTTACATCAATTAAACAAGACTTAAAGGTTTTTAGATTAACTTACCAAACTAGCATCAGAGATGTTATGTTAATTTGCCAATCAAGCTGTCATTTAAGTATTCAGATTAATAAGCCAAACAAGCTACTGTTTTTGTTTTACTACTCGAGCTAGTATTACAGCAACATTAAAGTTATTAGTCAGTTAAAATTGCATTGAAAACATTAGCTCATCTAGAAAATCAAGCAAGCACTGGAGACCAGACCTATTAGCCATTGAAATGAGCAGTAAAGATGTTAGATTGATTAGCTAATCAAGCTCACATTAGAACTAAGCTAACTGGCTAATTAAGCTAACATTAGAGACGTTAGATCAAATAGCAAACAAAGTTAGTGTTAGAGACTCAATTTGGGAATACTTCTATTAGTCACTCAAGCTAACAATTAAATTTAGACTAATAAGCCAAATGAGCTTGGAGTAAAGAAGTTCTAGCAAGTAAGGCTATCATTAGAGATGCTAAATAAATTAGCTAGCAAAGCTAGCATCAGAAACATAAGATTAAATAGACCTAACAGTTCAGATTAGCTCATGCGTTCTTTCAGCTACTCTAAAAGACAATGATTTTCTTATGACGAGATCAGATCAAATCTTCAAAAAACTTTATTTGTAAAGGACTTTCCATACTCAGCACACACACACACACACACACACACACACACACACACGCACACACACACACACACACACAATATTTATATATATTCTGGTGCCTTTGTGATTGTAATTTTCTGTTTTAAATTTCAGTGAACTGTAAAGGTTGTCAGGTTATTTCCAGAGAGCTGTTGATCTAACAGATTTTCCTTCAGTCCCGTTTCTCTTTATCTAATGTTAAAATGATCCAAGTGTTCAGTCTGCAAACTTAAATGAGAGTTTATAAGGGGAGAATTTACCCAGACCCACCTACATACATTCTCTTTTTTATTGTCACACTTTTATGTTGTGTTTGTGAGGAAAACATGAAAACATACTTTCAAACTCAGTTTTCTTTCTTCAGTATTTTTGCTAGCTAACAGCTAACTCACTGGACCTCTGCATCCAGGAGCAGCACAGCAGAGAAGCTGTTGATCCAAGAAGACACAGACAGAGAGAGAAGAGATGGAAGAACAGCTTCCTGCACTGGAACATGTGAGTGAAACACTGTGATTGAAACACTGTGATTAGCACACAGCACCACAGAGCCATGGGGAGGGGTCTCTCATCAGTCAATCAAAGGGGATTAGATCAAATCAGGCTCACTTCTTCCAGCTCTTTCTTTTAACCACACAGTGAGGAGTGTCAGTGGTTCTGAGTCATTTCTTCACAGGCTGCTGGAGAGGCCTCTCTGTGAGAATGAGAAGGTTAAAAGGTTGTTTGGAGAATGCGGGCATCGATCCCGCTACCTCTCGCATGCTAAGCGAGCGCTCTACCATTTGAGCTAATTCCCCTTCCTTTAAGTCTGCACCGGCCACCAAACTTTCTGCTCTAGACCCCCCCCCCTCTTCCCCCCATGCCAGCGCTCACTGCCCTCCCCCTCACTTCTCTCTCATGTCTCCTCCCCCCTCTAGGTTGCAGTGGGGAGGAAACCTACATGAACACAAACATTTTTATGTTTCTATGTTCCATCAAGTTCTCTGACAGCCTTTGCAGCATAGCTTCTAAACCTGTTAGCATGCTAATGCAGAGAACAGAGAAGCATAGAGACAACATGGTGGAGTGAGCTTCTAATCCAGTGTGCTTCACTAATCCAGTGTTTCCTGAGCTCATTAAGCTGGCTGTTCAGGGCTCCATGTTGACGTTTCGTCTGAACTTCCAGAGCTCAGGCTTCAACCAAACCCTCACAGACACACTGAATGTCTACAGGTGTGTGAAGCTTGAACGATAAGACTGAAGAGCAGGAGCAACAGGTTGCTGTCTGTTTAAGAGCATTTGGCCCCTCCCCCCTGGGGAACCCCTCTCGAAAGGGCGGGTCTTCACAGCTTTCCTTTGTTCCCATTGGACGGTATTTAAGCTGTCTGTCTGCAGCTTCCTCTGAGATTGGCTGTGAGGCAGATTTCCTGTGTTGATTCAAAGGAAGAGAGAGAGAGAGAGGAGGGAGGAGGGGAAGCTTGTAACGGAGAGGAGGAAGATGGGAAGAAAACAGAAAGATGAGGAAGGGATTTAGAGCAGAAAGGAGCGGTGAAGTGTGAGGTATGAAGTGATGTGAGTGAAAGAAGAGGACATGATGGTTGTTACCCAGCAGCCCCGTGTGATCTGTGGGAGGCGGTTAGACTGACGTGACTTCTGTGAGTACTTTAACACAGTCTGACTGGAATCCTTCCTGACTCTCAGTCTGAGCTGAAAACTGACAGAAATGAAGGCTTGAACTTTATTGTCATGTTTTATGAGAAGGTTACATCTGGACATGTTGTCCCACAATGCACTGCAAAGGAAATAGAGTAATTGAACTTCATCCTGTAGATTCAGAGACAAACTTGGTACATCTGGTCATTTGTTGATTTGTGTGTTTGCAAATCTAACAACTCCAGCCTTAGTTAGGGTATCTGTGGGCTGCTAAAGAGCAAACATTAGCATCCTGAGACGAGGGGACGAGATGACCTGAAATGTCCTAAAGAGTCTCAAATAGAGGAAAACTTCCTGCAAATACCCAAATTATACAAATTTAGAACAACATGCAGAGCTCCAAAAACAAACTCAACAAACTAAACACACTTCAGATGAAAGTACAGCAATAGTCATTTTAAATACACACAATACAAGTTTAAAACACTTAAAATGAGCCTTTCTGTGTGTTTTTGAATGTTCATTTTTCTTTTTTCTGAGAGACGACACTTTTCAGGGAAAAACATCTCAGCCAGGAAACGTGTCAAGGAGTTGCGTAGAGAGAAAACATTTGTGTTGACAAAATTCACATGCGGAAACTTGTCAGAAGAGTGGACATTTATTAGGACACCATCCAGAGAGAGGAGAGAGCAGACAATTGTCAGGAAACCATTTATAAGGGCAAAACATGTCAGGATATTGACCAGAGAGAAACGCTTGTCAGGACAAAATTCATGAGGGAAAATCCTGTCAGGACATTTCCTCAAGAGGAGAAACTTGTCGGGACATTTCCTCCAGAGGAGAAACTTGTCGGGACATTTCCTCAAGAGGAGAAACTTGTCGGGACATTTCCTCGAGAGAAGAAACTTGTCGGGACATTTCCTCGAGAGGAGAAACTTGTCGGGACATTTCCTCAAGAGGAGAAACTTGTCGGGACATTTCCTCAAGAGAAGAAACTTGTCTGGACATTTCCTCGAGAGAAGAAACTTGTCGGGACATTTCCTCAAGAGGAGAAACTTGTCGGGACAATTCCTCAAGAGGAGAAACTTGTTGGGACATTTCCTCGAGAGGAGAAACTTGTCGGGACATTTCCTCAAGAGGAGAAACTTGTCGGGACATTTCCTCCAGAGGAGAAACTTGTCGGGACATTTCCTCCAGAGGAGAAACTTGTCGGGACATTTCCTCTAGAGAAGAAATTTGACAGGACAAAATTCATAAGAGACACTTGTCAGGACATTTCCTCAAAAGGAGAAACATGTCACACAACATTCATGAAGGAGGATCTTGTCAGGACATGACCGAGACAGAGGACGCTTGCCAGGACACATTCAGCTGAGGGACACTTGTCAGGGCAAGATAGAAGAAATTTTTCAGGACATCATGGAGAGAGAATGTACTTGTCTCAGTAAAACTTCATGAGAAACTTTTTAGGGCAGAACTGGGGAAGAGAAAAAAACAGGACATCACACGGAAAAAGGAGAATTGTCAGGGCAGCGTGAAAGTTGAGGTACTTGTCAGGGCAAGAGAAACACCCAGAGAGAAGAAACTGGGACACACTGTTAGGAAGCTAGCTTAGCAGGACATCATCCTGTGCAGAGAGACCTGCTGTGACATCCCCCACAGGAGAGTGTGTGTGCTGTGTCCCTGGTGTGTGAGAACCACGTCTCTGAACTGTTAACTTGGTTTGCTGACTTTAAAAAGCGAATGACCTCACAATAACACGAGCTAACGGCAAATTAAGAGAGAAGGACCAGAGGACAAACACCCAGAGGTCCTCCTCTCTGCTCCAGGAATAGTCACAGGGAGTGAAGGTCAGGAGGTCAGGAGGGGGTCTGGACCAGTTTTACAGCCCCCTGAAAACTGTGTCAGAGGGGAATTAGCTCAAATGGTAGAGCGCTCGCTTAGCATGCGAGAGGTAGCGGGATCGATGCCCGCATTCTCCAGGAAGCTTTTGACCCTCTCCCCCAAGTCAAAGAGCGTGGTCACCAAACCGTGCTGAATTCAAGTACGACCCCGCCCCCTGCAGCGCCCGTGAGACGCCTCACGGTCACACTACTCCAACGTGAACCAGACTTCAGGCACACGCACGGTCTGATCGGAGTCAGCAGAGACCAGGATCAGTCTTTAGAGACTTTATGGGTCATGTGTAGTTGTTTTGGTCCGATGCAGCCCTCTGACACCCTGTTAATGCTTAAAATACCTGTGGAGAGGAGCGGTCGTGGCCATCATGTCTGTGTGCTGGTGCATGAAGCGTTCCGTGCCAGAGCACGGTACACTTACAGTCACACTGTCCAAACAAACTGGACTTTAGGGCTGAACACGGTGCTTGGACACGGTGCGTTTGTAACATCCAGGTCATCTTAACGCAGCATCAGACACAGATGATCCGTGTCACAGAGGCCATGTTTTATCGAGTCTCTGCCTCTAACTCAGTGTTTACCGATGTTCTTCTGACGTCAGGCTCATGGATCCTTGAGGCTGTCTGACTTGATCCCACTGTTGTCCACGATGAGCGAGGAGCAGAGCGAGCTGGAGGGTCGCCTGGACAACATGTTGTCCCGGATCGCTCTGGAGACGCAGGAGATCAAAGACCTGGAGCAACAGCTGACGGATGGTGAGGTGACGGCTGAGCCAAGTTCTTCAAAGGTGCATCATCATGTGAGCCTGACCTGCTTCCCTTCATCCTGCAGGTCAGATTTTAGCCAACGAAGCTCTGCAAAGGGACCTGGAGGGGATCATCTCTGGACTTCAGGGGTATCTGAGAGGACTGAGGGAGCAGGTATTCACTCACACCTGACATTAACATACCTTCAAATGGAAAGATTGAAGTGTGGCACTAAACTGGCTTGGCTACCGAGAACTGGTTCCAAATTTCTAAACTTTAACTTTAAAATTTAGTCGGTGTATATTTTACATCTCTGTCAGGCCAACCCTACATGTAGAGTCCGAGCATCAGTTGACCGTCCTTTTAATCATCTTCTGGTAAAGAAAAAGCACAGAGAGAAAGATTCAGACTAGTTAAAGCCAGTGCTTAATTTGTGCCGGAGCTAGCCGGAGCGCGCTCCGGGACCTCTTGGATCGGATCCGGGACCTATTTGATCTGCTCCGTCACCTTTCCTGTCAATAAATAAACTGTGTTTTTAGCTGTGTTTTCTCTGCGCTTTAATCCTCTCTGAAGTGACGCCTGTTTGCTTATTTCTTCTGCATTTTACTCAGAAATTAGGTAAAACGGGGGAAAAAAGTGATTCATGCCGTCACGCGTCACAACGCCATGCGCATTGCGAAGGTATTGTTTCCGCACAGGCACCGCGAGCAAACGACACTTAACAGCCAGGTGACTGACAACGCTGTTACACTTGGCCTGCTAAGATGTCAAAGCAACAATCAAAACTCTCAAGTTTCTTTAAACCAGTCGGTCAGCCAGACCCCAAACTGGCCAAAGTTGTTCCGGAGGCAGAGCCCGGCTCCACAGATACGGGTGGTGACAGCATGATAGCCGCTGAAGATGTGGTCTGTGCAGTGCGAGTGAAAACGTGGTGTAAAGTCCCATCATTGTGTGGGCATGATTAGCGCATCATTGCTTCATTTGTATATCGGCGTTTTCCAATCAGCACCTTGGACAGTCACTGAGCGAGCTGCTTGGTGTTGTGTGTGTGCGTGTGCGTGAGTGTGTGTGTACACAGTTGCACCGTGATTGACACTTGACAGTGACAGAGTGACACTGTTCAGGCTTTCTTTTTAAAATAATATATTCAGTCCTAATTCAATTTCCCCTCCATCTGAAGGGAAAACATGGAGTGAGGACAAGACAGCCTTCCAAATACAGACCTTTTTTCTAATTCTTTCTTGATTTTTGATTCTCAGGCTTTTGTTAAATTTATTGTATATATTTTTTTTCTGGCGTGGTGCTTACATGACAGTGACACAAAAAATCCCATTAGCAATAAAATGTTTATTTGCAATATGTCAGTTATTGAAATTGCTCATTCCAAATTGATTCCAAGTGTTCTGATGGGCCACATGGTGTGCCAAATGTTTCTGCAAATGTTATACTAGATAAATGCGGAAATTAAGGTCAAAAAGAAGATAAAAACGCGTTAAAACCAGAGAAAAAAGGTTTCTTTCGGCGCACAATTTTGAAGGGGGACCCGGCACCTGATTGGGGACAAATTAAGCACTGGTTAAAGCTGTTGGGGGGAACTTTTGCTTTGTTTTGATTTTGGCGCCCCCTGTGGACGAAGTCATGACTGTTTCTCTTCCTTCTCTCTTCTGACAGTCGAATCTTTTACTCAATTTAAATCTTTGCTGCACAAAAAGTAAACAAAAACTCCTTCTGTAGCGTGACCTCATGCAACGACTCAGAGAAATAATCCACAGGCTGACTCAGCAGAAGAAGAAAATTAACGAGAGTAAGGTCGAAAATTTCTGAGATTAAAACCATGAATAGATTTAAATGATGTTGAAAACAAACTTTATTGTGAAAGGTTGTTTCCTGCAGCGTCCATCCTCCTCCTCTCAGAGGATGAACTGAGAGCGTCTTCTCCATGAAGTCGTGTTGAGCTCCAGCTCTGACAAACAGCCTTCTTCGTTCACAGTGTGTGTGTTTGTGTGTTTCAGGCTCGTCGTGCTCAGCAGCAGGTTCAGAGTCTGCAGACTGAAAACAAGAGTCTGCAGCTTCACCTGGAGGTCACTCAGAGACACTGCAGTCAGCTGGAGGACGCAGCCAGAGCTCACCGACAGGTGTGCACATGCAGGTGTGAGGAAACAGTACGTGATGGATCTGGGTGGTGGATTCTTATCCCTCTCTCTCTCTCTCTCTCTGTTTATTGTTCAGGACATGTGCCTCCAGCTGGAGGAGCTGTCTCTGCTGCGGATGGAGGCCCAGGCTCTGAGAGACAGACAGGTGGAGAGCAGCAGACAGCAGGTGGAGCTGGAGGCTGAGCTCCAGCAGCTGAGGAGGGAGCTGAGCCTCCAGATCACACAGGGACAGGTTTTGTTTTTCACTCGCGCTCATAGTTCACACCTCCGTGTTGCTCCTCATCTTTGGATGATCTGTGACGTGATCGTCTGTTTTCTGCTGTGTTTCTTTCTTTGTGTTGTGTCTGTAGCTGCAGCGTGACGCTCTGCAGGCGGCTGTTGACCAGGAGAAACAGAGCAGAGAGATCAGAGAGTCTCAGCTCCAGTCGTCCATCACCATCCTGCAGGTCAGTTAAAACTGACCTCCTGTCAGTTCTCCACACTTTAAACATGTAAAAACGGTCTGTCTGCCTGCAGGGTGAGAAGTCCTCCCTTCAGCGTGTAACCGACAGACTTCAGACCCAACTGGACCAGACCAGAGCCCAGTACAGAGAGAGCAGGATCCAGCAAGACCTGACCAGAGTTCAGCTGGACCAGATCACAAGTTCTGTGATGCATCCTCAGGAGGTCCAGAGTGAACCCAGGGAGCCAGATGGAAGCAAATACAGGTAACCAAAAGAGACGAGCAGGTGGAAGGGAAATTTTGTAAAATTACAGTTGTCATACTTTATGTCTCCACATGGGGGAGCTATTGGAGGGAAATGGAAATGACTGAAATGAATCCATAAAGCATCACAGATTGCTGCTGTTTTCAGAGGAAGCTTAAGTAAATAATCTGATAATGATCATTCTTCAGTTAAAATGATCCGTGTGCTTCTGAACAGGACTCAGAATAAACAGAGGTCAGCTTTCCTTCATGTGAAAGACACCGACAAAGATCTGTGACTGTTTTTACTTTATTAGAGTTATTACAGCATGCATGAGCAGACACACAAACAGCTGTTAGAGCTGACAGGTGATCCAAAGGTGATCAGATGATCCAGAGGTGATCAGCTGACGCAGTCAGCACTTAAACATGTGGCTTCATGTGACGCGCTGGAGGAGAGGACGTCTCATTTCTCTTAAAATGAATCTCCTCGTCTCCTTGTTTCCTCTCTTTGTTTCCTCGTCTCCTTGTATCCTCTCTTCATTACCTCGTCTCCTTTTTTCTTCTCCCCATTTCCTCGCCTCCTTGTTTCCTCTCTTCATTTCCTTGTCTCCTTGTCTCCTCTCTTCATTTCCTCGTCTCCTTGTATCCTCTCTTCATTTCCTCGTCTCCTCTCTTCATTTCTTCGTCTCCTTGTCTCCTCTCTTTATTTCCTCGTCTCCTTGTTTCCTCTCTTCATTTCCTCATCTCCTTGTTTCCTCTCTTCATTTCCTCGTCTCCTTGTCTCCTCTCTTCATTTCCTCATCTCCTTGTCTCCTTTCTTCATTTCCTCATCTCCTTGTCTCCTCTTCATTTCCTTGTCTCCTTGTCTCCTTTCTTCACTTCCTCATCTCCTTGTCTTCTCTCCTTATTTCCTTGTCTCCTTGTCTCCTTTCTTCATTTCCTCGTCTCCTTGTCTCCTCTCTTCATTTCCTCATCTCCTTGTTTCCTCTCTTCTTTTCCTCATCTCCTTGTCTCCTCTCTTTATTTCCTCATCTCCTTGTCTCCTTTCTTCATTTCCTCATCTCCTTGTCTCCTCTTCATTTCCTTGTCTCCTTTCTTCATTTCCTCATCTCCTTGTCTTCTCTCCTTATTTCCTTGTCTCCTTGTCTCCTTTCTTCATTTCCTCGTCTCCTTGTCTCCTCTCTTCATTTCCTCATCTCCTTGTTTCCTCTCTTCATTTCCTCGTCTCCTTGTTTCCTCTCTTTATTTCCTCATCTCCTTGTTTCTTCTCTTCATTTCCTCGTCTCCTTGTTTCCTCTCTTTATTTCCTCATCTCCTTGTTTCCTCTCTTCATTACTTTGTCTCCTTGTCTCCTTGTATCCTGTCTTCATTTCCTTGTCTCCTTGTATCCTCTCTTCATTTCCTTGTCTCCTTGTATCCTCTCTTCGTTTCCTTGCAGCTCTGGTCAGAGGGACTAAGGTGCGAGTGGAGGAAGTAAAGTTGAAACTTTGGTCTCTTTGAGCCGCGCCCTGTGTCCTCTTCCATGTTTTTTTGACCCTGTGTCCTCCTCCATGTTTTTTTGACCCTGTGTCCTCCTCCATGTTTTTTTGACCCTGTGTCCTCCTCCATGTTTTTTTGACCCTGTGTCCTCGTCCATGTTTTTTTGACCCTGTGTCCTCCTCCATGTTTTTTTTGACCCTGTGTCCTCCTCCATGTTTTTTTTGACCCTGTGTCCTCGTCCATGTTTTTTTTGACCCTGTGTCCTCCTCCATGTTTTTTTGACCCTGTGTCCTCGTCCATGTTTTTTTGACCCTGTGTCCTCCTCCATGTTTTTTTTGACCCTGTGTCCTCGTCCATGTTTTTTTTGACCCTGTGTCCTCGTCCATGTTTTTTTTGACCCTGTGTCCTCCTCCATGTTTTTTTTGACCCTGTGTCCTCCTCCATGTTTTTTTTGACCCTGTGTCCTCCTCCATGTTTTTTTTGACCCTGTGTCCTCGTCCATGTTTTTTTTGACCCTCTGTCCTCCTCCATGTTTTTCTGACCCTGTGTCCTCCTCCATGTTTTTTTGACCCTGTGTCCTCCTCCATGTTTTTTTGACCCTGTGTCCTCGTCCATGTTTTTTTGACCCTGTGTCCTCCTCCATGTTTTTTTTGACCCTGTGTCCTCCTCCATGTTTTTTTTGACCCTGTGTCCTCCTCCATGTTTTTTTTGACCCTGTGTCCTCCTCCATGTTTTTTTGACCCTGTGTCCTCGTCCATGTTTTTTTGACCCTGTGTCCTCCTCCATGTTTTTTTTGACCCTGTGTCCTCCTCCATGTTTTTTTTGACCCTGTGTCCTCGTCCATGTTTTTTTTGACCCTCTGTCCTCCTCCATGTTTTTCTGACCCTGTGTCCTCCTCCATGTTTTTTTGACCCTGTGTCCTCCTCCATGTTTTTTTTGACCCTGTGTCCTCGTCCATGTTTTTTTTGACCCTGTGTCCTCGTCCATGTTTTTTTTGACCCTGTGTCCTCCTCCATGTTTTTTTTGACCCTGTGTCCTCCTCCATGTTTTTTTTGACCCTGTGTCCTCCTCCATGTTTTTTTTGACCCTGTGTCCTCGTCCATGTTTTTTTTGACCCTCTGTCCTCCTCCATGTTTTTCTGACCCTGTGTCCTCCTCCATGTTTTTTTGACCCTGTGTCCTCCTCCATGTTTTTTTGACCCTGTGTCCTCGTCCATGTTTTTTTGACCCTGTGTCCTCCTCCATGTTTTTTTTGACCCTGTGTCCTCCTCCATGTTTTTTTTGACCCTGTGTCCTCCTCCATGTTTTTTTTGACCCTGTGTCCTCCTCCATGTTTTTTTGACCCTGTGTCCTCGTCCATGTTTTTTTGACCCTGTGTCCTCCTCCATGTTTTTTTTGACCCTGTGTCCTCCTCCATGTTTTTTTTGACCCTGTGTCCTCGTCCATGTTTTTTTTGACCCTCTGTCCTCCTCCATGTTTTTCTGACCCTGTGTCCTCCTCCATGTTTTTTTGACCCTGTGTCCTCCTCCATGTTTTTTTGACCCTGTGTCCTCGTCCATGTTTTTTTTGACCCTGTGTCCTCGTCCATGTTGTGTTTGGTGTTAGCCGGTTGTTGCTATCTGTCTCTGTGTTTCTTCTTCTGTGTTTTTGTTGATCAGGTTTGATCAGGTCATGTTTCTGTCTTGGAGGACTGGGTTCTGGACAGGTGGTGGGACAGAATGGTTGTGTGTGTGTGTGGTGAGCTGTGTTCTGAGCACACACACACACACACAGATCAAACTGTTCATTGTCTGATTGTTGATCTTCATGTGTGGCTCTGACAGATCAAACATCTCTTCATGTTAAGGAAACTCTGATCTGTGGACCCGCTCAAGACGCACTGATGATAATAAAAAATCTGGAATCTAAAATCTGAAGCAGTGACTGTCTGATGAGCTGATGATGTTGACATCAGCTGCTCTCATGACTTCCTCTGGCTGCTGTTCTGTGCTTCATGACCTTTGACCTTTTCTATGACTCAACACTCAAAGCTTCCAACGTGTTGTTTTTGTGCAACTCTCAGTTCAAAACATGGCTGCCGACGAGGATGGGATTCGAACCCACGCGTGCAGAGCACAATGGATTAGCAGTCCATCGCCTTAACCACTCGGCCACCTCGTCATGTGTGTGAGAGTTCAAAACAGCTGATTAGACTCAGGGAGTTCATGCAGACGCTCAAAGGAGGAAGTAAAGCGCCGACACAGAGTCCTCTGGGGATCCTGTTTGTGCCTGAGCAGAGAGAGAGAGAGGGAGAGAGAGATAAGGTTTGACCTTTTAAGCAGAGCAACAAAGTCACATGACCCAAATGTTTTCAGTGAGTCAGACGGCTGCTGGCTGAGAGAGAGAGGTCACAGCCTGCAGGTCTGAAAGCAGAGTCCAGGTCCAGGTCAGAGTCTCCAGAGGACCCTGGAGGGTCTCACAGCAGACAGCTGAAGTCTGAGCGGGAAAACTATGTGGAGAATGCGGGCATCGATCCCGCTACCTCTCGCATGCTAAGCGAGCGCTCTACCATTTGAGCTAATTCCCCTCTGTCTTAAAGGGACATTCCACCATTTAAAAAAAATTTAAAGTCTCTTTGCCTGGTTTTAAAAAATAACCACACAGAGGAAAACTGAGCACAGGATCCTTTTCCATCCACAGCCAGGAGCAGGAAGCCGCTCTGGTCTTTGGAGGGGAGCAGGACCAGGAGTGTGAGCGGGGGCTGAGAGAGGAGCTGGAGAACCTGAGAGGCAGACTGCAGAGGTCTGAGAGCAGGAACAGACTCGTCCAGCACAGACTGGTGAGAGGAACTGAATCAACTCGTCATCATCAGGAGGAAGATGTTCTCTGAGTGTTTGTTTTTGTGGTGCAGGAGGCGGAGCTGCAGCAGAGCCGCGTGCAGCTTCAGGGCGTGCTGGAGGAGAGAGACGCACTTCAAGAGCAGGTGAGAGGAGGAAACGTTCACCTTACGCTGTGAAAAAAGCAGCAGTGCATGCTGGGACTGATGCCATGTGGTGTTTTAGCTGCGTTCACAGAGCAGCCTGAACCAGAGGAGCCTCCACAAGCTCACCGAGAAGCTACGGCAGCTCAGCAGGTCCACGTGTGGCTCCCATCAGCTGACGGTGGATGAGCTGAAGTCGACCATCGAGCAGCTGAGACGTCTGAACCGCACGGTGGAGCTGCTGCACACCAACCCTGAGCAGGTACCGTGAATTTGACCCAAACAAACATCAATAAGGTCTGAACAGAATCAGAACTCTTCCTCTGGTTCCTCTCTGCCCCTCAGAACTCTGCTGACGACCTCCACAGCAGCGGAGACTCACACACACTGCAGTCTGAACACACACACGCCGTGGAGGAGCTGAAGGCAGAGCTGAAGGAGGAGCTGAAGGAGGAGCTGTCCAGAGCTCAGAGACGCACACAGAGACTGAGACAGAAGCTGGAGCAGAGCCGGACCAGAACCAGGAGGAGGACTGGAGACAGAGGACGGTGGTGCTTCGTCCCTCCTGGACTCAGCGTGAGGATCTTCCCTTCCTGTGTTTAGAATCCTTCACTCTGAGTCAGGACGGCTCCTCTCAAGTCTCTCCCTCTCTTAGGCTCACAGTTTGGGTTCTCAGGGGACTCAGGACTCCGGTTTGGGTCTGCACAACCTCAGCTCTCCTGAAAGGGGGCCACAGCAGGACAAACCCCCCACAGGAGGAGGGTACTGGGTCTACACTCCTGCAGCAGGCTCTGACTCAGGTACAGGTCTAACTGAATCCTTGTGATGTGAGCGAGGATGAGTCCTGAGCTCTGATCTGCCTCCAGGAGCCGAGTGGAAGGACAGCGACGCTGAGAGGAGCCCCAGAGGACCAACACCTCCTCCTCCTCCTCCTCCTGCTGCTGGACTCTCTGAGAGCCGGACTCCCCTCATCAGACCCGCCTGGCTGCTCTCCCCAGCAGGAGGCGCTGTGCTGCACTGTAACGTCCCAGAGCACAAAGACAGAGTGAGGAGCAACAACCCCAAACAGATCTCCACTCTGAGACGTCTGCCAAGTGTTTGTCTTTCACACACTGCTCCTGTGTTTGTGTGTGTGTGTGTGTGTGAATCAGGAGGTAAACAGGTGTGTGTGTAAGTGTGTGCACAAAGTAGAGCGGCTGGAGGAGGAGAAGAAGAAACTACGAGAGGAGACCAAACAGCTACGACACACACTGCGACGAAACAGGTGAGACTGTGATCCTGACCACGTCTGAGGTTCGTCTGAATTATATCAGCCTTTATTGATACAGCATCACGTGTGTGTGTGTGTGTGTGTGTGTGTGTGTGTGTGTGTGTGTGTGTGTGTGTGTGTGCAGGAGTGTGATGCAGGTGTGTGATGAGGTGGAGTGTGTGGAGAAAACTCTGCAGAAGAGACGAGCCGAGCTGCGACAGGCTGACAGACTGCTGCTGGAGGCTCAGAGCTGCATACACAGTTCCAGAGACAAGGTACACACACACACACACACACACACACACACACACACACACACACACACACACACACAGAGCTAGAGTCGTGTTTATCTGTTGTTCCCCTCCAGGCCGACTCAGCTCAACAGGAGGCCGACATCCTGCTGCAGACGGCTCAGGACAGCGCCACCTGTCTGCTGGAGGCCACGCAGCAAATCAGGTAACACCACCCCCCCAGCTGACCTTTGACCTCCTGACTCTGTTTGAAGCATCTGATTCTGTGGGGTCATTATTGTATGCACTGGTCTCCAGAGGGCTGCAGGAGGAGGTGGAGGAGCTGGAGAGGAGGAGGCAGGAGGAGGAGCAAAGCCTGAGGGAGGTGAAGGAGGCGCTGAGGAGCAGAACAGAGGAGTTCAGACAGCTGGACGCAGAGATCCACTCAGCCACAGACAGGTACAGAGCGACCCGGGGTTCTGTTCAGCTCCTCCCACAGACGAGCCGGACTCTGAGCCGGACTCTGAGCCAGACTCTGAGCCGGGCTCTGAGCCGGGCTCTGAGCCGGACTCTGAGCCGGACTCTGAGCCGGACTCTGAGCCGGACTCTGAGCCGGACTCTGAGCCGGACTCTGAGCCGGACTCTGAGCCGGGCTCTGAGCCGGGCTCTGAGCCGGACTCTGAGCCGGACTCTGAGCCGGACTCTGAGCCGGACTCTGAGCCGGACTCTGAACTCTGAGCCGGACTCTGAGCCGGACTCTGAGCTCTGAGCCGGACTTTGAACTCTGAGCCGGACTCTGAACTCTGAGCCGGACTCTGAGCCGGACTCTGAGCCGGACTCTGAGCCGGACTCTGAGCCGGACTTTGAACTCTGAACCGGACTCTGAGCAGGACTCTGAGCTCTGAGCCGGACTTTGAACTCTGAGCCAGACTCTGAACTCTGAGCCGGACTCTGAACTCTGAGCCGGGCTCTGAGCCGGGCTCTGAGCCGGACTCTGAGCCGGACTCTGAGCCGTCTCTGAGCTGTGTGTGTTTTTCTCTCAGATTGTCCTCGGTGCTGTCGGACCTTCAGGAGGCTCAGAGGCGTCTGCTGTCAGTCAGCTGTCAGGTAAAGTCAGAACGTGGCACCAGATCATCGATGCGTTTCTCTTTTCTTCTTTCTTTGATACTTTTGTTTTCTTTCCTTTTCTTTCACTGTCCTCCTTTCTTTCCTTTTATCTCTCTTTTTTTCTGTTCCTTCCTTTATTTCCTTATTTTTGTCTTTCTTTTCCTCTGTTGTGTCTCTGACTTTGTTTTCTTAGTTCTTTCTTTCTTCTCTTTTTTTCCTCTTTTCCTTTGCTTCTCTTCTTTTTTTTTGATTCTTGTTTCTTTCTGTCCGTCTTGTCTTTTCTTTTTCTCCATTCCCTTCATCCTCATTGTCCATCTCATTCTTTTTTTCCTTATTCTTTTTCTTTCTTTCAGTCTGTTTTTCATTCTTTCTCTTTCCATCTTTGTTACTCTTTCTTTCCTCTGTTCTTTTCCTTCTCCTTTGTTTCTTTCTCTCTTTAATCTCTTTCTTCTCTCTCTCCTTCCTTATTTTTTCCTTCTTGTCTACATTCATCTCATACTTCTTGACGCCCTCAAACCTTCATAAATGCATCTCGCTGTATCCCCCCCCCCATCATCCTGCAGGTGGAGCAGCAGGAGCAGAGTCTGCTTCAGAGGAGAGAGGAGATGAAAAGACTGGAGGAGGTCAGAGAGGAGGAGCAACGACTGCAGAACTCAGTCAAGGTGAGCAGAGGAAACCAGAGGAGAGAGGAGGAGAGGAGAGGAGAGAGAGCAGGAGAGGGGAGTAGAGGAGAGGATAAGGGAGGAGGAGAGAGGACGAGAGAAAAGGAGAGAGAGCAGAGGAGAGGAGGAGAGGGGAGGAGAGAGAGCAGGAGAGAGGAGGAGAGGAGAGAGTAGAGGATAAGAAGAGAGGAGGAAAGAAGAAGAGAGAGAGCAGAGGAGAGAGAGCAGAGGAGAGAGAGCAGAGAGAGCAGAGGAGAGGAGGAGAGAGAGCAGAGGAGAGGAGGAGAGAGAGCAGAGGGGAGGAGAGAGAGCAGGAGAGAGGAGGAGAGGAGAGGGTAGAGGATAGGAGAGGAGAGGAGGAGAGGGGAGGAGAGAGAGCAAGAGAGAGGAGGAGAGAAAAAGAGGAGAGAGGAGAGAGAGCAGAGGAGAGGAGGAGAGGAGAGAAAAGGAGAGAGAGCAGAGGAGAGGAGGAGAGAGGGGGAGAGAGAGCAGGAGCAGGAGGGAGCAGGGGGGATGAGAGAGCAGGAGCAGGAGGGAGCAGAGGGAGGTGAGTTATTTTTCTTTCTCTCTGCTTGATTATGAACTCCTCTCTTTGTGTGTCTGCAGGAGCTGTTTGAGCAGCAGGAGGCGCTGTTGAGCCAGCGGAGGAGCACAGTCTCTGCTCTAAGAGAGGAGGAGCAGCGACTGGTGTCAGTGCAGACTGAACTGGACACACACAGAGGAGGTAACCACACAAACACCTGAGCTGACTGACACCTGAGTCTCACCATCCAGACGAGGCTTCGCTTCAAATGATGTGAACGTGTCTGTGCCTCCAGAGCTGAAGCAGGTCCTCCAGGAGACACTCACACAGCAGCAGGCACTGGAGGAGGTGAAAACCAAACGCACCCACAGTCACCAGCGGCTCCAGAAGAAGCAGGGCGAGCTGGACAGAGTGAGAGAGGAGGTGGACAGGACGCAGGGCGAGCTGGACAGAGCGAGAGAGGAGATGGACAGGACGCAGGGCGAGCTGGGGAAGATGAGAGAGGAGGTGCTCAGGACGCAGGGCGAGCTGGACAGAGCGAGAGAGGAGGTGGACAGGACGCAGGGCGAGCTGGACAGAGCGAGAGAGGAGGTGGACAGGACGCAGGGCGAGCTGGACAGAGCGAGAGAGGAGGTGGACAGGACGCAGGGCGAGCTGGACAGAGCGAGAGAGGAGGTGCTCAGGACACAGGGCGAGCTGGACAGAGCGAGAGAGGAGGTGGACGTGATGAGAGACGAGCTGGTCGGACTAAAGGATGAAGCAGGACAGAAACAAGAGGAGCTGGAGAAGATGAGAGAGGAGGTGCTCAGGAGGAAGGAGGAGTGTGACCAAGTACAGGAGGATGTGATGAAGAAGAGAGACGAGCTGACGCAGCTGCAGGAAGGGGCGGAGTCTCAGAGGAAGGAGGCGGAGACAAGTCTGAGAGAGACCAAAGTACAGCGGACGGAGCTGCAGGTTAGTGAACAAATGGATTCACAGAGAGACAAGAAAAGACACAAGATTAACACGAGATTAACACGAGATTAACACGAGTTTAACACGAGATTAACACGGGATTAACATGAGATTAACACGAGATTAACACGAGATTAACACAAATTTAGCACGAGTTTAACACGAGATTAACACGAGTTCAACACGAGTTTAACACAAAATTAAAACAAGATTAACACGAGTTAAACACGAGATTAACACGAGATTAACACGAGTTTAACACAAGATTAACATGAGATTAACACGAGATTAAAACGAGTTTAACACGAGATTAACACAAGATTAACACGGGATTAACACGAGTTTAACACAACATTAACACAACATTAACACGAGATTAAAACAAGATTAACACGAGTTTAACACAAGATTAACACGAGATTAACACGAGTTTAACACAAGATTAAAACAAGATTAACACGAGTCCAACACGAGATTAACACGAGTTTAACACAAATTTAACACAAGTTTAACACAAGATTAACACGAGTTCAACACGAGATTAACACGAGTTTAACACAAGTTTAACACAAGATTAACACGAGTTCAACACGAGATTAACACGAGTTTATCACGAGATTAACACAAGATTAACACGAGTTCAACACGAGATTAACACGAGTTTATCACGAGATTAAAACAAGATTAACACGAGTTCAACACGAGATTAACACGAGTTCAACACGAGATTAACACGAGTTTAACACAAGTTTAACACGAGTTTAACACAAATTTAACACAAGTTTAACACAAGATTAACACGAGTTCAACACGAGATTAACACGAGTTTATCACGAGATTAACACAAGATTAACACGAGTTCAACACGAGATTAACACGAGTTTATCACGAGATTAAAACAAGATTAACACGAGTTCAACACGAGATTAACACGAGTTCAACACGAGATTAACACGGGATTAACACAGGATTAACACGAGATTAACACAAGATTAACACGAGTTTAACACAAGTTTAACACGAGATTAACACAAATTTAACACAAGATTAACACGAGATTAACACAGGATTAACACGGGATTAACACAGGATTAACACGAGTTTAACGTTCTGATGTTTCATTTTTCCCTGAGGAGCTGCAGGAGGAGCTGAGCAGGAGGAGGGAGGAGAGGAGGAGTTTAGAGGAGCAGTGCAAACACCTGGAGGCCAGGCGGAGACATGCCGACAGGTACACACACATTCTTCTCCTGTGTGTTAAAGCACTCCACACGAAGTTTATAAACATGAGTTTCTGTGTGTGTGTGTGTGTGTGTGTGTGTGTGTGTGTGTGTGTGTGTGTCAGGAGCCTGTCAGCTGTGGAGGTGGAGCTGGTTAAACAGAGGGAGGAGCTCAGTCGCCTCAAACAGGAAGTGGACATAGAATCAGCGACTGTTCAGGAGCAGCTGAACGGTAAAAACATCAACATGCATCCATATGTTCAAACATGTTAAAGAACACACACACACACACACACACACACACACACACACACCCCTCTGTCTGCGGCCCTGCAGTCACAGGTCACAGTGAGCTCCTGGTGAACTGGTTTCATGTGACTCTTGTTAATCTCTGACGTCTCTCTGCAGCCTGTTTTCTAAAGCTCAGATTGATGAAGCTGTTTTCTTTATTTGCTTGTTTTGCTCTCAGGGCCACCGTACACACACATGAAGTACACACATGAAGTACACACATGAAGTCCACACACACATTAGACTGCAGGGTTAAACACTCTGATCTGACTTCATCTGCTGTGTGTCTCAGAGAGCTCCGAGCTGCTGTCTTTGCTCAGCGAACGAGTGGAGGAGAGGAAGAAAGAGCTGCAGACGCTGGAACAGGTCCACACACACACACACACACACACACACACACACACACACACACACACACACACACACACGTTGTGTCTGTAGTGCATGTGCAGTGTTCATATGATGGAAGTCTCCGTGCTCTGCAGGAGGTGAATGAGTCCGCTGAGCGTCAGCAGCAGAGAGAAGACGAAGAGAAGCAGCTGGACAGACGGATCCAACTCAAACAGGTGACACACATCAGAGTTACCTGTCTCAGGTAAACAGGAAGTGACTCAGACTGAGGCTTCAGATGGAAGCTCTTCATTTTTACACAAGATCAAATAATAACAGGAGCAAATTTTCATCTTTGTTTCAGAATTTCATCCAAAATCATGACAAAAATATTCAACTGTTGCTGCTCATGTTTAATCAGCTGATCACTGCATGCTGAGTCTCTCTCTCT
Organism: Labroides dimidiatus; assembly: GCA_030710495.1. NCBI lineage: Eukaryota > Metazoa > Chordata > Actinopteri > Labriformes > Labridae > Labroides > Labroides dimidiatus. The sequence goes on from CM061153.1 coordinate 32,976,353, forward strand.
CTCTCTCTCTCTCTCTCAGGCGTTGTGTGGGGACTTCGAGGACGTTCAAACTGCAGCTGCTCAGATGGAGGAAAGGGGGCGCCGTCTCGCTGACCAGCAGCATCACCTCAACCAGCTCGGTCAGTCGACACTCTCACCATTTACCCAAACCTCATGGTCTTATTAACGCTTGTTTTAAAGTAAATTCTGATTGGCTGATAGAGGACGAGCTCTGCAGGAAGGTGAAACGTCTCTGCACAAAGGAGGAGGAGCTAGAACAGAAGAGGGAGGGGCTTAAGAGGAAAGAGGAGGAGCTTCATGTTAAAGAAGAGCTCCTCAAGAAAGACGAGGTGAAGAAAAATATCAAAAATAATCTACAAATCAGGAACAGAACGTTTGTTTGACCTGCGGTTTATCTGATCTGAAGGATGTCAGCAAAGAGGAGGAGAGGGAGGAGAGGGAGGAGGAGGAGGAGGAGGAGTTCTACCTGTCGACAGCTGGACTCAGATCAGACCTCAGCGCTGAGGTGAGATCAGGGATGCAGGATGTGCAGCAGTTACCACAGACTAAAGATGCTGACCTCTACTCATCACACACTGAAGTCTGTAGACCTCATGGACCTCATGGTTCTCATGGAGCTCATGGACCTCATGGGGCTCATAGACCTCATGGAGCTCATGGGGCTCATGGGGCTCATGGAGCTCATGGAGGGCTGTGTTTGTGTTTCAGGAGCAGAGCTGGGAGGTGGAGCTGCAGAGGGAAACACTGAGACAACATGAAGATCGTCTGAAAGTAAATATTTTATTATCACCTTCAAAACCAAACAGACGGCAGCTCAGACCACCAGAGCGTTTGTAGAATCAGAAACCTGTGAGCCAGGTCTCAGAGGTCTCTAAAAGTCTTTGAGGTCCCAGAGGTCCAGGGGTCCCGGAGGTTTCTAAAGTTCTTTGAGGTCCTGGGGGTCTCAGGGGTCTCTGAGGTCTTTGAGGTCCCGGGGGGTCTCAGGGGTCTCTGAGGTCTTTGAGGTCCCGGGGGTCTCAGGGGTCCCTGAGGTCCCGGGGGTCTCTGAGGTCTTTGAGGTCTCGGAGGTCCCTGAGGTCTCAGAAGTCCCAGAGATCTCTCAAGGTCTTTGAGGTCCTGGAGGTCTCTGAGGTCTTTGAGGTCCCGGAGGTCTCTAAAGGTCTTTGAGGTCCTGGGGGTCTCTTAAGGTCTTTGAGGTCTTGGGGGTCTCAGAAGTCTCTGAGGTCTTTGAGGCCCCGGAGGTCTCTGAGGTCTCTAAAGGTCTTTGAGGTCCTGGGGGTCTCTTAAGGTCTTTGAGGTCTCGAGGGTCTCTGGGGTCCCAGAGGTCTCTAAAGGTCTTTGAGGTCCTGGGGGTCTCAGGGGTCTCTTAGGTCTTTGAGGTCCTGGGGGTCTCAGGGGTCTCTTAGGTCTTTGAGGTCCCGGGGGTCTCTGAGGTCTTTGAGTTCCCGGAGTTCTTGGAGGTCCCGGGAGTCTCTGGGGTCTCGGAGGTCTTGGAGGTCTCTAAAGGTCTTTGAGGTCCTGGGGGTCTCTGGGGTCTTTGAGGTCCTGGGGGTCTCAGGGGTCTTTGAGGTCCTGGGGGTCTCAGGGGTCTTTGAGGTCCTGGGGGTCTCAGGGGTCTCTGAGTTCTTTGAGGTCCCTGGGGTCTCTGAGTTCTTTGAGGTCCCTGGGGGTCTCTGAGGTCTCTGAGGTCTCTGGGGTCTCTGATGGTTTGTGTAAAGGTGTGGATTCTGACTCTCTGTCTCCTCCTCCCGCAGGCTCGTCTGCGCTGCAGGTTTTGGACTCAGCAGGAGAACCTGAACGTGAGACGACTGGAGACCGAGGAGAGTTTACTGGGACTGAAACACAAACTGGACCAGCTGGACTCTCTGCTCACACACACTCCATGACACACACTGCGCAGGGGGAACTTAAAGAGAGGGTACTCTGCTTTATGTTAGTCTCTATTCTGGCCCTTTGGGGCCCCCGTATATTTATTTGAGCCTCTGTCTGAAACACTTTGTGTGAGCTGCGCTCTCTTCCCTCTGATTGGCTGGCCCTCTGGAGGCCTGTGGGGGGCGGAGCTATGGGCAGACATTTGTGTTTGAGGTCTGAAAGTCACAAAGGAAGCCTGAAGGGTTAATAAAGAGTAAACAAAATCAGCCAATAAGGTTAGAAAAATGTATTTGTGACGTTTCTTGATTCAAAGAGGCGTCTTTTTATTTTTTAAAATCTTAAAGTGAGACGTGTTTCAGGACCTGTTGGCTGAATGTGACTCACATTAAGTCTGATGAGACATTTTGACAGAAACTAGACACAAACACCGGCAGACATCTTTGTTTCTGGCTCCTGTGTGACCTGAACGCAGCATTAACTCTGACATGACACTGAAGACAATCATTCTTGACGTCTGTGAACGCACCGTCTGAGGTCTGTGAACGCACCGTCTGAGGTCTGTGAACGCACCGTCTGAGGTCTGTGAACGCACCGTCTGAGGTCAGCATGAAGCCCCTCAGCATCTGCACTCAACCTCTGCTCTCTGATAAATGTTCATTTCTAAATGTTCTTCAGAGTCTCTCATTTCTTCTCACCACTGGAGCAGCTCAGTCTGACCTCAGTCTGACCTCAGTCTGACCTCAGTCTGACCTCAGTCTGACCTCAGTCTGACCTCAGATCTTCACCTGTCGGTCGTCATGGTTATTGTCTGGAGACAGGTGAGGACGTCGGAGCTGCAGCAGCTGCTGTCGACCTGCTGGAGGAGGGGCTGAAAGACAAAGACGGCGTAAACGATGATGAATGTGTTGAACCTGAGCTCCAGAGAGAAGGTGACTCACCTGCAGCCGTCCCTCAGACACCTGGTCCAGCTGTTTGATGCAGAGCGCCGTTTGATCCATCAGCTGCTGACGCACCGAATCACTGAGCTGAGAGTCCGAGGAGACGTCCAGCAGCAGCTTCAACAAGCAGCGCAGCAGAACGGACACTCGACATTCAAACCTGAGGGAGACCAGAGGGAGGAGCTGCAGTTCCTGTTTGACCACAAGAGGGCAGAGCAACGCGCCAACTAAGGGTTCCTGCTACATTTACAGGTTTCACTGTGTTCAGTTTTCAGATCAGACAGGAAGTGAGTTCAGATCAGACAGGATGTGAGTTCAGATCAGACAGGAAGTGAGTTCAGATTAGACAGGAAGTGAGTTTAGATTAGACAGGAAGTGAGTTCAGATTAGACAGAAAGTGAGTTCAGATTAGACAGGAAGTGAGTTCAGATTAGACAGGAAGTGGGTACAGATTAGACAGGAAGTGAGTTCAGATTAGACAGGAAGTGATTTCAGATTAGACAGAAAGTGAGTTCAGATTAGACAGGAAGTGAGTTCAGATTAGACAGGAAGTGAGTTCAGATCAGACAGGAAGTGAGTTCAGATCAGACAGGAAGTGAGTTCAGATTAGACAGGAAGTGAGTTCAGATTAGACAGGAAGTGGGTACAGATTAGACAGGAAGTGAGTTCAGATTAGACAGGAAGTGGGTACAGATTAGACAGGAAGTGAGTTCAGATTAGACAGGAAGTGGGTATAGATTAGACAGGAAGTGAGTTCAGTCGAGTTCAGATTCATGGTGACACAAACACCACCTGTGAAAAATGTGCAAAGAAAAGTCTGATTTTTACTCCTTTGAGTCTGAAAATGTCTGAAACTTGATTTTAAAACATGTAGATCCCGTGCTCATGAACACGTGTGTGTGTGTGTGTGTGTGTGTGTGTGTGTGTGTGTGTTCAGACCTCGGCCATGCAGCTTTGATGGTTTTCTGCAGCGTCTCCAGGATCTTCAGCCGACTGGTCTCCTCAGGTGGATCTCTGATCTCCAGGTATCCCAGCACCACCTGCTCCAGCCGTCTCAGGTGTCTGCACACCGCCACGCCCATCCTGACCCAGTATGACAAAACAAACGAACCCTGAGCGCTCACTCAAACAGAACCGGAGCTGCAAAGTCTAAAAGCCTCACCTGTCCACATAGAGCGGCAGAGCGGAGGAGTAAACACGCCTCAGAGCCACTTTATGCTCCGCCTCCATGTGTGTCAGGACCAGACGCAGGACGTCGTCATGGCGACAGGGTTTCCTTGGGGCAGAGGAGGGGGCCAGGGAGGAGGGGGGCTTCTCTAAAACCAACAGCAGGTCCAGGAGACACGACAGGACGGGCTGCACACACACACACACACACACACACACACACACACACACACACACACACACACACACAGAACAGTGGCAGATTCTTCAGTTTATTAGTTTGAATAAATATCTTGTCTTCGTTTTGTGTTCAGTTGAGGTTAAACAGGATTTATGAATCAGTGTTTCCTGTTTTTATTTGTCTCACGCAGCGTCTCTGACTGGAGGAAGAAGCTTGGATCTGCAGCTCACCTGTAGGACAGCAGCCTCTGTGGTGTAGAGATGTTTGAACAAAGCCTGGTAGATGACCTCTGCTGTGTTGAACTGACAGAGCTCTGCAGCTGGCTGAAGACACACACACACACACACACACACACACACAGATGACACAGTGTGGAGCTTTTCTCTGCAGGTCGTTGTTGAATCAGAGCAGCTTTCAGAGGATGTGAAATTTAAATAAGATCCAGATCATCTCTTTAAAGTGTTCCTACATGTTCCTCCTGGTCTCATTAAACTCAGACCTCATTCAGGATTTCTCTCTCTGTCCTGTGACACGTCGTCGCTCTTTGTTCCTCTTTGTTTTGACGGTTTTCCTTCATCTGAAACTTCAGCCTCAGAGCGTCGTGGAGAAGTTTGTCTGTGTGTGTTTTCTCACCGTGTTGAACACGATGTGATGCAGACAGCGGACTCCCAGGATGCAGTTCTCCTGTCTGAAGTGGTCGTTGAAGAGGAGAGAGGGCGGGAGGAGGCGGGGCAGGTGGGGGGAGAGAGAGGGACGAGTCACCTGCTCAAATCACACACACACAGACACAAACACACACACACAAAGACAGCATCAGAACAGAAACACCTTCAGGATCCTGAAATTAAGGTTTTTCAGCAAATCTGCGTCAGACTGACCTGCAGGAGAGTCCAAGAAAACACCAACTTCACCGCTTCACAGCGATGCCAGTTTTCCCTGCACACACACACACACACACACACACACACAGATGAGAGTGTGTCTTGTAGGTTTACTTTGACGGTCTGGACTTTAAGCTCTTGTTCCTCACTTGGTGAGTCGAGGCTGCAGGACGTCCAGGACTCCTCCAACAATCCCTCCTCTCTCCTCCTCCCCCATCAGGAGGTGAGGGGGGTCCCTCCAGCCGCCTGCCTGCAGCAGCGCCTCCTGCAGGCTGTGAGCAGCAGAACGGGAGGAGGAGCTGGTCCACGCCTGGTCCTGAACACGGAGCGACAGACTGAAGCGGTCAGATCAGAACTTTCATGACTTCAGTTTGTTTCAAGTCGTAAAGACGAGTTTTTGTTTTTTTACCTGGAAATGTGTGACAGCGAACACACAGGTGGGCGGAGCTACAGCTAACAGCACACCACACTGACCGACTCCATTTCCCAGAGTTCTCAGCAGCGCGGTGAGGGCGGAGCATACCGGTTCAGCTCTGCTCGGCACGCTCTGATAGGCCGAGGCCGGCAGAGAGCTGCAGTCGTCCTCGCAGAGCGGCAGAGCTGCGCAGCCAATCAGAGCACAGACCAGAGAACTATAGGCTGCATGAAGCTCCGCCTCCCCAGAATCCTGATTAAACAGCCAATCAGGGTCAGCTGTCTGGAAGACTCGCTCAACTCGGCCAATCAGAGAGCTCTTTTCAGCGTCTGATGATGGACCAATCAGCTTCTTCTGTAGCTGAGACAGGAGCTCTGTGACTGGAGGAAGAGCGGAAGAGGGGCGGGGCTTCTCTGAAGAGGAGAGATGAAGTTCATGAAGGAGGGATGAGAGCTCCATACTGGAGAGGAGGAGGAGAGACACAGAGAGAGAGAGAGAGAGAAAGAAAAAAAAAAACAGTTATTAAAAAAACTTTATCAGTCAGAGCAAACATCAACAATAACAAACAAATAAAGTTCATGTTTAAAACCTTCAATACTAAAAAAAGAGACGCGTAACTGAAAATGAAAAGAAGGAAATGTTCTAAATGACAAAAACATGAGATTATTATTATTATTATTTTTTTTTTATTTTTTTTTTTTTCATGCATTTGTATCTGGCACAGATATCTGAAGGTAGGAACTATCGAACAGACCGTTTTCAGACGATCTTTGGATGTTATAACCCTTTATATAACCCTCAGAGTAATGACAGGTTAAATAAACAAACAGTATATTTCTATGTTTTATAATTTAACTGAAGCTCTGATCCTCGTGTTTTGTGGACACGTGCTGATCAGCATCGTGTCTGAGTCTCATTAAATGATCTGAACAGTTTGCTTCGTGTTTGTTCGTTCAGAAATCAAACTGACCTGAAATCCGCCGACAGGAACACCTGCTCTCTCTCTCTCTCTCTCTCTCTCTCTCTCTCTCTCTCTCTCTCTCTCTCTCTCTCTCTCTCTCTCTGAATCCACGCATCCAAACGAAGTCTACGGAAGGTTTATGAGGACGTACCGTGCTACCTACAATGTATCACGGTCGGAAACAAACTCCGTGAGAAAGGTTCCTCCCTTTGGATCCTGTCTGCGGATCATGCTGTTGACAGGATCACTGCGCATGCGCATAAATTAACCACAGACTGAAATAGAAACTAAACATTAACACTAAAAACATCAACACTTTGACTGTAAAGTAATTAGTGAAAAATTAAATTTATTTACAGATATAAATAACGGAACTCTGCATGTAAACAAAGTGTTTTAATAATGAATAAATATTTAAAGACTTTTTTGCTGCTTCTTCTTTTATTTTCATCAGTTTTTATTTGTTTGATTCTTTTCTTTGAAACGTCTCTTCCTCAAGTCTCCAAAAACACGTTTAGTTCCAGTAGATCCAGACTGGAGACTGTTTTAAAATAACTTTATTTGAATATTTTAATATCGATTTTTTTACACGTCAGCGCTTTAACTTTAATGCTTGAATTTCAAAATCTGTAAAATCTTTATTAACCATCATTTAACTTGTTGTTTGTCTTGAATCTGAATGTTTTCTTTTTAATGTTAGTTAACATTTAATAATGATGCTTTTTGTGTCTGTGTGAAGTGTTTTGAACGCCTGACTTTATTCAAATATTCATGGAGAAAATTTAAATCTAAGCAGATGTTTTTGTCTTTATTTAAAACGTCTTTTAGATTTAATATGATCCAAACTCACCTCATGAGTCCAGAAAAATGTTTTATTTGAAGTTGTTAAGAGAAAGAAATGAGGTCTGAACTGTTAGTAAGAGCTAAAATATTCTGCCAGTGGGGTAAAAGAAATGTTTCTAGAATTATTCTTAATTTAAGAAACTTGAAAGTGAAGTGTTCTTATTCCACTGGCAGATTTTATTTGACTTGTTACAGACATCAGACCTCATTTTTGATTTGAATATCTTGAAATAAAGACGTGTTTCTTGGCCTGTCAGAGACGTTTCTGGTTTGATCTTCTGCTGAATTTGGCTGTAAGCAGGTTTTAAAGGTTGATCTGCTGATTATTTTAGACATCATCAAACCATCATCACGTCTTCATCTCATGGGGAAAATAAAAAGGCAGCACCGACTCTCTTTTTCTCTTGTTTTATTCAGAAAGTCTGACAGCGTGAAATATGAAACCTCATGTTAATATATTATTCAGAAACACACACAGCCGTACAGAGAACTACATGATGAAAAAGTTTTATAAAAGCATGATGGGAAATGTTAGAGAGTGAAATATAAAAACAGGAACACTGAAAACAAAGATCCAAACTTCACCACAGCTGAGCTGAAGACACCTCATCATAGGAACACTGACTGTATACTGTGACCTGTCTGTCTGTCTGTTCTCTGACCTGTCTGTCTGTCTGTCTGTCTGTCTGTCTGTCTGTCTGTCTTTGTCTGTCTCTCTCTAGGAGTCAAACCGCTCGCTGTCAGACGTGGACTGCTTGTAGACCTTAAAGTCTGGAGGCACTTAAACACTGAGGCTGGACAGTGAGGACTGTGTGTGAGAAGAGTTACAACTCAGAGTGTTTGACTGGCTGAGCTCTGAAGCTGAGCTCTGAAGCTGAGCTCTGAAGCTGAGCTCTGAAGCTGAGCTCTGAAGCTGAGCTCTGAAGCTGAGCTCTGAAGCTGAGCTCTGAAGCTGAGCTCTGAAGCTGAGCTCTGAAGCTGAGCTCTATTTTCAATTTTTGAAGAATCTGAAGGACTGAAAACAGAAACATCTCTCTCTCTCTCTCTCTCTCTCTCTCTCTCTCTCTCTCTCTCTCTCTCTCTCTCTCTCTCTCTCTCTCTCTCTCTCTCTCTCTCTCTCTCTCTCTCTCTCTCTCTCTCTCTCTCTCTCTCTCTCTCTCTCTCTCTCTCTCTCTCTCTCTCTCTCTCTCTCTCTCTCAGGACAGCCCTGTCTTAGTGAGGAGGGTTAGAGTCAGAGTGGTTCCTGAGGCCACTTAATACTGATAATACACAGAGACCAGCAGGATCAGACCAGCAGGATCAGACCAGCAGGATCAGACCAGCAGCATCAGACCAGCAGCATCAGACCAGCAGCATCAGACCAGCAGCATCAGACCAGCAGCATCAGACCAGCAGCATCAGACCAGCAGCATCAGACCAGCAGCATCAGACCAGCAGCATCAGACCAGCAGCATCAGACCAGCAGCATCAGACCAGCAGCATCAGACCAGCAGCATCAGACCAGCAGCATCAGACCAGCAGGATCAGACTCAGTGCTGTAACAGACTGCTCAGGACAGTGAGAATGAGTCTGTTCTGATGCTTTGGTCGACCCCCAGGAGGAACCTGTGAGACGATCAGTGACCAAAACTCAAACCTTCATCAGAGCAAATAAACCCAGTGTTTCCTTCAGGACTCTGTTGATCCTCAGAGCCTCACATGTTGATCTGTAGTTCTTCATCCTGAGTTCAGTCTGGACTCAGTCCGTCCTGCAGAACAAACACTGGAGGCTCTTCTCCTTTTTCTTCTTCTTCTTCTTTTTGCAGATGAAGTTTTTGTGTTTTGATGGTGGAGATGATGAGATGGGGGGGGGGGGGGGGGGGGGGGGTCATGTTTTAGGGGGGGGTCAGATCCAGACTCACCTTGAGGACCTCTGGAATGAATCAGCTCAGCTGTCTGTTTGTTTGAAGCCTCTTGAAGCTGTAACAGTCTGCAGGGGAAAGACTCAGTAGCTTGGCACAGTGCTGCTTGTGCTGCAGACCTCTCCCTTCATTGCTGTGGTGCATCATGGGAGATGGAGTCCTGTGCAGCTTCTGCTGATCCTGCAGTAGAGTCTGGAGCGAGCAGCTGGAGCGGGCGGACGCAGGAACACCAGCATCACTGTGATGTTATCAGTGGAGCCGGCTGACTTAGCATGACCCACCAGCCTCTGAGCGACCCGCTGGTCCCACCGCGTCATCGCACTGATCCAGCAGAGCCTCCCCCCCCAGACCCTCCCCCCCCAGCTCCTCAGGGTCATCAGGCTGCTTCAGAGCATCCAGGACCAGACCTGGGACCTCTGCAGGGGACACGGCATCAAAGAAGCCGTCACAGGCCAGCAGCAGGTAGTCTTCATCCCCGAGGAGCTGAACCGTGGAGCAGTCGGCGTCTCCAGAGACTAGGGCTTCTGGTCAAAGTCTCCTGGAGGAGGAGGAGGAGGAGGAGGAGGAGGAGGAGGAGGACACAGACAAACATCAACAACATGGAACACCTGTCTCACACAGAGCTCTGACCCCACCTGTGGAGCCACACAGGGGTCAGGGGTCAGGGGTCAGAGGTCAGAGGTCAGAGGTCAGGGGTCAGGGGTACCATCAGCAAGCAGGGAGCAGATCTACAGGACAGACCTCCACCTACAGGCCACTGAAGGAACTGCAGCCTGAGCTGCATCTGTTTGATAACTGCTGGAACACCTTCAGGAACACGTGACATAAACATGAGGTCCTGGTCGTGGGTCCAGGTGGACTCACCGATAGCTCTGGACACAGCGTACGTGCCGTTCACTCGCCAACAGCCCATAAAAGTGACACAACCTCGAGGTCCTCGATCCTTCGCTTCTCATCCTGGACAGACAAACAAACCAGTGAGACGACCCGCTTCAACCCAGGTGACCACAGGACAGGTGTGTGTGTGTGTGTGTGTGTGTGTGTGACACACAGCTCACCTCTCTGTCCGGTTTATGGGGGTCCATCAGAGTCACGGTCTGTCCCCGTCTGACCAGGATCACCTGAGAGTCTCCCAACCAGGCCACCGTCAGATCCTGATCCTGGATCAGCGCAGCCACACCTGTAGTGCCGCTCCGCAGACGCTGACACACACACACACACACACACACACACACACACACACACAGAGGAGACACACAGACACACAGAAAACACACACACACAGAAAACACACACACACACACACACACACACACACACACACACACACAGAAAACACACACACACACAGAAAACACACACACACACACAGAAAACACACAGAAAACACACACACACACACACACACACACATACACACACAAAAGACACACAAACACAGAAAACACACACAAAAAAACACACACACACACAGAAAACACAAACAGAAAACACACACACACACACACAGAGAAAACACACACACACACACACACACACAGAAAACACACACACACACACACACAGAAAACACACACACACACACAGAAAACACACACATACACACACACACACACAGAAAACACACACACACACACACACACACACAGAAAACACACACACAGAAAACACACACACAGAAAACACACACACACACACACACACACACACAGAAAACACACACACAGAAAACACACACACACACACACACACAGAAAACACACACACACACACAGAAAACACACACATACACACACACACACACACAGAAAACACACACACACACAGAAAACACACACACACACACACACACACACACAGAAAACACACACACACACAGAAAACACACACACACACAGAAAACACACACACACACACACAAACAGAAAACACACACACACACAGAAAACACACACACACACACACAGGAAACACACAGAAAACACACACACACTTGTCAGTCATCAGTGTGTGTGTGTGTGTGTGTGTGTGGTTGTGTGTGCTGCTCAGACACACTGATCTGAGGCGTGACGTTCGTTCCTCCGTTCAGACTCGGTGTGTGTGTGTCACCTGTCCGTACCTCTCTCTGCGCTCTGCCTCTGAACATGTGGTCCGTGTGTGTGAAGGCTCCTTTAAGAGCCGCGGCGCCGTCGCTCTGCAGACTCTCCTGTTGGCTGAGAGAAACATGGAGGTGCGTGGCAGCAAAGATGGCGGCGTCCACTCCCCCCGTGGCCGTCGAACACGGCGAAGTAGGCACGCCTCACTCCGTCCTGGAGCAGAGCAGAGAGGGACAGAGAGGAGACGTGTGTGTGTGAGTGTGTGTGTTTCAGTAGTAGAAAGGGGACGCTCCTCTCGTCCACGTCAGGTGACGTTTCTGCACCGACCTGGAAACCAAAGAGCTGGTTGAAGTGGGGCAGGGCCAGGTGTTTGTCCTCCATCTTCCTCCTGGTGTTCCTGATGGCGTGAACCGAGCAGAGGAGGTACGGCGAGGCCGAGCGAGGGGGGCGGAGCTCCTGGAGCTCCGGGAGGTTCTGATGCCACGAGAGCGCCACGTTTATCAGTTTGTGGAGGAAGAGACATCCGACGGCCTCGGACTGCAGCACTGACAGCAAAGAGAGAGAGAGAGAGAGAGAGAGAGAGAGAGGTCATGTGACCTCAGAGCTTTAAAAACATGTTTGAATCAAACTCTGTCGTCTGTGTGAATCATGTGACTCCGTTTGTTTCTGTCGAGTGTAAAATAATCGTCTCCTTCCGTCACCGTGACGCAGGTTTCTCTGAGTCTAACTGAGACCTGGTTTGAGACCCGGATCAGGTCTTCACAGCTCAAACGAAGGCGCTGCCATAACTCACAGACTGCTTCCTGTCCCTCTTCCTGGCTGACCTCGGCGTCCTGAGGGCAGCGATGAGCTGAGAGGTCGTCCTGCAGCAGCTGGTCCAGAGCCGCCTGGCACAGCAGGGCGCCGAGTCCTGCAGGAGAACCCCTGAACCAACACAGAAGAAAAACATGAAGGGGTCAGGATCCAGCTCTCCTGACAGACCTGATCAACACAAAGATCCCGGCTCAGGTTCAACCGTCTGACGGCCTCTGGAGGAGCCCAGGAAGCAGGAGAACAATGCAGACAGGATACCAGGTCTTCCTGACAGAGGGTACACCGAGAGAGAGAGAAGGAGAGAGAGAGAGAGAGAGACGACCGCCACACACACACACTGAGTAACGAGCTACAGGAAACAGAATCTGAAACCAGCTGACAAACTGACTTCATGCGTCAGCTGCGACAAACTGCTCCTGAGTCGTTTCTTCATCGTGTCTGAAGGTTTTAAAGAAACAGGACTGAAGCTGTGACCTGAGGAGGTCTGATCAGGGCTGATGATCCTGCTCCAGCTGACCCCCATCAAGCTGCGTTCAGGGAGTCTCCTGCAGCACACGCCATGTTGTTCTGGTGCAGAGCCGTCTGACTCCGCCCCCTCAGCACGCTGCCTCATGATTGAAGCATATCCGATCTGTCAACCCCCCCCAGATGTGGGACGGGTTCATGGCTCAGCTCAGTTCTTTGTTTCCTCTTTTCAAACTGAGGCTCAGTGACACACACTCTGTCCTCTCAGCAGTGTGTGAACGAACACACACACACACACACACACACACAAAGAGCAGGTTGAACCAGGCAGAGGGAACGTGCCGGGCAGGAGCAGAGCTGTCAGGCATGTGAGGAATGTACACACACACACACACACACACACACACACACTGCGGTTCCTCCCATGCTAGCTGCTAATGATCCCACAGGGAGGGTAAAGAGTGTATCCTGAGGGCAGAGGACGGACTCCGTGTTTCTCCTGGACTCCAGTTTGGTTTCATGGCTTCAGTTTGAAGCTGAGAATCATCTGAGAGACTGAGACTTTGATCTGCTTCTTCTGTTCCGGCTCTGCAGAGACTCTCTGGACCAGCAGCTCCAACATCAGCACGCTGAGCTCAAACCCCACTGAGCGAAGCATGCAGGCGCAGACACTCAGACTCAGACTCCAGCTGCCTTCAGTTAGAGTCTGCTGCTTCATCTCTGACAGCTTCCAGCTGAACCCTTCACACTGTGTGTGTGTGTGTGTGTGTGTGTGTGTGTGTGTGTGTGTATGTGTGTGTTCAGTCCTACCTGGCGCTCAGCAGCCTGAGGCCCAGCTCCAGACTCTCTCCACGCAGCTCCTCCTCAGAGACTCTGCGGCTCAGCGGGCTCACGGGCAGCGGCCTGTCCTCCTCCAGAGCCGCAGGGAACTCCTCCACAAACCTCCTGAGGAAGCTGCGCGCCTCCTCCTCCTCCATCACTGCAGCTCAGCCAGCAGGAAGCGCTCAGGTGGACGCGTCGTCACTCCTCACTGCTCTGAAACCAAACAGGAGAAAAAATAAAAAACAAGTTAACTCCCGTCAAAGATGCCGTTTGGATCCTCTGATCATCAGAACATCAACGACAAACTGAGCGCTCTGTTAAATCCTGGATCTGTTCCAGGAAGCCTGACGGTTTACCTCAAAACCTTTAAAATACAAAAGAAAAACAACAATCAAACATCAGATTAAACTTCAGGAACATCAAACATTCTGCGTTCTGTTATTTTCCTCTTAAATTAAATCCTTTCAGCCCAAAATGATCAGAAACATTTCCTCATCAGTTCATGCAGGTATCAGCTCAGTCAGAGGTTCACCTGCTTCTTCCTGCACCTGCAGTTCATCAGTTCACTTCATTAGTATTAATGTTTGTTAGTATATTAATTTATGAACACCATTCATTATACAGTATAAAGTTTTGAACCGTGCATTAATTAAAGTCAGAGTTAATGAACCAACAACAGAAGGAACCCCGCGAAATAATAATGATGTTATAGAAACTGCTGCACACAAACACAGAGAAATAAATAAATAAATAAATACAAACAATAAAAACAATAAAAACAGAAGACCATGGTATTAAAACAGGTAAACCTCCTTTAAGGAGTGAAACCCTGACATGTTTCCTCCATGTTATCCTCCTCATGTGTTCACACCTACAGTTCACAGAGTTTGGGACCCTCACATGTCTCTGCCGAGCAGCCAGCAGGAAACAGACCTGATCTCAACCACCGGGAGAAGAAGAGCAGGAACGATCTGTTCCCTCGTCTCACCTGAGTTCGCTCACACGGTGTTAACAGTCTCTCAGCCGAGCAGCGGACCACAGCAGGCTGACCCCGCTCAGACTGCAGCTGAGAGAAAAGCTCAGAGAGAGAGAAACACGCCCTGACCGGACAAAGAGCCACTGAAACCCGCTGACAGAGACACGGACATGCGCAGTGAGGCCTGACGGTAAAACTGAATCTAACGCTGCACCCTCAACCTTCACTCTGTACCATCACCGCTCTGAACTGTTTGGAGATCTGTGGTCAGCTCAGCGCGCTATTGGACGACTGGCTTCTACGTCATCACACTTCCGTTCAGTGATAATTTAAAGGGCCAGGACTCCTTTTACACAGTCCCTGTTGCCAACCGCCATTAAACCAAAGAAGAAGAAGATCATAGTCCCTGTTCAGAGTTTGAAAGTTAGATTGAAAGAGTCTCATTTTATTGGCCCGCTCAAAAGCTACCATTTAAAATGAGATTATCATCCCAAAATAGGTCATTTATGAATGCTGTTCATCTGTGGACCAACTAATCCATTTATGACACAAAGTTCCATCACAACAAAATCCAACTCCAGCAGAGTTAATCAGAGAGAGGCGAGCTCTGACTTCCTGTAGGAAGGACTTCTCATTAGTGATGGTGGAGACTGGAGCTGAACTGACAGACAGAAAAAAAGACGTAACAGCAGAAGAGAGCTAAACAGGAGAGAGACAGAGCACGAGCTAAAGGCTAAAACACGAGCTGAAGGCTAAAACATGAGCTGAAGGCTAAAACACGAGCTAAAGGCCAAAAACACGAGCTGAAGGCCAAAACACGAGCTAAAGGCTAAAATACGAGCTAAAGGATAAAACACGAGCTGAAGGCTAAAACATGAGACACGAGCTAAAGGCCAAAAACACGAGCTGAAGGCCAAAACACGAGCTAAAGGGCTAAAATACGAGCTAAAGGATAAAACACGAGCTGAAAGCTAAACACAAGCTAAACGCTAAAACACGAGCTGAAGGCAAAAACACGAGCTGAAGGCTAAAACACGAGCTGAAGGCTAAAACACGAGCTGAAGGCTAAAACACGAGCTAAAGGCTAAAACACGAGCTGAAGGCTAAAACACGAGCTGAAAGCTAAAACACGAGCTAAAGGCTAAAACACGAGCTAAAGGCTAAAACACGAGCTGAAAGCTAAAACACGAGCTAAAGGCTAAAACACGAGCTGAAGGCTAAAAACACGAGCTGAAAGCTTAAACACGAGCTAAAGGCTAAAACACGAGCTAAATGCTAAAACACGAGCTAAAGGCTAAAAACACAGCTGAGGGCTAAAACACGAGCTGAAGGCTAAAACACGAGCTAAAGGCTATAAACACGAGCTGAAGGCTAAAACACCAGCTGAAGGCTAAAACACGAGCTAAAGGCTAAACACGAGCTGAAGGCTAAAACATGAGCTGAAGGCTAAAAACACGAGCTAAACCTGTTAGTGATGATGTTCAGCCCTCATGCTGCAGTCATTCTGCTGGTGATCTGATCAAACTGGGTCTGTGAGGTTTTTCTGGACCAGCAGAGGTCACTCAAGAGCTGATTCAGGACTCTCAGAGAGGCTCCATCTGATCCACTGAACACATCACAACACATCACCAGGGTCAGCTGCTAAAGGTCAGTTTACAGTCTGTACACACACCACACACACACACACACACACACACACACACACACACACACACACACAGAGTGTCTGTGCTTCGTCACTGAGCAGCTGAGATGGATCACTTACTAACCCTCCATGGTTCCTGGCTCGGTCAGTGGTCAGGTTCCCACAGTCAGAGCTCACTCAGCACCTCTCTCTCTCTCTCTCTCTCTCTCTCTCTCTCTCTCTCTCTCTCTCTCTCTCTCTCTCTCTCTCTCTCGCTCTCTCTGTAGCTCAGCATACAGCAGGTCAGTGCATGGTTTATTACGGTTTGTTTCTTTTTTCTCCAAATAATAAAAAGGAAATCCATCTGAGGCCATGAAGTCAAAAGTTTTCAGTTCATTAAACTAAAAACAATCCAAACTGTAAAACAACATCACTTGCTTTACGTACAGGCTCATCTTACAGGCTCAAGCTTACAGGCTCAGCTTACAGGCTCAGCTTACAGCCTCCACTCATGTTCAACCACTCACAGGTTACTGATTTATTCTGACATGATGTTTCTGACAGGTTGTGATGTTAGCATGTTAGCATCACGCCTGAGCGTTGAGGAAGTGGAAATCAGTTGCTTCACTGGAAACTTTCTGATGTCTAAATTCAGCTCAGAGTGAAATCGTCAGGGGCGGTTTGTCCCCTCTTCACACACCTTTGGTTCCTCTTCATCGTGGTTACTTTGAGGAACAGAAACATGAGGAAGTTCAAACACAAGAAACTAAACCCAAGTGCTGGGAGGGGGGGGGGGGTTATAATGTTATCACTCTGATGAAAAAGGACGTTGAACTTTTTACAAATACCAAAACAAAAGTGGGTCATGGGTGAGCGTAGTGAAGAATGCTGATTTAAAACAAGAAGCCATCAGAAATCAGGACCAGCTGGTTCGGCAAGAATCCAGAGAGCCTCCCCAGAACACATCTGTGTTCAGAGAGGGAGAGACAGCTGTTAGCTAAAGACTGCAAACAGATCAGGAGCAAAGATATCATTTACTAATATTATTATTATTATTATTATTATTATTATTATTATTATTATTAATAATAATATATTATTATTATTATTATTATTATTATTATTATTATTATTATTATTATTATTATTATTATTATTATTTTTTTTTATTATTATTATTATTATTAAAATTATTATTATCATTATTATTATTGTTATTATTATTATTATTAGTAGTAGTAGTAGTAGTATTATTATTATTGTTATAATTATTATTTTTATTACTATTATTATTATTATTATTATTATTAATAATAATAATAATATTATTATTATTATTAATAATAATAATATTATTATTATTGGTTATAAATCTCATACCGTTGTTTGCAGGTTGTGCCTGTGAACATTTTTCTCTGTCAGTACCAAACAGCTCCTCCTGTGGCTCATGTTCAGTCTAATGAGGCGTCTTTGTTCCCTCATGAACTGTGACTCTTACTTTTATTTTCTTTATTAAAGCTTTAGCCTGATGTCAAACAAACTGAACTCACCAGTGTGAATATTCTGATAAAGACCCTCAAAGACAGAAACCATCCATCAGCAGGATGAGTCAGTGCAGGTAGTGACTGTTCACTCACCAACGCTCTGCCTCCATCTCTGAGGAGCCACTGAGTCACTCTGTCAACCATTGGTCAGTAAAATGTGACGTTTCCATCGACTTTAAAAGAATGAAAAACAGCCTGATCGGAGTTACGGACAATGAGCACAAACAAACACCAATGACTGAAGGCCTGTTTGTCTCTGACAGGAAGTCATCCTGGACTCAGACTCAGTCATGTGGATGTGACTCTGCCAGTCATGGCTGAGTGTTGGACAATGATGTGGAGGACGGGCTCGGGCAGCATGCTGAATGTGGGCTTTGTGTTGGCGCCGCGTTTCACTGAAGAAGCTTTTTGTTGGTCCAAACCGCTCTGAGCTGACGCAGCCTCATGTGCAGCTTCATTTTAAACCCCCAGATTGAACTAACTGCAGAGTATAAAACATACACATGATAGAACCTGACGTATACCTGCACTGTTTCCTGCTATGTTAAAGGTTTTACTGTCAGAAATAAGGAAAGAGCAGATCAGCTCTTTTATTTCCTGTAAGTGTGGAACATATGAGAGTCACACAGAGCGCAGCCTCAGATCATCATCATGTAATAAGACCAACGGCTGCTTCTCCTGTTTCCTCTGATAACAACATATCAACAGGAAGTGTTATATGTGGCTGGCGGTGCCCTGCTCCTGTGTTAACATGGACTCTGTGAAACATGGAGATCATCCGTTTGTTTCTGTCACAGGGTTTGAAGCCCGTCGCCTGAAGCTGGACAGGCTCAGACCAGCTTCAGAGTTAGGATGAGGTAAAGAGGCGGACCGCTACAGGGGGCCCACCTGCTGTGCCCTTATAAGGGCAACACACCTAAATGTGATAACTTAGAAAATAAACACAAATAAATAAATAAATAAATGAAATTCACCTGTTCATTCATACAGTGTGTGTAGATTAGTTGAAATTAGCTGTTCAGATCTAAACAGTATTTAAAGTCAGGCTGTAAAATCTTCTTTGTTTCTAAAGATCAGCTTTTTGGCTTCTGGTGTTTTTAGCACTTAGACCAGATTAGACCAGATTCTGCTGCTCGGCACTAACACCAGTTACTTCAGTCTTCACATGGATGAAACATGCCACCATCACTGTTGGGTAAATAACTTTAAAAAGTAATTAGTTATAGTCACTCTTTACTTTCCCAAAGTGGTACCTGAACTCGTAGCTGAACTTCTCCTTTATAAATGTTATTAGTTACCAGGCAGAGTAATTACTGCTTTACTTCATTAGTGAAAAAGCTCCAAATATAGAAAAGAGTTCATCTCTCAGTGAACCATGGCCTCAGACTCAGAGGAGCTGATCTTACTGATCCTGTCCTGAGCCGGGCTGGACAACAGCTGTGAGATATCAATACATAACAACACGTCATGTCTCTGTTGATCACACTAACAGCTTTGAAAAAAGTCATAAATTTGATAAATAGTTACTGGAAAACAAATGTTATTTTAAACTCTCTTATTTCCAACACTGGTGTCACTTCAGAACCAAAACAACAGAGACCACTGATCAAAACCGTCTTCTTTTCCTCTTAAATAAACAAGTTACCCATCAGGCACCTGGAGGTACCAAGAGCCACAAACAGAAGTGGACAGCAGCAGCAGGACAGGCTGTTTGGCGTTGGCAGAGCCCACAAACTCAGCTCTGCTGCTCATCCCACAAACACGTGGTCCATATGAACGAGGCTCCAGGTCCAGACGAGCAGCAGTGAAGCGTTAATCACAGAGGAGCACAGTTACAACAAGGACACATCCAGCAGACACACCTCACCTCACTTTGACCTGAGTTTCTACGCTCTGTTGGAAGCTTTCAACCACAAAACATCACTCAGCACCATCAGCTCCACCAGCTGCATCAGCACCATCAGCTGCATCAGCACCATCAGCACCACCAGCACCACCAGCTGCATCAGCACCATCAGCACCACCAGCACCACCAGCTCCACCAGCACCATCAGCACCATCAGCTCCATCACTCAGCACCATCAGCTCCATCAGCACTGTCACATATTCCTCCTCAGCCACTTTCAGATGACACCACCTCATCCTTCACCCACTCTCAGTGTCCCTGCAGGGCTTTTCCTCCACACTGACACCATAAACATGTTTCAGCAGATCAGAACAGATCTGGATACGTGTGGATGTTAAACGGAGCTACGAGGGAAGAAAAACACTTCTGCTTCTTCTGTGGTTACAAATATGTGAATTACCCCACTTCCTGTTTCTGGTTTTTCTCTTTCTGACCTCTGTGTTGACCTCTGTAATGACCTGTGATGACTTGTGATGACCTCTGTGATGACATGTGTTGACCTCTGTGATGACCTGTGATGACCTGTGATGACCTGTGATAACCTCTGTGATGACCTCTGTGATGACCTCTGTGATGACATGTGTTGACCTCTGTGATGACCTGTGATGACCTGTGATGACCTGTGATAACCTCTGTGATAACCTCTGTGATGACCTCTGTGATGACATGTGATGACCTGTGATGACATGTGTTGACCTCTGTGATGACCTGTGATGACCTGTGATGACTTGTGATGACCTCTGTGATGACCTGTGGTGACCTCTGTGATAACCTCTGTGATGACATGTGTTGACCTCTGTGATGACCTGTGATGACTTGTGATGACCTCTGTGATGACCTCTGTGATGACATGTGTTGACCTCTGTGATGACCTGTGATGACCTGTGATGACCTGTGATAACCTCTGTGATGACCTCTGTGATGACATGTGATGACCTGTGATGACCTGTGGTGACCTCTGTGATAACCTCTGTGATGACCTGTGATGACCTCTGTGATGACCTGTGGTAACCTCTGTGATGACCTGTGACGACCTCTGTGATGACCCCTGTGATGACCTGTGATGACCTCTGTGGTAACCTCTGTGATGACCTCTGTGATGACCTGTGGTGACCTCTGTGATAACCTCTGTGATGACCTGTGATGACCTCTGTGATGACCTCTGTGATGACCTGTGATGACCTCTGTGATGACCTGTGGTAACCTCTGTGTTGACCTCTGTGATGAACTGTGATGACCTGTGATGACCTGTGATAACCTCTGTGATGACCTGTGATGACCCCTGTGTTGACCTCTGTGATGACCTGTGTAATGACCTGTGGTGACCTCTGTGATGACCTGTGATGACCTGTGATAACCTCTGTGATGACCTGTGATGACCTGTGGTAACCTCTGTGGTGACCTCTGTGATGACCTGTGGTAACCTCTGTGGTGACCTCTGTGATGAACTGTGTTGACCTCTGTGATGAACTGTGATGACCTGTGATGACCTGTGATAACCTCTGTGATGACCTGTGATGACCCCTGTGATAACCTCTGTGATGACCTGTGTAATGACCTGTGGTGACCTCTGTGATGACCTGTGATGACCTCTGTGTTGACCTCTGTGATGACCTGTGATGACCTGTGGTGACCTCTGTGATGACCTCTGTGATGACCTGTGATGACCTCTGTTATGACCTCTGTGATGACCTGTGATGACCTGTGATGACCCCTGTGATAACCTCTGTGATGACCTGTGTAATGACCTGTGGTGACCTCTGTGATGACCTGTGATGACCTCTGTGTTGACCTCTGTGTTGACCTCTGTGGTGACCTGTGATGACCTCTGTGATGACCTGTGATGACCTCTCCTCTAGCTGTTCAGGGTTTGTTTCCAGGCTCTGTATGATAAGGAGGTCAGTGTGTTACATCACGTCTCCGTACCGCCCAGCAGTGATTGGCCCTTTCCTTACGGGGTTGATGGGGTTTGTCTGTTGAAGTTTTGTTTGGCATGAAGTTGTCACTGAATAAACATTAGACTCCACCAAGAATTTTAATTTGCTGTGTGAGTGACGCAGTGAAGTCTTTGGGGTTATGTCGTCTGCAGTCATGAATTCAGAGCCTGTGCAGCTTCCATCTCCATCAGAACTAAATGTTTTAATGTTGCAGGACAAGGACCAGGCTGTTGACAGGATGTGGGGTATGACTGTCTGAAACTCAAAGGGTCAGAGGTGATGTGGAAATACTGCAGAGTGAAAGGAACGACATGAGTACATGAGTATAAATGTGCCTTTTCATGGTGCAGACGTGCCGTTAGTCTCTGAGGGGATATCATATTACACATCCTTCTCCTCAGGGTGGACCAGCATCGCCCTCGTTGAGCCCATGAAGCAGCCCACACCTCTGTGTGACCCAACAGAACACAGTGTCCTACAGCAGGCTGAGCCCGGACAGACCCGCCTGCTGCCAGGGGAGCGGATGACTGCTGATGAAGAAGGTGAAGGAGGATGAATTCGGTGCTGCTGGACTCTGACTTGTGTAAAAGTGTGTCAGTGGATTTATGAGGCGTCTGTTGTGGAGTTCTTCCTGTGAGACTCGGTTGATTAGTGGCATCCTGAAGCAGTCTGGTGTGAGGGAGAGTTTCCCTTCCTGCTCACAGAAATAAACTCTTATGGTGGATAAAATGACCCGTGTCTTTTCTTCTATTTATTGTGTTATTAGTGCAGTATTTATGATGCTGGTTCCTTGGTGAGGTAGAGCTCATGTTCCAGACTTGCAAACCCTCATTATTTTCAAAGTTATGAAGGTTCAACGTTAAAGGTTCAGTTTACTGTCATTCAAACACCTTAAAACAACCAAAGGTGTCACAGCGGTCTGTTAGTGTACAGACAGATAACATCTCGTTTCATCAATAAACACAAGCCCAGTTCCAGAGAAGTTTGTGTAAAACATAAACAAAAACAGAAAACAAAGATTCATAAATCCTGTTTAACCTAAATTCACCACAAAGACCAGATATTTACTGTTCAAACTGATGAACTTTAGTCTGTTTTTTTGTAAATATTCACTCATTTTGAATCTGATGCTGCAACACGTTCCTGAAGAGCTGGGACAGAGTCAACAACAGACTGAGAACAGTGAGGAATGCTCCAGAAACAGCTGTTTGGAACATTCCACAGAGACTCAGTGAGCATGAATCTAAGTTAGCATCTCACTGTAATGACTCATTATCTCATAGATTTGATAAACCAGGTGATAGTTCTGAGAACGTAACCCTTAACCCTTTAACTTGTAGCTCAAATGTTTGGTAGAGCATTTTCTCAGTTAAAAGTGTTAAACTGAGTTAAAGATGAGTTTCTACAGCTTGAGATAATTTTTCTGAATTTTAGGGTTTCTGATCTTAGGGCCCAAACAACGTAAAAAAAAATGTATTTTTGCAAAACATTTTGTATTATTCCTTTTTTTTTTTTCTTGGATGGAACATTAAAAGATTAAGAAAATCAAACAGACTTCATATCCTTAGCATTTAAAAATGAAAGTTAAAGGGTTAATATGACTCCCTATCTCACGTCTGAAGGATTCTGGGTCATAACTGTGAGAAATAAATAGTTATTATGATTTCAAAATTCAGACTTCTTCTAATGATGAGATATCTGGTGTCTGATTATGAAGACTGTCTCATAACTGTTGGACACTGGATCATAAATGATGACTTAATATCTTCTTACTGTGACTAAAAATCTCATAATAATGAGATAGTATCTCATTATTATGACTTCTCATAACTATGAGCTGTTAACTTATCATTATGACTCAGGATCTCAGATTCTATGAGTGTGTCTCTCATAACTGTGGGACACTGGGTCAGTGTGATGACTGAGTACTTCAGTCTTATGGGATAATAAGCCACGATTGTTTGATACTTCATCATCATCATCATTATTATTATTAATTAATTATTATTATTATTATTATTATTATTATTATTATTATTATTATTATTATTATTATTATTATTAATAATAATAATAATAATAATAATAATAATAACAATAATAATAATAATAATAATAATAATAATAATAATAATAATAATAAGTCATTTCATTTCATCACCAAGTTTTGATTAAAATCTTTATTCTAACGGGTCATAAACGGGCTTCCGTAGACTAAACGCGTTCATGAGAAGCTGTTCACCAAAGCACCAACCTGTCCACAATTACTAATATTCAGAGAAACAAGGGAACGCCCCCCTCTGTCTGCGGTCACGTGACCTGCTGTGGTAATTTTAACCTTTCCCGGACGACAGTGAACGCACCACGGTTAGACAGCTCAAAGTCCCACAGAGCGAGCGCACGGAGCGACTGAAGAGAAGTGAAAGAGAAGTGAAAGTTGGATCCGGTATTAAAACAGAAGAAACGATCATAAAGTGCCCTCAGAGCGCCTCACAGGGCTGAAGACTCGGAGGGTTTTACTCTGTGAGCTGTTTGCGGAGCGGACTGGAGTCCTCTAAATGTTCTCGATCCGGTGACGGACGACTTCAACTCCAACAGCACGAGACGCAGCAGACATGGTGAGACAAACTGTTTACCATTTAATAAATATATAGTTTCATCATTTAATGAAGCTTTAATAAGAGTGAGTAACAGCCAGAGAGAGAGAGAGAGAGAGAGAGAGAGAGAGAGAGAGAGAGAGAGAGAGAGAGAGAGAGAGAGAGAGAGAGAGAGGCGGAAACTCCTTTAAACCAGAACCAAAGCGAGGAGCGCGCAGGCTGCTGGGAAGGACTCAGGACTGGATGTCAAATGTGACGACTTCAGAATGTTGAGTGAGCAGAAATAAAAATAATAACAGAGAATTCTTTAAAAATGTTTTTTATAACTAGTAGCTTTGACTCAGAGGTTGAAATACTGAATAAAATGTGTTTAAACAACTTCAGTTTACCGCCTTAAAAACCGTCAGACCTTCAGAAACCTGCTGCTGTGCGTCAGAGTCATGACGTCAGCACACCGGGCTCATAACAGGGTCACAGAGTGAGACCTGTCTCATACAGCAGACACTCATCTGATAGTTAATCAGGCTGTAAACAAAGGTGACTTACTGACCCTCAGCATCATCATCATCATCATCCTCCACAGAGCATGCTCAGTTCAAGCATGCTTTGACACAGAACAGAAGGAAAACAGCTGTTTGTCTAACAGACAGAGCACCAGGCTGCTGTTTGACTTCCTTGAATAATGCCAGGTACACGAAGGCAGCAGGAGGCAGGGAGGGAGGGAGGGAGGGAGGCAGGCAGGGAGGGGAGGAAGGAAGCAAAGAAGGGAGCTGGAATGGGCAGCAGTTCCTGTGTAAAGACGTCCTCAGCTGAATTTTAAACACACACTTTTGTCTGCCCACATTCTCTTTAAAGTGGGCTGACTGGTCACCATACACTCAGTCACATGAGGCGACATGCTCAGTCTGAGACGTGCTCAGTCTGAGGCGACATGCTCAGTCTGAGGCCACATGCTCAGTCTGAGGCGACATGCTCAGTCTGAGGCCACATGCTCAGTCTGAGGCCACATGCTCAGTCTGAAGCGACGTGCTCAGTCTGAGGCCACATGCTCAGTCTGAGGCCACGTGCTTAGTCTGAAGCGACGTGCTCAGTCTAAGGCGAGGTGCTCTGTCTGAGGCATGCTCTGTCTGAGGCATGCTCAGTCTGAGGCATGCTCAGTCTGAGGCATGCTCAGTCTGAGGCATGCTCAGTCTGAGGCATGCTCAGTCTGAGGCATGCTCAGTCTGAGGCATGCTCAGTCTGAGGCATGCTCAGTCTGAGGCATGCTCAGTCTGAGGCATGCTCAGTCTGAGGCATGCTCAGTCTGAGGCATGCTCAGTCTGAGGTGACGTGTTAGTCTGTGGTGACGTGCTCAGTCGAGGCGACGTGCTCAGTCCGAGGCGACATGCTCAGTCCGAGGCGTGCTCAGTCTGAGGCGACATGCTCAGTCTGAAGTGTTCAGGTGTGCAGAACAGAAAGTGAGAGTGAGACGAGACAAACAGGTGCTGAAGGCGTGGGCTGTTCTATCTGTTGGTTTCCTCTTCATGTCAACACCCGACACAGAGCTGTCCTCTCATTTCTCAAGACTGAATACTTATCATGGCACACCTGTCCTCTCTCCTGTCCTCTCTCTTGTCCTCTCTCCTGTCCTTTCTCCTGTCCTCTCTGCTGTCCTCTCTCCTGTCCTCTATCCTGTCCTTTCTCCTGTCCTTTCTCCTGTCCTCTCTCCTGTCCTCTCTCCTGTCCTCTCTCCTGTCCTCTCTCCTGTCCTCTCTCCTGTCCTCTCTCCTGTCCTCTCTCCTGTCCTTTCTCCTGTCCTCTCTGCTGTCCTCTCTCCTGTCCTCTCTCCTGTCCTCTCTCCTGTCCTTTCTCCTGTCCTCTCTCCTGTCCTTTCTCCTGTCCTCTCTGCTGTCCTCTCTCCTGTCCTCTATCCTGTCCTTTCTCCTGTCCTCTCTCCTGTCCTCTCTCCTGTCCTTTCTCCTGTCCTCTCTCCTGTCCTCTCTCCTGTCCTCTCTCCTGTCCTCTCTCCTGTCCTCTCTCCTGTCCTTTCTCCTGTCCTCTCTGCTGTCCTCTCTCCTGTCTTCTCTCCTGTCCTCTCTCCTGTCCTTTCTCCTGTCCTCTCTGCTCTCCTCTCTCCTGTCCTCTCTCCTGTCCTCTCTCTTGTCCTCTCTCCTGTCCTCTCTCCTGTCCTCTCTGCTCTCCTCTCTCCTGTCCTCTCTCCTGTCCTCTCTTCTGTCCTTTCTCCTGTCCTCTCTCCTGTCCTCTCTGCTGTCCTCTCTCTACCTGAGGTTTTGTCCTTTTCACTCCTGCAGTGAACGTTCCCTCTGAAACTGGAAGAACCTGTTTTACTTCATCACGTCTTTCTTTCACTTTCTTGGCCCTCAGTTTTTTTTCGTGGTTTTTCCCTCCATCAGATGATTTCATTGAGCCTAACAGCTTCCAGGTCTTTTGCTTTTGGTTTTGTCTGCTTCAGGACGTGTCACAGCTTGAGCTGAGCCAACGTTCACTGCAGGAATGTAGCTGTGTTTATGAAACACACCTGAACCCAGCCTGATCTCTGTCCATCAACAACCCCAAACAGAGTTTAGATCATCACCTGACGGGGTTTTAGAAACCTGCTCACGTTATTAGAAAAACACACCTGATCAAAACTTTATGACCAGTTGAAAAATTGCAAGAATTGACATTCTGCACATTTGGATCTTAAAGCTGAGTTTCAAAATGAAAACATGAGAAAAAAAAAACAAACAAACCCTGAAAGCTCCTCAAATATGAATCAAAGTGTGAAAACAGGCCTGGGTCACCAGGAGCTCCTCCTCCTGCTGGTTTCTTCATGCTTGATGTGAGTGTTTCCAGGAGGCTCATGGGAACGTTGCTCCATGTGGTGAAGATGGCTTCATGGAGGGCGCCCACGGTCTGGACCTGACGTCCATTTTTGTAACCCTCCCTCTGCATCCGTCCCCGAATGTTCTCAGAGTGATTTAGATCAGAGGAAGACGCAGGATGGTCCACAGAGTGAGCTCATTCCTCTGGAGGAAGTCATTAGCACACAGAGCAGGGCCCTTAGTCATGAAGGACACCCCCTGCAGCATCTTCACATAGCCAGAGTTAATATTAGTTTCATTATCACTCTCAGAACTCACAGTGTGACCCCGTCTCATCAGCAGCCTACAGGACTGATCTGTGTGGCCTCTCATCCTCCTCCTCTCCTCCTCTCCTCCTCTCCTCCTCCCCTCCTCTCCTCCTCCTATCCTCCTCTCCTCCTCCCCTCCTCTCCTCTCCTCGTCCTCTCCTCCTCTCCTCTCCTCGTCCTCTCCTCCTCTCCTCCTCCTCATCCTCTCCTCTCCTCCTCCTCATCCTCTCCTCTCCTCCTCCTCATCATCTCCTCTCCTCCTCTGAGGTTTGTTCTCTCTCTTCTCTCTCTTCTCTCTCTTCTCTCTCTGACGCTGTGAATGACCTTCATGTGAAATCTGAGAGGCTTTGGACCTTTGAAGGAAGAATGAAGGAGACCCTGAAAACATGCAAATAAAGAAGTGTTGGATCAGTTTTCTGCACGTCTTTGTTGAAGCTCCCTGAGCCGACTAACGATGGTGTCAGCTGAATGAAGTGTCTTCGTCCCTTTGGTGTTTGTTTTGTCTGGTTTTGATCGGCTGGTCTCAGGAGTTTTTTTCTTTTTATCAACTTTATTTAAAATCATTGCATCAGACACGTTTGCATCCATGTCTGCTTATAACCAAAATGTTTAATATGTGTACAGGTGTATAAACAGGTAAACACAGTTCATAAAGTTCCTGATAAATTTCTGCTTATTGATGTTAATTTCTGAAAATTCTCATGGAAAGTTTCCAACTTTGAAAATTCCTGGAAGTTGTGACCCTATATCTGTCTGGAGGTTGCTGCGTGTTGTTTACCTTTTATTAAACATACTAAGAGCACGACTGAAGGTGTCACTCATTTATAACCTTCCAGGATGACTCAGCGGTGACAGAACATGGCCGTGCTCACTGTCTGTGTTCCAGAACGACAAGGCGCCAGAGTGTGTGAAGATGTTTGTAAGAAATTAAAGAGAGGGCTGCATCTGTCTCACACTGAGATAAAGTTAAATCATCACCTGACGTCCTGAGAAAAGTCTGGAGTCACTGAGCTCATCACTCTGACATGTTGTTGTGTGTGTGTGTTGGACAGGAGAATGGAAGGAGCCGCCTGCAGCAGGCCCAGCAGGACGTGGAGGAGGTGAAGGTCATCATGCTGGACAACCTAAACAAGGCTGATGAGAGAGCGGGCAAACTGGACGACCTGGACGACCGGGCGGACGAGCTGCTGAAGAGGGTAGGAGGGGTCCTAAGATCTGTCCCAGTGACAGAAACAACACACCACGCTGTCGGTCTGCCTCTGTGTGTGTGTGTGTGTGTGTGTGTGTGTGTGTGTGTGTGTGTGTGTGTGTGTGTGTGTGTGTTTCAGGTGAATGACTCGGTGTTATCCGCTCCCTGACTCCCTTTCCACATGCACTCAGGAAAAGTCATATCGATGTCTAAAAATACCTCTGAGGTGGAGCTGGAGAGGAAAACAAACGTAGAATTTACATCCTGATGGTGTTTTATGGGGGTATTTTTAGAGAGGTATTTCCTATTGTTTCCTGAGATGAATGAAGCAGGCTGGTCTCTCTGGGTATGACGACGTGAGCGCAGGACGTGCCACAAGGCAAATGTCCGTCCGGAGGTCAGAAAGCAGGTCACAAGATTCCCACATCACGCCGCTGGACTCTGACACAGAGGAGTACACAGATCTGAGACTGACTGTGTGTGTGTGTGTGTGAGTGTGTGTGTGTGTTAACAGATAGGTAGACTTCACACACTTCAGCTGGTTTGTTTGTAAAGAGTGAATAAATCTGCTAACAGTGAAAAACATGCACGTGTTTAACTTCCTGTTGTTCTCTTCTGACACAAACACTTGACTGGATTCCACTTTTTGCAGTGTGGTGTCACGTGTGTTAAGACTGTCATACATGTAGTGGTGCTGTGGTTATATACCAGTGTAATAAAACACCGTGTGGCTGTTATTGTTCCAGAGTAAAGACTTTGAGAAGACGGCTCATCAGGTGAAGCAGAAGAAGAAATGGGAGAACAAGAAGATGAAGGTGGTGTTCATCGCAGTCGGAGTGGTCGCCGGCCTCGTTATTATCGGACTGATAATCTTCGCCATCGTCAGTGGTACAGGAGAACAGTAACCTGAGGATGATGAGGATCATGATGATGATGATGATGATGATGATGATGATGATGATGATGTGTTCAGACTGTCAGGCATCTCTGCAGTGTGTAAAAAGTGTGTGTGTCAGCTCTTTATTGGTGCAGGTCTTCAGTTGCTATGGTACCACTGACTGATCGGCTGCTCGGCTGCTCGGCTGCTCGGCTGGGATCATGTCTTTGTTAGAGGACGTTAGAAGAAGACACAAGTTACCATGAAGACAACATTCAACAACAGCTGTTCAGGCGTCTCCCGACAAACAGAGAAACAAACCAACAACACATACAGTGCTTCCCAAAGAGGGAACCAATCAGGAGAAGAGAAGACGGAAGAAATGTTGCTGAACTGACGATGGAGTCAGTTTAGCTCAATGATTCAGTTTTTACACTGTAAAAAAATTAAATCTAAGTGTAAAAATCCTCCTACATGTATGATCCACATTCAGCAGGCAGGTCAGTGAGACACGTCTGATTCCAAGATATTCAAAGACAAACATGACGTCTGGATCCCTTTAAAGAGTGAAACGTCCAGCAGTGAGAAAAGATGTCAAAACGTGTTTTTTTTTTTTAGTTCTTTGAAACAAAGAAAAATGTCTGAACACAAGACTCAACATTTAACTGTTTTTACTCCAGTGGTGGTTTTTTCTTGAAATAAAACAAAAACACACGTTCTTAGATTTCAGTTTTTACAGTCTGGTTTGGTGAAATTGGACGGACTTGCTTAAAGAAGCCGTCTGTCACATGGAAACGTTCCCCTTCAGGTGGGAAACAATGAACAGGTGTCTTATCAAACTTCTCTGTGTATTAAATCCAGTATGTATAAAGTGTGTGTGTCATTACGGTGTGTGTATGAAGCTGTGTAAAAGCCTCTCTCCATGTGTAACTGTCTTCAGATCTGTGAGTTTAGTGTCTTTATCAGATAAACCTCCTGAAATGATTCAACTCTGCTCGTGTTCTGTGTTTTTCTCCTGTCTTATGACTGCTCACACACACACCTCACACACACCTCACACACCTCTGCTTCAGCACCTTGACGAGAATCCCCAGCACGACTCACAATGTTCCACCTGTCACCAACCATGTACCAGGTAGTTTCAGCTGTAACCTGTACAGAAGAATTTTCCACGGAAACAATGTTTAGACTCCTACAGTCCATCACATAACGTCCTGTTTGAGGGTGTGTGTTTGTCACACCCTGCCTCATGTGTGTATGTAAAGAGTGTATGTTGTGTAAGAGACATTTCAGCATGTCAACATACAGAAATCCAACTTCTTTAAACATATTCTTCTGTATGTTTATTGGCTGATTTTAACAGTTTGAACTGTAAAATGTTTAGCATATTCAGGAGAAGTGTGTGTGTGTGTGTGTGTGTGTGTGTGTGTGTGTGTGTGTGTGTGTGTGTGTGTGTGTGTGTGTGTGTATTATCTGAATATCTAACCTTCATACTGTGTAAAATATTCAGCTTTATCCTAATTTTTTTGGCCCATTAAAATGAATGGAAAGGATCAGTTACCATGGAAACCACAGAGCCACCCCCACCCCCACCCCCCCGTTTTGTTTCTATTTTTCTGTCATTTTACCACCACCCTGTGTCACTGTGTGCTGCCCCGCCTCCTGCTGGTGAAGGACCGCTAAGACAGCTAGAAAAAGTATCCAGTCGGTAAAACTCTCGGTACAACTTCAACATGTCAGCTGGTTTATGTTTCTCATACAAATCTGATCCTGAGTAAAAAGGTCTCTATGGATGTAAGTTTAGCAGATTTTAAAATAAAATGTAAAATGATTTTAAACCAGTTGACCCAAAAATAAAGAAAACACTGATGTCTGCATTATATCAACTCACTCAGTCCAACAAAACCCTATTAACCCATTTTATCAAGTTTAGAAATGAAATATTTTAATACACTTTGAGATTATATTTCACAACATGAGATCACTGATAACTTCTAAAAGGTGAATTATTTAATACTTGTGACGTGTTTGTAATTACAGCATTTGATCATTTACCGGAACTGATTTATAAATGAAAAAAGTTTTTTTAACTTTAAGTTTTAAATTTTAAATTTAAATTTGTCATGTAAAATACTATGAAACCAAGAAAAATGTAAAAAAAAAACATAAAAAAAAATCGATCAACAAATTTAATTGACCCGGAAGTGACGGTAAGAAGTCCTTCCTGTACCGGGACCGGCAAGATGGCGGCGGACACGCAGGTTTGTGTCTGTATTTTTTAAAAGTGGTGTATCCGGTTATTCAAAGGTTTGCAGATGAGATAAATGGAGTCTGTGCCTGAATAATTACTGGCTCGTTAAGTTTCTCAGCGTGTTTTGACGGAGGGAGCAGGGGGTGAGGTTTAACCCGGGAAGAGCTGCTCGCTCGGGGCTACGTGTAGCCTCAGTGTGGCTTCATCACCGCCTCAGTATCTGACGGTGGACCCGCAGCACTGACTGCACGCTGGGTATCAACCAACCACAGGAAGAGCCGAGCTGCTGTTTCCACCGCGAGGTTAAAATGACCTTTGACCCTCACTGTGGGGAACGTTTGAGTTCAGAGCTCAGCAGCAGACAGACAGGGTTTATGATGGTGAGACAGTCAGTCCAGTGAGCCATCATCTGTTCCTGTAACTCGGTAACATGTCAGTTATACATACATGTGGCACATGGACCTCACTCACCCACAGATCTGACATGAAATACATAAACAAACTGTCCTGTGAGTGAGCTCTGATGGAGGGTTTATTTCCTGGTTCATGTCAGCAAAATTCAAAAGTGAGCTCACATGTAATCAGTTAGTCGCACCACACGTCTGTCGTCCTGTTAGATCACAGCAAACATCAGGTGAAGGGAGTCCTCCTGGTCTTACCTGTAGGTGTGTTCAATGAGGACGTCAGCTCTGATGTCATCTCATCTCTTCTGCACCTCAAAGACTTCCCTTTGACTGTTCAGCAGATCTGTTCACTTTATTTAATAACCTGATCGAACCTGATCAATGGGGTCGGGGTCCAGACTTCAGGGGTCCAGACTTCAGGGGTCCAGACTTCAGGGGTCCAGCCCATCATTTTCAAAGTTCTGTCTTCCCCTTTGACTGTTCTGTTCTGTGGTTTATAGAACATAATGATGGCTGTAGATATTTAATGACCACTTCAATAAAGCAGCTGAGACCTCTGCTGCGAAGTGTTGTCATAACTTTGACCACCACTGTTTACCTGAGTCACCTGAGCTTCGGTATCAGCTGACACCTGTATGAGTTTAACATCCTCTGCTCGTTAATTTAAGGTTGAAACTGACATGTTTTATTTTGGTAACTTCAAGCTGTCTGATTTTTAAACCATAATGTGATATAAACATATTTAAACTGACTGTCATCAGTTTATGGGACTGTATCTGTGTCGACCTCAGCAGGAGATAAATGAGGAATAAAAGCCCCCCCCCCTCTAGAGTTTCTTCAGTTGCTTCCTGAAGCTTTCTCTCCTGAATTCAACATAAACAACATTCTGTAACATATTGTGTTGTTTGTGTTTTTCCTCCTTCAGGTTTCAGACACGCTGAAGAAATTTGCTTATAAAGTGACAACAGCGAGTGTGAAGGAGCGTAAGGAGATATTCAGAGAGCTGAGAGAGTGTATCAAAGACAAAGGTGAGTTCATTTTATCTATTTTTTAATGCTTTTTGTTTTTAAAGAAGGTTTAAATCAACACCAACGCTTCTTTATGTGACTCTGTTTCCACAGAGTTACCAGAACCTGCCATCAAAGGACTCTGTAAGCTCTTCTGTCTCACTCCTCACAGATATCGGTGAGTCTGTCCACACAAAAACACAAAAACACAAGACAAAGAATTCATCTCCAGACTTCTGACTGTAGCGATAAATTCCATCTTCAGAGTGACGATGATCAGATTGTAAAATCTGAGTATGAACTTTGGTGTGTGTGTGTGTGTGTGTGTGTGTGTGTGTGTTTGTCAGGGATGCTGCATCACGCAGGGAGCTCCTCTCTGTCATTGGCCAGCTGGCTGAGAGTCAGCCCAACATCCTGGTCACCAGCCTCCTTCACTGCATCCTCAACGGTGGAGTAATCAGCAGAAATGGAGAGCCCAGGTTCTTTATCTGTTTGTTTTATTATTCACCTCACCTTTCTTCTGAAGCACAGCTTCAGCTTTAAAACAAACCTGCATCGTTTCCTCACCTGTTTCAGTGAAGCAGAGCGCTGTGAGATTAATGAGCCAAGTTTACATCTTTAGCAGGTTCTGGGACAACACTGAGGATTTAAAGTTACTTTTTAAAGTTACTGGATGTTGACACATAAAATATGTTATTTTCTATTTTATAAATGTTGTATGGCTGGAATTTAAAGATTAGTCTTTGATAAACAAACGATTAGTAAAAGATTGATTTGATGTTTTTTTTTGCAGCGTCAGTTTCTTCATTATTTCCCCTTTGAGAGCATCAGAGGATAAAACTGTCCGTAGAGTTTCATTATCACCAGGTTTTACTCTCCCAGTCGTTACACAGAATAACTTTGTTTTCTCTGATTTCAGAGTTTCATTCAGGAGAAAAATAAAGAAATAAAAAATGAGACCAGTGTTTATGATAAAACAGAAAAATGAACAGATTCAGATCCAGGGTCACATCCTGGAGGAAAGCAGACTGATGTGTGTCAGAAGATCTCATCCAGCTCGTCCTCTCTCTCTTTTTCTAACGCTGTCTTTTCTTCCATGTTCAGTAAAAGTTCAGGCTCTGCCGCCTTCGTCTGCCTGTCCTGGACCTGCCTCCTGGTGCCCTCCGTGTTTTCTACCCCAGAGAAGAGAGAAGGACCCGTGTGGAAGAAAGCGGTCAGTTAAAAACTGAGTGTGTGTGTGTTTGAATTAATGTCGTCAGTGTTTGAAACTGTCGAGTCTTTCAGCTCGGATTGAACATCTGTTTCTGGTCTGTTCTGGTCTGTTCTGGTCTGGGTTGTAGGTGGAGGTTCAGAGCCTCCTTGTGGCTGAAGTTCTGGGTGGAGCCAAGGCCATGGCTCAAAAATCAAGTCTCAAAAGTCTCAGTCACCTGTGGAAGGAGGTAAGTGCTGGACTTCAGCTGGTCCCTGTTCCCGGTCTTCAGACTGAGGCGGTCTCTTTAAAGGGACGGTTCAGTCCAACAAACCTGGACCTGCTCAGACCCTGGGACCACAGTGTGGTTTGTGTTTCGTTGTCTCTAACAGAGCTCTGGACTGGTTGATGAATACATCAGCACCCTGCTGAGTCTGGACCAGAACCCCACCACGTTGGCCCTGCTGGGGGTGTGTGTGGACTTCTGCACCGCCCAGAAAGACAAAGCTACAATAGAAAAGCACAAGGTAACGTTTCTGAATGATACACTGAGTGATGGTGTGTCTGCAGACAGCCTCTCGTGAACAGTCAGGTGTTGCTCTTTAAAGAGAGGGTGTTGAGTTTCTCAGCCTGTCTGAAACACTTTGTTTAGCTGCCGCCTCTTTAAAGCTTCCTGAACCTCCTTCACTCTGATTGGTTTTGGTAGTTTTCACTGTGGCAAGCAGAACTCTGCCAACCAGGGGCCAGCCTCGGTGTTTGAGGCCCTCCCTTCCAAGGTGTTATGAACCGATTAGCCGATCCCAGTGTGATGACCTCATCATGAAGATGTGGAGCTATTTTTAGAACAGAGTGTTTTTTTGCAGACAGATTCGGGGATTTCTACAACATACGAACACGTCAGGGTTTGAAAACCTGCACACGTTTCTCTGAAGGTCCAGCGTTGTTGTTTGAATCATGTTAAAGCAGGATACCCTCTCTTTAAAACAAACCTGTTACACCGTTATTTTCAAAAAGTAAATCTGAGATTCAGACGTGAATATGTTTTGTGTTCTCTGTTCCTCAGAGCGCCCTGTTGGACCTGTACATTAAATCAGTCCTCATGAGTAAGACCAAACCTCGACAGCACATTCTGGATAAAAGTGGCTCCTTCCTGCGTCACGTCTCGCACTCTGAGTTCAAAGAGCTGCTCCTCCCGACGCTGCAGAAGACGCTGCTCCGCAGCCCAGAAAACGCCATGCAGAGTGAGATGTTCTCCGTCTCTGATGTTCTCCGTCTCTGATGTTCTCCGTCTCTGATGTTCTCCGTCTGCTGTTTTGCAGCCATTTCTTGCCTGCTGTCTGCTGTGACTCTGGACCTGAGCCAGTACGCCATGGATATCGGAAAAGCCATCGCGAGTAAGGCCCAAACTCTGCTCTAACAAACATTCGTAGAGCGTTTGCAGACTGAAGTCACACGGCTGTCGTGTCTTTTCAGGCCAGCTGAAGGCCAATAACAGCAGACTGATGGAGGAGGCGGTCCAGGCCATGCAGAACCTGGCGCAGCAGTGCAGCGACTTCTCCGCCATGCAGGACATCGTCACACACCTCTTCAAGATCCTGGGAGGTCAGCTGACACTAAGTCTCAGATGATTGGCTGGTTTGGTTCATGTGTGTTCCTGATGCATGGTGTCTGTCTGTCCCTGCAGGCTCTGAGGGGAAGCTCACAGTCGTGGCCCAGAAGATGAGCGTGTTGTCAGGTCAGAGGTTTGGCGGCGTGCTGGGAATCTCCACGTGATGGAACCTCACAGAACTAAACAACGTGTTGTTGTTTCAGGGATTGCAAGCTGTAGCAACCACGCCGTGTCCGGAACCTCCAGTCAGACTCTCAGCTCCGCCGTCACCGTCATGTTCATCCCGTATTTACAACAAGAAGGTAACGGTGCTCCGCCTTCTGTCCTCGTCAGCGTCTCTCTGGAGTCTGATCTCATCAGTGCTGCTTTTCTTTCAGTCCATGAGGGCACCTTGGTGCACGCCGTGTCTGTGCTGGCCCAGTGGAGCAGCCGCCTCACGGTGGAGGTCCCGTCCGCTCTGATGGACTGGTTAAAGAAGGCCTTCACCCTGAAGACATCCACCTCTCTGGTTCGACACGCCTACCTTCAGGCCATGCTGGGGGCCTTCAGAGGTCGGCGACATGCAGCGCGGCGTCTTCATTTCCTGTGACGTACAGAAACTCATCCTTCGGTCAGTGCTTCTGTTAACGTGACCTGCGTCTCCACTCTTCTTTGCAGGCGACACTCTGGCTCAAGCCTCAGACTTCGTCCCTTTGCTCCTCCAGACGGTGGAGAAGGCCGTAGCACAAAACTCCCAGCATCCTCTGCTTGCAGAGGGTGTTTCAGCGTCTGTGCTTCTGAGTCGACTGGCGCTGCTGGAGTCACAGACAGGTGAGGCTCACGTAGAAACAGGGAATTGATGGGGATTAATGAGACTCTACTTAGATACCAGTGAAGTCTTATTGGTTCTGTTTATTGATCTGATGTTGATACTCAACAACATTTTATTGAGTTTGTCGGTAAATAAATCTGAAGCTGATCAGAGGATCTGAAATTCTGTTTGGAATTCAAAGTTATATCTTCGATGCTAACCGCTAGCATATCAGTGCGATTTCCCATATCCGTTAGCATGGAGCTAGCTCTCTGTTTTCTCTGGTTTTTGCTCCGTTAGCAGATGTTTAACATGCTGAATGTGTTGAATATGTTCATTTCTTTGTGAGTTCAGTTCAAGCAGAAAATCCTGAACCAGATTTTTCTTTGGAAACTGTAAAAAATTCAACAGGTGAATTGTTAGCATGAAGGCTAATGATGTGTCTGGACTGAACCGTTTCTCAACAGGAAGTTTGTTTGTTTGTTTTCTGTTTGTGTGTTGGTGCAGAGTCAAAGTTTACCAGCTTCTGGAGCATGATCCTGGATGAGAAGAAGCCCCTCTTCACCACAGAGAAGTTCCTCTCCCAGGCCGGCGAGGAGAGTGAGTCCACGTCTGTGATTGGCTGAAAAGCTGTTTGACTGTAAAGTCGTTAAATGACTCTGTGGGATTTCTCCCTCTGCAGCTCTGCTCACGGTGCTGCAGCTCTGTGAGCGGCTCTTCCTGGACCATGCTCACCGCCTGAACACCAGCAGATCCCAGTAAGACGGTTTTTAAATGTGCTGTTTGCTCCTGAGACATGACAGGAAGTGTTTCACTGACCTGCCTGCTTCCTCTGTGTGTTCTTTGGTCAAACGCTCTTTATACGGTCAGCGTCTTTAACGGCCCACCCTGTTTTCATGGTGTTCCCACCATGAGCAGCTTTTTCCCTGTTCAGAGGTCAAACTTCTGATTGTCTCCGTGTCCTCCAGGAGATAAAAAACACGAGCCTGCAGTGCAAGAACTAAACTGAGCGAGTGTTGAGGTCTTATCTTTGGTAAAACTTGTCTTTAAGACATGAACTGAGGCGCGTCCTGTGGGTTGATGCACAGCAGACACCTGTTCTCACCTCAGACGCTCTTCAGTCTCATCTCTTTAAGATTTACCTGTTCTGTGCTCCGCTCTGCTGGTTTCCATCCTTCATTGCTTCCTGTGATCGCTCCGCAGGATGTATCATCACGCCATCGTTGGCGTGCTGCTCTCTCGAAGCTGGCGTGTGAGGAAGCGAGCGCAGCAGACGGTCAGGAAGCTCCTCTCCTCTCTCGGCGGGTCGAGTCTCGCTCACGGCCTCCTGGCAGAACTTCAGGAGGTCATCAGCAAACACAAGGTGAGGACTGGATAAACCCCCAGACACCAAACCCTCCCCTCGTCTGTTCTGTCAGTTAAAATCTCTGCAGGGTTGAAGCAGGTCCCGTTTTTACCGTCTGCTGTAATGGTTTCAGGTTCTGCCTCAGGAGGTCCTGGTGTCAGAGTCAGGAGAGCTGACCGAGCTGGGGCGCAGCTACGTTTCCCCTCGTGTGCTGCTCGATGCTCTCAGTGTTGTTTGCTCCTCTGCCAGCCAATGGGGCGACCCCGCCGAGGCGGAGCGCTTAGCCATGGAGACCCTCATCGTCACTCATCATCCCTCTATGGGTACATGACTCATTCAGTCATTTTCACCTGGAGCTGGTCACATGTTCTGAAGGTTGAAGCCATCTCTCTCTCTCTCTCTCTCTCTCTCTCTCTCTCTCTCTCTCTCTCAGTTGAGGCTCGCCCAGGTCTCTGGCCCGTCCTGCTCTGCTCCATGAACTTGAAAGCTGATGAATTCATAGAAAAGAATCTGGAGGCTGTTCTGCCTCATCTATTGGAGGCCAGCGCTGATAACGAGGTGAGTCTACTCGCCTTCATCACATGAACCACAGCAGGTCGGCTGAACAGAGCGCTAAGCGTTGGTCTCTTCTTCTCAGGCAGTGAAAAACGCCGTCAGCGCGCTCTCCGGCCTCTCCCCACACAAGCTGCTGCCCCGGGTCATCAGCCACGTCACCAAGGGACTCTCAAGACTCGCTCTCCTTCAGGTCACCAAGGAGGAGTACGCCATCATGCTCACACCTGAGGGAACGCTGTATGACGACAGCATCATCCAAAGGTAAACCAGCATCCAAGATGGAAGAACAGGAGAAAACATGACACATAAAAGGCAACTCTCCTCAGCCAGGCAATAACTGGACTTTTAGATATGCAAAAGATAAAACACAAGACCAGTTACAAAAACACAAGATTTATATTTTACATTGTTGGATCTGAAAATTGTTTGAAGCAGAGTTTCAAAATGTAAGAAGAAGAAAAGTGAAAAGTATTGGTTTCATTATCACTCACAGAACTCACAGTATGACCCCGTCTCAGCAGCAGCCTACAGGACTGATCTGTGTGGCTTCTCCTCCTCCTCCTCTCCTCTTCCTCTCCTCCCCATCCTCCCCTCCTCTCCTCCTCTCCTCCTCTCTTCCCCATCCTCCCCTCCTCTCCTCCTCTCTTCCTCCTCCTCTCCTCCTCTCTTCCTCCTCCTCTCCTCCCCATCCTCCCCTCCTCTCCTCCTCTCTTCCTCCTCCTCTCCTCCTCTCTTCCTCCTCCTCTCCTCCTCTCTTCCTCCTCCTCTCCTCCTCTCTTCCTCTCTCCCCCTCCTCCTCTCCTCTCCTCCTCTCTTCCTCCTCCTCTCCTCCTCTTTTCCTCCTCCTCTCCTCCTCTCTTCCTCTCTCCCCCTCCTCCTCTCCTCTCCTCCTCCTCTTCTCCTCCTCTCCTCCTCTCCTCTCCTCTCCTCCTCTCCTCCTCTCCACCTCTCCTCTCCTCTCCTCTCCTTTCCTCTCCTCTCCTCCTCCTCCTCTCCTCCTACTCTCCTACTCTCTTCCTCCTCCTCTCCTCCTCTCTTCCTCCTCCTCTCCTCCTCCTCTCCTCCTCTCTTCCTCTCCCCCCCTCCTCCTCTCCTCTCCTCCTCCTCTTCTCCTCCTCTCCTCCTCCTCTCCTCTCCTCCTCTCCTCCTCTCCTCTCCTCCTCTCCTCTCCTCTCGTCTCCTCCTCCTCTCCTCCTCTCCTCCTCTCCTCCTCTCCTACTCCTCCTCCAGTGCCCAGAAAGAAAGCACCAAGAAATCCAACATGAAGAGGGAGAACAAAGCCTACTCCTACAAGGAGCAGATCATTGAGCTGGAGTTACAGGAGGTAACGTGCTCGTACAGTCACGTATGTTTGTTTTCTGCTGCATGTGGAGCTCACTGTGAGTTACCTGACAGGAGATAAAGAAGAAAAAAGG
Source organism: Labroides dimidiatus (assembly GCA_030710495.1). Lineage (NCBI taxonomy): Eukaryota > Metazoa > Chordata > Actinopteri > Labriformes > Labridae > Labroides > Labroides dimidiatus. Next base: position 33,016,034 of record CM061153.1, read on the forward strand.
CATCAAGGACGAACTGCAGCTCACCAGCAAACAGAAGGAAATGATGCAGAACCAGCTGGAAAAAGAGGCGGCGATCCGGAAGAGACTCCAAGAGGTATGAGGCTGAACAACCAGAGTGGAACCAGCATCTAAAGCAGGAGGGCGTTTACGGATCCCAGTTAATCAGTTTCATTCTTCTCCTCTTCTCCAGCTGGATGTGGAGCTGCAGAGTTTGGTGAACCTGGTGGAGGCCACCCTGACAGAGAGACCACCTCAGATCACCAGAGAGCTGCCGGCTGTGCTCCAGGTCCTCATGCCTCTGCTCAACTCTCCTCTGGCCGCTCCACGTGTCCAGCAGATCTTCCTGGATGTGGGAGTGTGCCTCATGCCCAAACACCTCCATCACTTAGGTACAGGGTCTGTTTCTCCTGTCCTCCAATGAAACAGCTCCAGCGTCTCGTGTTACATGTTGCTCCTTTTCTTCTCAGCCGTGCTCGTGGGACACGTGACGTTACGCCTGCTGAAGCCCGAGTGCGAGCTGGACGAGGCCTGGGAACAGGAGGACTTGGACACGGCAGCCCAACGCACAGTTCTTCTGCTGCACAGCGAGACCGTCCCGCAAAGAGACGCCAGAGCTGGAGGTGAGCAAAACCAGCGTTTGAGTTCAAACACTGTACGAGGAAAAAATGAGGGATTTTATTTTTACTCCTGGGGAATTTGGGAACTTAACAGGAAGTAATCAGTTCCAATGAAGACGGTTAAACAGTTCATGAAGAAAATGAGGTTTGGATGTTTTGGTGTTTTGGGTTAAAGACATTTTCAGGCTGAAACTTCAGGCAAGTTTATTAGTGAAGCACATTTTATACACAAGAGAATTCAAAGTGTTTTTACAGCAACACAAAATCTAAAAGAAGGCAAAAATAAAACAGGCTTCAAATGGAACAATAGGGGTCCAAGGATCGACCCCTGGGGAACCCCACAGGTCTGAGACACAGTTACCAGTGTCAACAAAGTAAGTCCAGTCCTTCAGGTGGGACTTGAACCAGTTCGAAGCAGTACCAGAGATTCACGCCCAGTTCTCTGACCTCTGTAATAAGATCACATGGTCAGCGGGGTCACAGGCAGCGCTCAGGTCCAGCAGAACCAAGACTGAGACTTGACCTGCATCTGCAGTTTTCCAGTTTACACACATGTATCCATCACACTCTGCAAAACATGAATATAACAAATTAGCAGTAATCAATGTCTGATTAGAGTTGATATGCGCAACATTCACCTGCCAGGTGTCTTATTTATTAACATTATTATAAATCTCATTGTTTGATATGAAGAGACAAAGATGAGGCCGAAATTACTCGTAAAGAATTTAAAAATATCTGCCAACGAGGTTAGAAAAGTTTCTCTTAGAGTTTCTTAAAAAAAGCAATAATAAACTTTAAGATGTTTTTTGTTGTAAATTTCTGAGATGTGAGACTAAAGATGGTACCGGATGACCTTCCTGTGATGTTGAAGATTTGGGTTCGGTTGAAGTGTCTTATTTGAGCGTTGGTGTTGGTTGTGTTGTTCTCCTCAGACTGGGCTCGTCTGTCAGCTCCTGCCTTCTCCTTCTGCTTCCCTCTCCTCAACGTCATGCTCAGGGAGTCCTCGGGCAGCACAGAGGAGACCGAGAACCTGATGGCCAAAGCCTTACAAGTCATCACGGAGCACTCTCAGCTGCGGGCCGCGTCAGACAGCGAGCTTGTTGTCGATGAGGTACTCCTGTTCCTCTCCCTGTCCGTGTTCTTAGTCTCTGCAGGGAGGTGACTGGAACAAGTCTGTTTGTGTCAGCAGGGATGTCTGACCTGCAGTCCTCTGTGTTCTGTTTGTAGTTAGTGGGTTCAGCCTTCAGCCAGTGAGAATGAATGACTGACTGAATGAATGAATGAATGGGTGCTGCTGCAGAGTCAGATCATTTCACAGTGCTCAGTCTGTCGTTTCAAACTTTCATGGACTCACTGTCTTTGTTCTTGTCTCAGAACGGTCCAGAGCTTCTGCCCCGGGTCAACATGCTGCTCCTGCTGACTAGAGTCATCTCCACCGCCGCCCCAAGACTCCAGGTAAACCTGAAGCCCCCCCCCTTTACCAACAGACCTGCTGCTGTGCTGGAAGAGAGTTGTTCCATTTAAGGCAAAGCTGCTGAGCGAGTCGTCCGTTGTTTTGTTTGAGTTTCCTGTTCAAACTTTCAGGATTGATGTTCATGGTTTATTGGAACACTGGTTACTGTTGGCCGTAACCACGGCAACAAAACAACAACTCTACACTGTGTAACTCTCATATGAACGCAACCCACAACTCTGAGCGGAAAAACACAAACACACACACACACACACACACACACACACACACACAGCATTGTTACTTTATATCCATGTTTAAAACATGTGAGAGCAGAGGACCCCCTCTTTAAATGATTTTATCAAACACAAAGTCAAACAGCACATCCAGAGTATCTTTGGGTTATCTGACTCTACTCACCTCAAAGAGTCAGATCCAGTATCAGGTCGAGAAGCTTATTACTGACTGAATGAACCAGTATTTGGTATTTTAATCTTGTTTCTATTTATCTTATGGTTCTGCCTTCTTGTCATTATTTGTCACTTGTAGATTTTTGTTTGTTGTTTATTTGTTTTTGTTATTTTCTCTAAAGAATGGTTTATTCCGTGTTCTGCAGACGGTTAGGGGAGACTCACCTCTCTGTGTTTCAGGTGTTGGCCTCTCAGTGCCTGACCGCGCTTTGTGCCAGTGCTGGAGGAGGAGACGGCTGCACTGTGGCGGAGCAGCCTGAGATCGATGTCCTGCTGGAGGCGCTGCTCTCACCCTGCTTCTCTGTCCGGGACGCCGCCCTCAGGGTGAGCTCAGCATCAGCTGATTCAGACGTTTGTCCATGTTCAGCCGATAAATGCCCTCACAGATCAGTTTCTAAAAACACACCAGTCCTCAGAAATAAACCGTCTGAATTTAAGGATCTGAGACTCATGTTAGACTGGGTGGAGTGATAATTAGACGGCCTCATGTCCTCACGTCCTCATGTCCTCACGTCCTCATGATCTCTCGTCCTCATGTCCTCACGTCCTCACGCCCTCACATCTTCACGTCCTTGTGTCCTCATGTCCTCATGTCCTCATGTCTTCACGTCCTCATGTCCTCACGTCCTCATGTCCTCACGTCCTCACGTCCTCACGTCCTCATGTCCTCACGTCCTCATGTCCTCACGTCCTCATATTCTCATGTCCTCACGCCCTCACATCCTCACGTCCTCACGTCCTCATGTCCTCACGTCCTCACGTCCTCTTCCTCATGTCCTCACGTCCTCATGTCCTCAGATTCTCATGTCCTCATATTCTCATGCCCTCACGTCCTCATGTCCTCACGTCCTCATATTCTCACGTCCTCATGTCCTCACGTCCTCATGTCCTCATGTCCTCACGTCCTCACGTCCTCATGTCCTCACGCCCTCACCTCCTCACGTCCTCATGTCCTCACGTCCTCATGTCCTCACGTCCTCACGTCCTCATGTCCTCATGTCCCAACGTCCTTATGTCTCATGTCCTCATGTCCTCACATCCTCATGTCCTCACGTCCTCATGTCCTGTTAAAGTTTTATTGAGACGTTGTCTCGCTGTGCTCAGGGATTGTTGGAGATGGAGTTCGCCCTGCCCACAGACAGCTCAGAGGCCAGCGGCCTCAGCGTGCTGCGCAGGCTCTGGGTTGCCAGGTTTGATGTTGAGGAAGAAGGCCGAGCCCTGGCTGAGCAGTACGTATTGAACTGATGGATCCCGTCCTCCTTTACTGTCTCCTTCCTCTGTCACACAGCGCTGTGCTCACTCTGTCCCTCTCTGAACTGTTTGTTTCTACGGAGCTGTGCTTCCAGACCAGCAGATAAATGACAGGCATGTTCTTCCCCCTCAGACTCTGGGAGTCTCTGGACCTACAGCTGGTACCTGAGATCTGCTCCCTGCTGATTGGAGACGCCACCCACCATGAAGAAGCTGTCCGCGCTGCAGTGGCAGAGGCACTGTCGAGCGCTGTTTCCCAGTACACAGACCAGTCTGCTGCAGTGCTCGGCCAGCTCACTGAGCTCTACCATAAGAAACTCTACGTGAGGCTCTCTGAAGTACTCTCAAAGTCTGACCTTCTGCTGTGGAACAGGGTTCATGTTATAAACTGTGTTTGAACTGTTCTTACAGAGACCCCCTCCTGTGCTGGACGCCCTGGGCAGAGTCATCTCTGAAGCCCCGCCTGATCAGTGGGAGGCCAGGTAAACCTCTTTCTGAAGAAGCTTTACTCTGACTCTGTCTAAAAGTTCAAATCTTTGGAGCAGAAATAGAAACGCAAGCTCAATACTAGGGGTGCAAAATTCTCTGAAATTTCAAAGTTGGAAACTTTCCATGAGATTTTTTTGAAATTAATGGGATTAACTACATTTACCTGGTCATAAACATGCATAAAGATTAAACATTTTGGTTTGTTATAAGCAGACATGAAGTCATAACATGAAAAAAAAACCAACTGAAAAATCCTGAAAATTTCACAAATTACTCTAAAGAAAAATGCTACATGCTTCATATTTTGCTTTTAGAATAATAATAATCAGAGCTGTGCAACCTGCCACGCTGAGCGTATTACTGCACATATTTCAGCTTTTAATCTGGTACAAAATAATTAACCCAAAATGTGTAAAAAGCATCCCTGAAAGGCTCAGTCGCAAGTATGGGGCAAGGTTCACCACTTTGTGAACAACTGCGTGAGCAAATAGTCCAACAGTCAAAGAATTGATGGATTTGATCATCTACAGTCCATAATATCATCAACAGATTCAGAGAATCTGGAGAAATCTCTGCACGTAAGCAGCAAGGCTGAAAACCAACACTGAATGCCCGTGACCTTTGACCCCTCAGGCAGCACTGCATTAAAAACCAACATCATTGTGTAAAGGATATTACCACGTGGGCTCAGGAAGACTTCAGAAAACCATTGTCAGTTAACACAGTCAGGTGACAGTCCCCCCCCCCCCCCGGCTCGGTGAGCTGGTGGCTGATCACGACTAGACGACTCGTGGTTACAGCGCCGACTAGTGGTTGAAGTAGTGGATGAGTCAGTGAAGCTCCTGTTATGAATGAAGCTGGGCTGAGTAATGCGTCAGTTTTGGTTATAAATGTTGTCTCTAAAGTACGGGATCGCTCTGTCACTCTCTCTCTCTGTCACTCTCTCTCTCTGTCACACTCTCTCTCTGTCCCTCTCTCTCTGTCTCTCTCTCTCTGTCACTCTCTCTCTGTCACTCTCTCTCTCTGTCCCTCTCTCTCTGTCACTCTCTCTCTCTCTCTCTGTCACTCTCTCTCTCACTCTCTCTCTCTGTCACTCTCTCTCTCTCTCTCTGTCACTCTCTCTCTCTGTCACTCTCTCTCTCTGTCACACTCTCTCTCTGTCCCTCTCTCTCTGTCTCTCTCTCTCTGTCACTCTCTCTCTGTCTCTCTCTCTCTGTCACTCTCTCTCTGTCACTCTCTCTCTCTGTCCCTCTCTCTCTGTCACTCTCTCTCTCTCTCTGTCCCTCTCTCTCTGTCCCTCTCTCTCTCTCACTCTCTCTCTCTGTCACTCTCTCTCTCTCTCTCTGTCACTCTCTCTCTCTCACTCTCTCTCTCTGTCACTCTCTCTGTCACTCTCTCTCTCTCTGTCCCTCTCTGTCACTCTCTGTCACTCTCTCTCTCTGTCACTCTCTCTCTCTCTCTCTGTCACTCTCTCTCTGTCACTCTCCCTCTCTCTGTCACTCTCCCTCTCTCTGTCACTCTCTCTCTCTCTGTCACTCTCTCTCTCTCTGTCACTCTCTCTCTGTCCCTCTCTCTCTGTCCCTCTGTCTCTGTCCCTCTCTCTCTGTCTCTCTCTCTCTGTCACTCTCTCTCTGTCCCTCTCTCTCTGTCCCTCTCTGTCACTCTCTCTCTCTGTCACTCTCTCTCTCTCTCTATCACTCTCTCTGTCACTCTCTCTCTGTTACTCTCTCTCTCTGTCTCTCTCTCTCTCTGTCACTCTCTCTCTCTGTCCCTCTCTCTCTCTCTGTCCCTCTCTCTCTGTCCCTCTCTCTCTGTCACTCTCTCTCTCTCTCTGTCCCTCTCTCTCTGTCACTCTCTCCCTCTGTCCCTCTCTCTCTGTCTCTCTCTCTCTGTCCCTCTCTCTCTCTCTCTGTCAGGTGTGGAATCGCTCTGGCTCTGAACAAGCTGTCTCAGTATCTGGATGAAGCTCAGGTCACTCCTCTCTTCCTCTTCTTCGTTCCTGACGCGCTGAACGACCGTCACACTGAGGTGCGGCGCTGCATGCTGGACGCTGCTCTCTCTGCGCTCAACACTCATGGAAAGGTACGCCTGACTGTCTAACACTGCCACACCTGTTTACGCTCTCTGCCTGTTCTTACACTCTCCTCTTTGTTTCCAGGACAACGTGAGCTGCCTGCTCCCAGTTTTTGAGGAGTTTCTGAAAAATGCTCCCCAAGACGCGAGCTACGACTCTGTGCGTCAGAGTGTGGTCATTCTCATGGGATCTTTAGCCAAACATCTGGACAAGAATGACCCCAAAGTCAAACCCATCGTGGCCAAGCTCATCACAGCACTCTCAACACCTTCACAGCAGGTGAGACGCTCACACAGGAACCAATCAGCAGCCAAGAGTTCACTGAAGCCTTCAGGATACACAGACCATGATACGCAGACCCTGCTCCATGTCACTGACCGTCACTCTGACCGTCACTCTGACCGTCACTCTGACCGTCTCACTGACTGTCTCACTGACTGTCTCACTGACTGTCTCTCTGACTGTCTCACTGTCACTCTGACCGTCTCTCTGACCATCTCTCTGACCGTCTCTCTGACCGTCACTCTGACCGTCACTCTGACCGTCACTCTGACCGTCACTCTGACCGTCACTCTGTCACGCTGACCGTCACGCTGACCGTCACTCTGACCGTCACTCTGACCGTCACTCTGACCGTCTCTCTGACCGTCTCTCTGACCGTCACTCTGACCGTCACTCTGACCGTCACTCTGACCGTCTCTCTGACCGTCTCTCTGACCGTCACTCTGACCGTCACTCTGACCATCACTCTGACCGTCTCACTGTCACTCTGACCGTCACTCTGACCGTCTCACTGTCACGCTGACCGTCACTCTGACGGTCACTCTGACGGTCACTCTGACCGTCTCTCTGACCGTCTCTCTGACGGTCACTCTGACCGTCTCTCTGACCGTCACTCTGACCGTCACTCTGACCGTCACTCTGACCGTCACTCTGACCGTCTCTCTGACGTCACTCTGACCGTCTCTCTGACCGTCACTCTGACCGTCACTCTGACCGTCACTCTGACCGTCACTCTGACCGTCTCACTGTCACGCTGACCGTCAGTCTGACCGTCAGTCTGACCGTCAGTCTGACCGTCAGTCTGACCGTCACTCTGACCGTCTCTCTGACCGTCACTCTGACCGTCACTCTGACCGTCTCACTGTCATGCTGACCGTCAGTCTGACCGTCAGTCTGACCGTCACTCTGACCGTCACTCTGACCGTCACTCTGACCGTCACTCTGACCGTCTCTCTGACCGTCACTCTGACCGTCACTCTGACCGTCTCTCTGACAGTCTCTCCGACCGTCTCTCTGACCGTCACTCTGACTGTCTCTCTGACCGTCTCTCCGACCGTCACTCTGACCGTCACTCAGACTGTCACGCTGACCGTCACTCTGACCGTCACTCTGACCGTCTCTCTGACCGTCACTCTGACCGTCACTCTGACCGTCACTCTGACTGGTTTTCCATCTCCAGGTGCAGGAATCTGTTGCCAGCTGTTTGCCTCCTTTGGTTCCTGCCATCAAGGAGGACGCTGCTGGTATCGTGAGAAACCTGCTGCAGCTGCTGCTGGAGAGCGATAAGTATGCAGAGAGGAAGGGAGCAGCGTACGGACTGGCTGGCTTGGTCAAAGGCCTCGGGATCCTGGCTTTGAAACAGCAGGACATCATGACCACGCTGACTGACGCCATCCAGGACAAGAAAAACTTCAGACGGAGGGAAGGTGGGTGGAGTTCTACACACAGACGTGTTGGTTTCTGTGTTTCTGTGCTGTCGTTGCGTGTTGATCTCACCTCCACTGCTCTCTCCTCCTCAGGCGCTCTGTTTGCGTTTGAGATGCTGTGCAACATGCTGGGAAAGCTGTTTGAGCCTTACGTGGTTCACGTGCTGCCACACCTCCTCCTCTGCTTTGGAGATGGAAACCAGTACGTCAGAGAGGTGAGAGGACACATCCCAGCCCTGTGTTTGTTTTAGGGATGGACATTTAAAGGAAAAGCGCATTCCACATTCCGCTGGAGCTGGAGGTTGGTGTTCGATGAGGCCAACAGGACCACGTCATCTGCTTACAGCCGTACCACCCTGAACACGCCCGGTCGTTCAGCACCTTCGACTGTGAATGGTGGATCAGTGAATGTTTAGTTCTGTAGTTTGATTCCTCCTGCCTCTTCCTGTGCCAGGCTGCAGACGATTGTGCCAAAGCTGTGATGAGGAACCTGAGTGCTCACGGTGTGAAGCTGGTCCTCCCCTCCCTGCTGGTGGCCCTGGAAGAGGAGTCATGGAGAACCAAAGCAGGTGAGACGCTCCTCCATGAAGAAATAAAGGAAAATTTACTGGGATTAAAAAAATAATAATAATTTGACGGCAACAAAACCCTGAAAACTTCCAACATTCCTGGACTAAAGTTCCCGTCTAAGTTTTCAGGAAACTTTCCTTTGCAGCCGCAGTAATCATTGAAGTATATAAACCTGTTCTCTGCTTGGTCACATTCTAACAGGTGGTCACAGGTACTCAGTGGGTCGATGGCTGCCAGCTGAAGTTTTGTTGTTGTAGTTGGTCACATGTCATTAACCCTCTCTTCCCTGCAGGCTCGGTGGAGTTGCTGGGTGCCATGGCTTTCTGTGCACCCAAACAGCTGTCCTCTTGCCTTCCCAGCATCGTACCAAAGTTAACCGAGGTGCTGACCGACTCTCACGTGAAAGTGCAGAAAGCTGGCCAGCAGGCCCTCCGACAGATCGGCTCTGTGATCCGCAACCCTGAAATCCTGGGTAAGAGACCAAGTCCACATTCAGACTGGAGTCCAAAGTCACCAATACACAGTCATCATGTTGGGACTCCATTTTTCTGTCTTTGGAGTTAAACCAAGACTGTCGTGAGTTCTATTATAAGTGTCCCTGAATGTCTCGTTTTCTTTATAACGACCAAAATCACTTCACCTCCTGCATCATCAGCGATGGACGCTGCGGTGCTTTCAGGCACTTCCTGCTTCCTCCTGCCTGTTCCAGTCACATGATAAACTCTAAAGGGTGGGATCAGTACGGGCGTGGGATCAGTACTGGCATGGGATCAGTACGGGCGTGGGATCAGTACGGGCGTGGGATCAGTACGGGCATGGGATCGGTACTGGCGTGGGATCGGTACGGGCGTGGGATCGGTACGGGCGTGGGATCGGTACGGGCGTGGGATCGGTACGGGCGTGGGATCGGTACGGGCGTGGGATCAGTACGGGCGTGGGATCAGTACGGGCGTGGGATCAGTACGGGCGTGGGATCAGCGTGTTCTGTGGCTTCCTCTCTCGTGTTTTGAACTTGTCGCTCTTCCCCTCGCAGCGATCACCCCCATCCTGCTGGACGCCCTGACTGATCCCTCCAGGAGGACTCAGACGTGTCTGCAGACCCTGCTGGACACAAAGTTTGTCCACTTCATCGACGCCCCGTCCCTGGCCCTGATCATGCCCATCGTCCAGAGAGCCTTCCAGGATCGTTCCACTGACACTCGTAAGATGGCGGCTCAGATCATTGGCAACATGTACTCCCTGACTGACCAGAAGGTACACCTGCGTCCCTCTCATTGAGCTCGTCTCAGGGTCCAGCTGGCACCCTGAACCATGAGGACAGGTCTCAGGTTCACGATTTGCTGAGTGTGTTTCTGTCCACAGGATCTGTCTCCTTACCTGCCCAGTGTGATTCCAGGACTGAAGGCGTCCCTGTTGGATCCAGTGCCTGAGGTGAGTCCTGTCATCATCACAGAGCCTGATCATGGTGTGTTGCGTCTCTTTTAAATGTAGCTGAAGCGCCTCCTCCTCCTCCTCCTCCTCCTCCTCTCCTCCTCCTTCTCCTCCTCCTCTTCCTCCTCCTCCTCCTCCTCCTCCTCCTCCTCCTCCTCCTCTCCAGGTGCGCACAGTTTCAGCCAAAGCCCTGGGAGCCATGGTGAAGGGGATGGGTGAATCCTGCTTCGATGACCTCCTGCCCTGGCTCATGGAGACGCTGGCCTCTGAACAGAGCTCTGTGGATCGCTCCGGAGCTGCTCAAGGTGGGTTCCTTCAGTCCACAGACGTCCAAACTGCTCTTAAAGGCGGCCATGTTTGATTTAACTACTGACGTGTTTATGATCCATCAAAGTAACACCTGAAGGATCCCTGGTGGTCCTGGGTCTGACTGTGGTCCTGGGTCTGACTGTGGACCTGGGTCTGACTGTGGACCTGGGTCTGACTGTGGACCTGGGTCTGACTGTGGTCCTGGGTCTGACTGTGGTCCTGGGTCTGACTGTGGACCTGGGTCTGACTGTGGACCTGGGTCTGACTGTGGCCCTGCTCTCTTGTCCTGGGTCTGACTGTGGTCCTGGGTCTGACTGTGGTCCTGGGTCTGACTGTGGTCCTGGGTCTGACTGTGGACCTGCTGTCCTGGGTCTGACTGTGGCCCTGGGTCTGACTGTGGTCCTGGGTCTGACTGTGGTCCTGGGTCTGACTGTGGACCTGCTGTCCTGGGTCTGACTGTGGACCTGGGTCTGACTGTGGTCCTGGGTCTGACTGTGGCCCTGCTCTCTTGTGTTGGTGTCTGACTGTGGTCCTGGGTCTGACTGTGGTCCTGGGTCTGACTGTGGTCCTGGGTCTGACTGTGGCCCTGCTGTCCTGGGTCTGACTGTGGTCCTGGGTCTGACTGTGGCCCTGGGTCTGACTGTGGTCCTGGGTCTGACTGTGGACCTGGGTCTGACTGTGGTCCTGGGTCTGACTGTGGCCCTGCTCTCTTGTGTTGGTGTCTGCAGGTCTGGCTGAGGTGATGGCTGGCCTCGGGGTGGAGAAGCTGGATAAGCTGATGCCAGATGTGGTTCAAACAGCCAGTAAGGTGGACATCGCCTCCCACGTCAGGGACGGTTACATCATGATGTTCATCTACCTGCCTCTCACCTTTGGAGACAAGTTCACGCCCTACGTTGGACCCATCATCCCCTGCATCCTCAAGGTATGATGAGGAGGGTGTTTACCTGCTGAAATACCAAAGAAGAAGAAGAAGAATGTTGTCTACTGATCCCCCCATGGGGAACATTCAGGGTGTAAAGATGCACGAATAATAAAAACTTCAGACTGAAAGAAACAGTAAAAAAATCTCTGTCCTCCAGGCTCTGGCTGATGAGAACGAGTACGTGAGGGACACGGCGCTCCGAGCAGGCCAGAGGATCATCAGCATGTACGCTGAGACCGCCATCGCCCTGCTGCTTCCTGAGCTGGAGCAGGGCCTGTTTGACGACCTGTGGAGGATCAGGTGATGAAACACACACACACACACACACACACACACACACACACGGAGCGTGTGATCCATGGTAACTGACATGTTGAACGGTGTTTTGTGGGTGTTGGTCTGTAGGTTCAGCTCCGTGCAGCTGCTTGGAGACCTGCTGTTCCACATCTCTGGAGTGACGGGAAAGATGACCACGGAGACGGCGTCTGAAGATGACAACTTTGGAACAGCTGCATCCAACAAGGCACGAGTGCTTTTATTTGTTTGTAGATCTTCTGGGGAGCCTGAGTGGTTTTGGTTGATCTTGTTGATCCTGACTCTTCATGTCTCCTGTCCCAGGCCATCATCGGGGCTCTGGGTGCTGAGAGGCGGAACCGTGTCCTCTCTGGTCTCTACATGGGACGTTCAGACACTCAGCTGGTGGTTCGGCAGGCTTCCCTCCACGTCTGGAAGATCGTGGTTTCCAACACTCCCAGGACCCTCAGAGAGATCCTCCCGACCCTCTTCACACTCCTGCTGGGCTTCCTGGCCTCCACGTGCCCTGACAAGAGAACCGTAAGGCTGCTCTGTGTTCGTAGAGCCTCCCTCTTTGTTCTCCTGTCACTGTTTGAGCGCCTTTGTTTGTTTTCATTGCTCAGATTGCTGCTCGGACGCTCGGGGATCTGGTCAGGAAGCTCGGAGAGAAGATTCTCCCTGAGATCATTCCCATCCTGGAGGAGGGCCTGCGCTCCGACAAGAGCGACGAGAGGCAGGGGGTCTGCATCGGCCTGAGTGAGATCATGAAGTCCACAAGCAAAGACGCGGTGAGTCCAGGACCTGGAGTCACTCACGTCCTCTGTGACGTGTTTCACAGTCTCTGTGTTTGAATGACAACGAATACAACCACAGAGACCCAGAGAGACATGACCTACATGTGAATTTATCATGTGTGTGAGGTTCAAGTTTTAGAGACGTCCTCAGAGAAGGATGGGATAGAGGATCAACAAATTCAGACCAGAACCCTCAGAGATCCAAGACATGGTTCTCAGATTATTAACGCATGGTTCCCTTTTTATTAAAATCATGTTTAACCTCACAGGAACAGAGCACAACCAACTTATATACTCTATGATGCTCCATATTATCAGGACTTTATCAGAGGATACTGGTTTCAGAATGAAACATCAGCCAACATGCCGATATCTGCAGATACATGCCAATATCTGTCGATACATGCCCATATCTGCTGATACATGCCGATATCTGCGGATACATGCCGATATCTGCCGATACCTGCAGATATCTGCCGATATCTGCCGATACCTGCAGATATCTGCCGATATCTGCCGATATCTGCCGATACATGCCGATATCTGCCGATACATGCCGATATCTGCCGATACATGCCGATACATGCTGATACATACCTATACATGCTGATACATGCCGATATCCGCTGATATCTGCCGATATCTGCCCATACATGCCGATACATGCCGATATCTGCCCATACATGCCGATACATGCCGATATCTGCCGCTGTCTGCCGCTGTCTGCCGTTACATGCCGTTACATGCCGATATCTGCCGATACATGCCGATATCTGCAGATGTCTGCCGTTACATGCCGTTACATGCCGTTACATGCCGTTACATGCCGTTACATGCCGATACATGCCGATACATGCCGATACATGCCAGGTCTGCCGATGTCTGCTGTTACATGCTGCTACATGCCGATATCTGCCAATACATACCGATATCTGCCGATACATGCCGATATCTGCCGATGTCTGCCGTTACATGCCGTTACATGCCGATATCTGCCGATACATGCCGATACATGCCGATACATGCCGATATCTGCCGATACATGCCGATACATGCCGATACATGCCGATACATGCCGATACATGCCGATACATGCCGATATCTGCCGATACATGCCGATACATGCCGATATCTGCCGATACATGCCGATACATGCCGATACATGCCGATACATGCCGATATCTGCCGATACATGCCGATACATGCCGATACATGCCGATACATGCCGATATCTGCCGATACATGCCGATACATGCCGATACATGCCGATATCACAAACTGATAAAATAATGTGCTGCTGGTATGTTGTGTGTTATGTGTCTGTAAAATATCCACATAAAAAAATCACCCATCCCTGATTTACTCCTGTTTTTCTGTGGAGGCCGAGGGAATCAGGAAACTTTCTCCATGATGATGTCAGATGTTCAACCTGTGGCTAAAACATGATCGCTGGAGGACGTTCGTTAGTTTAATTCTGTAGAAAACAAAAGCAGATCCCAAACAGGTTTTGTGGCGTGGTGTTCTGAAGCAGTATGGAGGTCATCATGTGGTGACCTCATCATTTGAGCCAGTCTCAGGAGGATCTGGTGTTATTTTCAGGATCAGTTTACAGACTGGTTTATGTGGAGGTTTGGAAACAGGCACACGTTTGGTCTGAACATCCAGGACACCTCTTTAAAGACCATCCTCCTCCTGGGTGTGATCTCTCCTGCTGCTCTCTTGCGTCGATCAGCGGTCCAAGAGCTGAGGATGAGAAACTCTAACCTGAGTGTGTTGTGTCACAGGTGCTGGTCTTCTCAGAGTCTCTGGTCCCCACCGTGAGGAAGGCTCTCTGTGACCCTCTGGAGGAGGTCCGAGAGGCTGCGGCTAAGACCTTCGAGCAGCTTCATGCGACCATCGGTCACCAGGCCTTAGACGACATCCTGCCCACTCTGCTCAAACAGCTGGTGGGTGGAAACGGACTCCACTGAGACCCGTTCTGGGTGTTGATGAGGGTCTGAACTCTAAGCTCTGATTCTTTTTCAGGATGACGAGGAAACGGCTGAGTTCGCGTTGGACGGCCTGAAGCAAGTGATGGCGGTGAAGAGTCGCTCTGTGCTGCCTTACCTGGTCCCAAAGGTGAGGTCTCCTGCTGGGTTCCGGCTCAGGCCTTTAGTTTTCGTTGGTTTTAATTTTACCTTGATGACTAACCTTGTCGCTCTCTGTGGTCGCTCCAGCTGACTGCCCCGCCTGTGAACACCCGGGTGCTGGCGTTCCTGTCGGCTGTGGCCGGCGATGCTCTGACTCGCCACTTAGGAGTGATCCTGCCCGCCATTCTGTCCTCCCTGAAAGGCAAGCTGGGCTCAGAGGATGAGGCGCAGGTGAGTGTGTGTTCCTGCTGCTGGTCTGGTGTCAGCGCCTCATGTTACCTTCAGCATGTAAAGACTGGACTCTGTGACAGGAGCTGTGCAGCTGTCAGACGGTCATCCTGTCAGTGGAGGACGAGGTCGGTCAGCGGATCATCATCGAGGATCTACTGGAGGCCACACGAGGGAATGACCCCGGCCTCAGACAGGCCGCCGTCACCATCCTCAACGCCTACTTTGCCCGAACCCGCCTGGACTACAGCGCCCACACACGCAGCCTGCTGTCAGGACTCATCCGCCTCCTCAACGACACCAACCCAGAGGTCCTCACTCAGAGCTGGGACACCATCAACTCAATAACCAAGGTGATGGCGGGCACTGATGATGTCAGAGCTGTGGTGTGTAAGATGTGGTGCTGATGGTGTTTGTTTGTTTGGACAGAAACTGGATGCAAGCAGCCAGCTGGCTCTGATCGATGACCTGCACCGGGACATCAGATCAGCGGCGGCAGACGTGAAGGGTCAGCACCTGCCTGGTTTCTGTTTGCCCAAAAAGGTCAGAAGACTCCTCCCACAAAGAGGGGGCTCCTCCCACAAAGAGGGGACTCTTCCCACTCTGATGTTCTGATCTGCAGCTCAAGCAGCTCAAGTTTCTGATTCTATGAAGGAATGATGCAAAGAGCTTCCTCCCCACAGGGTGTGACCTGTATCCTGCCCGTGCTGAGGGAGGGGGTCCTCACTGGTTCTCCTGAGCAGAAGGAGGAGGCGGCCAAAGCTTTAGGAGGAGTCATCAAACTGACCTCCCCTGAGGCGCTGCGGCCCTCCGTGGTCAACATCACCGGGCCGCTCATTCGTATCCTGGGAGACAGATTCGCCTGGACGGTGAAGACGGCTCTGCTGGAGACTCTGACTCTGCTGCTGGCAAAGGTCTGGACCTGCAGGTCTCTGCGGCTCGGGTGGTTGGACCTGGATGATTTGAGTTTCTCTCTAACCCTGGACTGCGTTCCTCCTCCAGGTGGGCATTGCCCTGAAGCCTTTCCTGCCTCAGCTCCAGACCACCTTCCTGAAGGCGCTGCAGGACTCCAGCCGTGCTGTGAGACTGAGGGCGGCCGAGGCTCTGGGTCAGCTGGTTTCCATCCACACCAAAGTGGACCCTCTGTTTACGGAGCAGCTGTCTGCCATCCGCAACGCTGAGGACTCAGGAGTCAGGTGAGCTGACTGCAGGAGCTTCCTTCAGTTTAGAGACCGTCTGTCAGCCCTGAGGCTGTTTTTGGAGGAGAGAGAGACAGGTCTGGTCTTCAGGGTCACAGAGGACTTAATGAATCACATCTCAACACAGTTTAATATGCAGCGAGGATTACAGAGGCTGCTGCTCCACTGGGACAGTAGAGGAACTGATCTGGAATTAGTTTCTGTCAGGACGGGGCTTTGTAGTTCTCATGTTAAGAGATAAATGTTCACTGTTTGTTGGCGTTTGAAGGGGATCAGAGTTTATATTAACCATCAGCTCTGATGGCGTCACTTCCTCCCTTCACTTCATGCTTCGCTCACCTCTGTTCTGTGTTTGTGCTCCTCACAGAGAGACCATGCTCCAAGCCTTAAGGTTTGTCATCCAAGGGGCCGGGTCAAAGGTGGACCCAGCCATCCGCAAGAACATCACCGTCACATTACTGGGCATGCTGGGACACGATGAGGTATGACAGCAGGAGCAGACGCCTCGCAGCAGCTGCAGCTAGAGTCTAGAAACGGGTCGGATCAGCTGATGGTTATCAAGACCAGAGCTTTAAAAACAGCTGAACACAGGAAGTGAAACCACCAACAAATAAAAACACAAATCAAACAAACACCAGGAGAGGAGTCACTGAAACGATTCACAGAGAGACGATTGACTGAGAGACGATCGACTGAGACACGATCGACTGAGAGACAATTGACTGAGACACGATCGACTGAGAGACGATCGACAGAGAGACGATCGACTGAGAAACGATCGACTGAGAGACGTTCACTGAGAGACGATCGACTGAGAGACGATCGACTGAGAGACGATTCACAGAGAGACGATCGACTGAGAGACGTTCACTGAGAGACGATCGACTGAGAGACGATCGACTGAGAGACGATCGACTGAGAGACGATCGACTGAGAAACGATCGACTGAGAGACGTTCACTGAGAGACGATCGACTGAGAGACGATTGACTGAGACACGATCGACTGAGAGACGATCGACTGAGAAACGATCGACTGAGAGACGATCGACTGAGAGACGTTCACTGAGAGACGATCGACTGAGAGACGATCGACTGAGAGACGATCGACTGAGAGACGATTCACAGAGAGACTATTCACTGAGAGACGTTCACTGAGAGACGATCGACAGAGAGACGATCGACTGAGAGACGTTCACTGAGAGACGATCGACTGAGAGACGATCGACTGAGACACGATCGACTGAGAGACGATTCACAGAGAGACTATTCACTGAGAGACGATCGACTGAGAGACGATCGACTGAGAGACGATCGACTGAGACATGATCGACTGAGAGACGATCGACTGAGAGACGAGTCACTGAGAGACGATGGACTGAGAGACGATTGACTGAGAGACATGATTGACTGAGAGAGACGATTGACTGAGAGACGAGTCACTGAGAGACGAGTCACTGAGGGAGGTTCAGTTCTGTTCTTTGAGATCAGCAGAAAAAACGGAAGTCAGACAGAGAGGATGTGGTTTGCTAAAAAGGGTTTGAACCTCAACGTGTCTGACTCTCTGTCTCTCTCTGTCTCTCTGCCTGCCTGTCTGTCTCTCTCTCTGTCTCTCTGCCTGCCTGTCTGTCTGCCTGCAGGATGCGACTCGTATGGCGTCGGCGGGCTGTGTTGGCGAGCTGTGTGCCTTCATGTCAGAGGAGGAGCTGAGGAGTGTGTTACCTCAGCACGTCCTGGGTTGGTATTGTTTATCAGCTCCTGTGTGTGAGCGCCTCATGCTGCTTGGAGTGTGTGTTCCTGTGTTCCTGTGTTCCTGTGTTTCTGTCTCACCCCGTCTTTATTTCTGCCCTTCAGCTGACGTGTCTGGTGTTGATTGGATGGTGCGTCATGGGCGGAGCTTGGCCCTGGCCATTGCGGTCAAATCTGTTCCTGAGAAGCTGTGTGGAGCTGAGTACTGTGACGCTGTGATGGAGACCATTCTGACCAACGCCACCGCTGACAGGGTGAGACAGAGTTTAAAGCTGGGTACAGTGTGTGTGCTCAGGGTGTGTGTGTGTTCTGATTCACTCAGCAGCCGTCTCCATCACGGGCTGAGACACACGCCGTGTCCATGAAGTCTCTGCTCGGTTTAATGAACAGACGTGGAACTGCTGAATGGTGTCACCAAGAAAACATGAAACATATTAAAATAATTCACCTTCATGAAGTTCTGACAGTGTGCTGATGAAATCAATTATTAAACATCATCTCAGAGTGTATTTCAAATATTTCATTTCTAAACTTGATAAAATGTTTTTTTTGTACAGAGTCAGTCTGTGTGTCAGACATCTTTTCTCTCTGTTTTTGGCTCAGTTGATTTAAAATCCTGTTAAACTTCATTTTTTACAGTGTAGCAGACCGACAGCATCAGGTTCAGGTTCAGAGGAACTTTTTCACAGCATCGGTTTTTTTTTTAAACAATCATTAGTTCCTGACGTTTTCCAGTTTTACCACCTGATCAGGTCTTTGAACCATCTTTAGTTCAACATGTTTCACGACTTCATGAGAAGACCAGCCTTCCCTCTCTCTCTGTCTCTCTCTCTGCTACGTTCCTCTGCAGCAGCTAAAGCTATTAGCATCTCTTTGTTGTGGTGGTTTAGTCAGCTAGCTCTCTTGCTAACCTGATGACTGGTAGCATCCTGTCTGTCTGTGGACCATTTTAAGACCAACATGATGGAGGTCACAGGAAGTGAAACGCTGAGTAACCTGTCATGATGTGGAGGAAAGTCGTCCCCCCCCCACCCCTCAGTGAGCTCAGAGGTGTTTAATGTTACAGGTGTTCATGTAGAGTAAAGAGTGGAGCAGTGAGACGCCATGAAGGGTCTGTTTACTCTCATTCAACCTAAATGATATCAGTGCTGAGCTGAAGGCCTGACTGTTCACACACACACACACACACACACACACACACACACACACACACACACACACACACACACACACAGGAGGAATATTTAACCCGTTCAGTCTGGATCTATTCTAACCTCTTCTGGTCTGAATCTGAATCGTGGTTGTAGATCTGATCCAGACTGTATGAGTCCTGTAAAGGTACGACTCAGCAGATAATCCAGATTAAGTATCTTTATTTCTTTACCACCTCAAACAGATCTCACAGTGTGTGGTCTGATAGAGGGAGAATGTGTAACATAACTGTGTGGTGTCCTGGTCCGGTCCGGTCCGGTCCGGTCCAGTCGTACCCTGTGCTGTTGTTAAATCAGGACCTGTCTGTCTGTCTGTCTGTCTGTCTGTCCGTCTGTCTGTGCTCTCCTGACAGATCCCCATAGCGACCAGCGGCATCAGAGGGATGGGGTTCCTGATGAGGCATCATCTCAGGAGTGAGGGAGGTGCTGGTGTTCCTCAGCGCATCATCACACAGTTTGTGAAGGTACAGCTTCCTCCCACCGATGGGCCCAGTCTGCTGACTTCCTGTTTTCTGATTTCCAGTATGAGGAAGTGGACGCCGGGCGGTCCATAGAAAGAGCTTCAGCTGACTGACTCTGGGTTTGATGTTGTTCACTGGAGGTTTTAACTTCTCACTCAGGTGTTTGTTTGTCTGTTAGTCGAACCCAGGGCCACAGATGA
This sequence comes from Labroides dimidiatus, assembly GCA_030710495.1. NCBI lineage: Eukaryota > Metazoa > Chordata > Actinopteri > Labriformes > Labridae > Labroides > Labroides dimidiatus. Next base: position 33,035,598 of record CM061153.1, read on the forward strand.
AAATTAGCTTTGTAGCTAACTCTGGCTTGACAGTTTGTTTTGCATGGTTCCTGTCAAACAAACTAATAAACTAAACTAACATTTGATTAATAATGTTTATGTTACAGGTGAGCTGGTGAAAACACATCTTCACTCTGATTTATCTTTAAACCACTCCTTGATTTAAAGAATCACAGAGCATGTGTTTTTATTTATTTATTGATTGATTGATTGATTTCAGTCACGTCAGCGCACTTATACAACATCACACAATGTCAATAGTTGATCAAATTGTACATGTCCGAAAGGGAAGACGGGAGAAGCAGAGCTCATCTAGTCCCGTCACCTTTTTCTCAATATTTAGTCTCCTTTTTTCCAGCTTTGTTTTTTAGAATAACAGGAATCAGAGTGACTGTAGAAACATGACGAATCAGGTTATTATATCTTTAGATATAAAACACACTTTGGTCAGAGAGAACAGCGTGTGCCTCCGTGTTCTAGAGGAGCTGATGTTCTGTCCTGGGTTCATGTGGACTCTTTCTGTGTCACCATGCAGTGTCTTCAGAACCAGTCCAGTGACATCAGACTGGTGACAGAGCGGGTACTGTGGTGGGTTTTCAAAGACCCAGCTACGCCCTCCATGGAGCCCGGTCTCATCAAGCCCCTGTTGAAGACTCTCCTGGACAACACGAAGGACAAGAACACCAGCGTCAGAGCTCAGAGTGAGCACACCATCGTCAACCTGCTGCGACTACGCCAAGGAGAAGAAACCATGCAGGTCAGATGACTCGCCGTCCTTTCCTTAAACCACACACACGACTCGCTGAAAGTCGCTTTCCTCTGACTCGCTGCTCTTTCCTCAACAGAGCGTTTCTGCTATTCTGGATGCTGCGAGCAACGACCTGCTGTCAGAGTGTCATCGACGATCCCTGAAGAAGATCGCAGGCCAACCAGACTCCAATGAAGAGATAGATGACACCATTCTGACATGATGGAGCAGGACTGAGAAAAGAAATGAGATGTCTCCACGTTACCACCCCCAGCACACTCATTACTCACGCCTATGTTGCCTTTAATGGACCATGGCTGTAAAGGGTTTTCAACATATCCCCCAACCAACACGCTTTCTGTTCTCTTTGCTTTATTTTAGCCGTCTTTGAACGCTTTGTTTGTTTTTTAATTTGATGACCCGGTTACACTCTTGTACTGAACCATACGAGGCCAATTCTCTTTTGATGTTTCGACGTTTTGCTACTAAATTTCCCGAACAAATTCAAACACTTAACGCTGCTGAACGGAAACAACGCCCCGATCTTCAAACTTCATTTAGACGTTTGTGTCAGAGTTTTTTTTGGGGGGGGGATGCAACCTCTTCTCTCAGTGATACGGTTGTAATAAGGCAATACAAAATAAAAAGGTATTGATTTCATGCTGTTGTGTGAGATGAAGTTTTCAGAGTGTTGTGGGGTCTGTGTGAAATGAGGGATCTGGAAGAATAACTGGATCAGGTTGAGCAGAATCACTCCAGATAAATCCACAGGGTCCGTGTTTAGAATCTGTTTTAAAAAACAAATATTAAATGAGTTGAGTGTGAATTGTGGGTTTATGTCGGTGTCTCTGTGCAGGTGTTTCAGTTTGTTGTGAATCATGTGGATGGTACGGCTCTGCTGCCCCTCTCTGAGCAGCAGTCTGTGCAGTGGCTCAGCTGTAGCCGGAGCCTGCGCAGTTAGGCCCGGTTAGAGTTGGGTGCAGCTCAAGCAGAGAAGGAAACGGTGTTTCCGGCTGTTTGAAGCGGAGGGAGAGGACTGCTGACGCCGCGGCACCCCGAGATATACGCCACCGGCTCTGGGGGGCTAACGATTGCTAGCATCGCTTGTGGCCCTTTTTCGTTCATACCGGGGGGTCCGGGGGCCGGTTGTTTCTAGTTAACCCAGGTGGTCGGACGGCAAACAGTAAAGAAGCGACGGGTGTGAGCCACCAGCTACCGGCATGGCCAGGGACTACGATTACCTCTTCAAGCTGCTCATCATCGGTGACAGCGGTAAGCCGACGCCGGGGATGTGGGACGGGAAGTGGGCCCTGCCGTGTTTTCTCTTAAAGTGCAGAAGAATAAAAACAGCTGGATGTTTGCACTCTGGTTCTGTTTTGTGTTCAACTTTTAATTTTGTCTTCGCGCACAAATATGATTTGTTTTCCCACACGTCCGCCATATTTTGTGGTGGCGTTGACAGGGCGGAGGTTGTGTGTCCGGACTCTGCATGTCAGCCGATCAGGCCGGATATCGCCACCAGATCTTCCAGAGTTCGTCCTGGGAGAGTTTCTGGCTTTGTTATTTTTGTTTAATCGCCCATAAATAAATAAATAATCTAAACACTACAGCTACAAACACTTTGACTCTATAAAACAACACAGGGGTCCCCAAACTCCTGCAGTTTGCCGTTTTCGTCCTGATAGCTCCGTTAGCTTAGCATGTCACCAACAGGCTTGGTTAATCAGCTCGTTAATATCAGCTGAAGGTTTCAGGATGCTTCAGCTCTGATCAGGTTGGAGCTGTTCACACACACTATGAGTAGTGGTGTGTGTTTGCTGTACGGGGAGTTCAGTCATCTTATTCAAACGCATTCTACTTTGTAGCTACCTAGCATGATAATGCTAGCTGCTAGCAGCGGAGGAATGCTGTACTGCAGTCCACTTTTGGCGTCCAGCTCTTCAGAGCACTCTGACTCCAGACTAAGTGGGGACTTTCAGCACTAATTAAACGCGTCCTTCCTCAGAGCCGAGCATCAAAGGCCGCTTTACGATGTCGTGCCCTTGTTTGACTCATGCTAAAATTCACAGCAGACAGTCTCAGTGAATCTGTGCACAGCCGATCAGCAGCTCTCCTTCATGAACCCATGAAGTTGGAAATGTGAGTCTGAAGTTGATGCTTCACCATCAGGGGTCGTTTGGGGCACGTCAGGAGAACTTTTCTCAGTCCTGGTTCTGGTACCAACCTCTGAGCCGGCTGCTCACTGTGAAGGCCGAGCAGCCACAGCAGGCCCTTCACTGTGATCACACACAGGGGCCACTGTCAGCTCAGGCCTGCAGGAACCGTACTGTCCATGGAGCCACACAGAGAGTATTTAGTAAAGACGACCCGACTTCAGCTTCTCCGCAGCTGCATGTGGACAGATGTGCTCACAGAAACACATTGTACACAACAGATCTCCCAGGATGCACTGTGGCTGAGTTTGAATGTGAAGCTATGGTTGTTTAACTTGAGGGCTGCACCGATCCAGACACCTGGACTTTAGTATCAAACGTCTTCACGCTGATTCTGGATCAGGTCGCTGCGTCCCTGTTTCACCCCCGCTCTGTCGGGTTTAACGGGGAGTGATGATGGGTTTTGTAGTCCAGTTACTGAAAGTCTCGTGCAGCTTCTTCAGTACTGGTGATATCTTTCTCCTCAGCTTCCTCCTCGGCTCTCACCTGCCTGTTATGTCCCCATGAAACCTGTTTATCATCCACCATCATTCAAAGATCATATATTTCACTGTGAGGCCGTTCAGACCGGCTGCTCTCTGCTTGTAATGTTAAAACATCGGTTTGGCTGCAGCTTCTTGTCACCTTTGATCCTGAAACCAGGACCCTGTTTGATTAAATGCAGTCAGATCCTGAAGAACAGAAGAGTAACAGGTGCTGCTCAGGTTTACGTCGAGTTTAGTTCACAGCAAACTGAGAGTTGATGCAGAAACTCTCACAGAATCCCAGAGTCTGAGGGATATTCTGCAGACGACCTGCTGTACCTTCTGTTTGCATCAGCTCCATCATCCTTCCTTTAACCTGGTCCTCTCTCTCTCTCTCTCTCTCTCTCTCTCTCTCTGTGTTTCCTCTCTAGGAGTGGGGAAGAGCAGTCTCCTCCTGCGATTTGCAGACAACACGTTTTCAGGTGTGGTTTCTCCCTTTCACATGCTGCAGCGTTATTTCCAGACCGTGAATTCTGTTGTTTGCCTCTAAACTTTTGGTGTGTGTGTGTGTGTTTGTGTGTGTGTGTGTGTGTGTTTGCAGGTAGCTATATCACCACAATCGGTGTTGACTTTAAGATCCGAACGGTGGAGATCAACGGCGAGAAGGTGAAGCTGCAGATCTGGGACACAGCAGGGCAGGAACGCTTCCGCACAATCACCTCAACGTGAGTCCGTCCAGAGTTCACACACACACACACCTCAGAGTGTGTGTTAAGCTCTTTATTTTCTGTGTAGCAGCTGGGTTTGAAAGCTCAAGCGCCTCTCTGTGGTTTTCAGATCAGTTATTATTTGGTGAAGCACTCTGCAGACTCTCTGAATGAGCTGCTGCTGCTGAATGAAACTGGCTGGAATTCCCCACAGACTAATTACAGACGGGAGAGGGAGGCCCGCGCTCACACACTGCAGTGTGAGATGACGGTGAGGGCTGGCTGCTCCATCCCCTGAGCTCTCACTGTGTCCCTCACTGTGTCCCACACTGCTGTCCGCTCAGCTACCTGTGGGGTCACGCTGGTTTGGACTGGAGCTCAGAGAACCCCCTCCCCTCAAAAACCCAAACACCTCGACTGTGTGGACACAGTTTGTGTCTGTCAAAGGAGAACTGTTGAATTTAAAGTCAGGGTTGGTAGTCTCTGAAAGCTAGCATGAATTCGAATGTAGCATCTCCTCAGGACTCTGTTTAGGGTATAGGTAGTTTTTCTGCTGGTCTCCAGCGGACTTGGATCCTCTTGGTTATGAGCATTGAATCAGGGATAGAGCAGGAGGCGGGCAGAACAGCAGGACGGGATCTGATTGGTTTAACAAACTGGATCCTAATCTCTGGGATTGGTTGGTGTTTCCAGGTTTCCTCCTGCTGTAGACAGCAGATATTTTTCACTCTGTTTGAAGAACACATCATGAATTGATCGACATCATAAAGATCATTTTAACACCAGAGTAACAAAAAGTCTGAGTCTGACACCAACCCTGACTTTAACCCTGAAAGTGTGAAATAAAGCACTGTATGTGATTTTAACTATAAACAAACTGTCAGGTTGGCTAAATCCCTGCTGTGTTCCTCTCACATCCACCGCTCCAGGTGAGCAGGTGAGCAGGTGAGCAGGAGCTCTACCTGTGAGCTGCTCCTGTAATGTGGTCAAACCTATCAACAGGTGCTCCTTCAGATCTGTTAGTGACGTGATTGGGTGTAGACAGAACACATGCGCTTATTTAAAAGGCTCAAATACTGTTGCATAACACACACACACACACACACACACACACACACACACACACGCACACACACACACACACACGCACACATATCATGATGAAGGTGTTGACAGGAGATATTAACCTGTTTCCATCCTCCTTTAAAAACACCCCTCTGTGTGTGTGTGAGGATGGATCAGAGGTATAGAGTCAGGTGGTCTCACACTGACCTGGAGAGTTCACACCTGTTCATCCAGGTGAGGGAGCATGAGCTGAACTCCGCCTCCTCAGACTGTTCTTCCTGTTAACTGATGTGATTTATGACCTCCTGAGTTTTAATGTGAAGCAGTGAGGTCAGCTTTAGCTCCACCCACCTGCTGCGCTCTCTTCAGATGAACTCAGTGATCATCCTCAGCCTGTTGGTTTCAGGAGCTTCACTCAGTGAATCAGAGTCTGACTCCAGCAGGCTGTGAGACCAGCTGATGAGACTGAACAGCTCCACGCCGAGCAGGACACGTCCAGTCAACTCTAAATCCCCACATTGTGACAGGAGGCGCACACACACACACACACACACTGAGCCTGACAAAAGCTTCATTGTGGTGTTTTGTGCTCCCTCTCTGGGCGAGCGTCACCGTTTGAATCTGAAACTCTTTATTAACCCTGGAGGGAAATTCAGAGTTACTGAGTGTGTTTCAGTCTGACTCTGTGGTTTGTGTGGGACTGATGCTTCTCTTAGTGTGTGTGTGTGTGTGTGTGTGTGTGTGTGTGTGTGGAGCTCCTGTAGAGTTCAGGTGTTCCTCAGCAGGCTTTGATGAGTCAGGCTTTGAGCCTGCTGTAGACCTCCAGCATGGAGCCTGCACAGCAGCAGCTCACAGTCATGAGCGCTGCCTGCCTGTGTGTCCATGTGTGGCTCTGCAACACTCCTCTGAAACACACGAGGGCAGTGTGCTCCGTGTGACCGTCAGACTGCCTGTTTCCTGCTCACACACTGTTTAAAACCCGTAAATAAAAACACACATTCAGGAAGAGGAAGACTCAGTTCATCAGGAGACTGACGGCTGGAGTCCAATCAGACACCGTCTGTGTTCATGAAGCTGTTTATGTGGTTTATTGACTCTCTGATCCTCATGGAGTCCAGAAGCTTCTCTGTTTCTCTGATTTATTCTGTAAAGATGTTGAGGTAATTTATTTATGACTCTCTCTCTCTCTCTCTCTCTCTCTCTCTCCGTCTGTCTGCTCAGATACTACAGGGGAACACACGGGGTCATAGTGGTGTACGACGTCACGAGTGCAGAGTCCTTCGTCAATGTGAAACGATGGTTACATGAAATCAACCAGAACTGTGACGACGTGTGCCGAATATTAGGTGAGTGCTCACGTTTGGAGGTGGTCAGCTGTTTCCAGACCAACAGTTCACCTGAGGAGAAAAACTACACCTGATATGACCGGCTGTTAGCTCCTGTTAGCTCCTGTTAGCTCCTGTTAGCTCCTGTTAGCTCCTGTTAGCCCCTGTTAGCTCCTGTTAGCTCCCGTTAGCTCCTGTTAGCTCCTGTTAGCTCCTGTTAGCTCCTGTTAGCCCCTGTTAGCTCCTGTTAGCTCCCGTTAGCTCCCGTTAGCTCCCGTTAGCTCCCGTTAGCTCCTGTGATGGGGGGTCATCAGCTGTACGTACCTGTGTGGTCGACCTGTTTGCTCCGTCTCAGGGTCTGATTCACAGAGTCGATTGTTCCAAAGATTCACACACAGGAAGAACAAACACTACGTCCTGCAGCTCTGTGCAGTTTATTGTGACTGACGTGAGCTGTTAGCATCTCCACTTGGTGCTGCGTAGAGCTGCGCTGCGTGCTCTCACCCTGACAGCACTGAGTTTTATCCATGTGGCTACATGATGAGCTGGATAGGGCTGGACTGAACCACTTCTTGATTAGAAATGGTTCAGTCCATCGACATCATTAGCCTTTATGCTTATTCATTCGCTTGTTGGTTCTTCACATCACGCCGGAGCAGCCGGACCTCACGTCGACTATTCTGCCCCAGCTAGCTTAGCTTAGCTTAGCTTAGCAGATGGATAACAGTTTTCAAAGAAAACTCTGATTCAGGATTTTCCTCTTGAAGTTTGACTTCAGAAACTGTGAAACTGAACACAGAGAAATGAAGATTACTCTGTGACAAGAGATTCAAACATTCAACATGTTAAACATCAAACATCAAATCACAGAGAAAACATAGAGCTAGCTTGGTGCTAACGTATATGGGAAATTGCATGGGTATGCTAGTTGTTAGCATACTTTGTTTTTAAACAGAATTCCATCTTCCATCACAGAAACATATCACAGCTACTCTTTGTAAACACTGAAAATGTCAAATGTCAACTCTAAATGTTACTGCAGGCTCACAGCTGACTACAGCACAACTACGGCAAGCTCAAGGTTCAAACAACTCACAGCACTGATAGAACCACTTCCAGACACTAGATGGGTTACTTCAGTCAACAACACATAACAAAACAACACGTCCAGGTCACATGACCTCAGATTTCTACTGATTTTTATTTGTTTACGTCCAGAGATATCCAGATCCACTGACTGACTTCAGATTTATTTACTGATAAACTCAATAAAACTTTGTTGGGACATAAAAAATGGAGTGAGTCTTTACTGTGTTAATAGGAGTCCTGACAGATGGGACACAATTCTCAGAGTTGACAACCAGCTCACTTTCTGGAGCCAGTTAACGAAACACAACTCAGTCAAATAAACAAACAAACAAATAAATAAATAAATAAATAAGGAGCTGTGCTGTCACATGCAGGGGCTGATCCTCAGACAATGCTGGATGGATCTCTCTAACCGAGTTTTCACTCCTGCTGAGTCACTTTCCATTTTTCATTCTGTTCTCAGTGGGAAACAAAAACGATGATCCCAACTCCAAGGTGGTGGAGACGACTGACGCGCAGAAGTTTGCTGAGCAGATGGGAATCAACCTGTTTGAGACGAGTGCTAAAGAGAACGTCAACGTGGAAGAGGTACCTCACTGAAACCTTCTGTGTGACTGTTAGCAGACGAGTGTTTGTGAGGACCAGCATCACGGGTCTGAATGCTGCTGTGTTCATTGTTCTCATGGGCTGAACAGACAGACAGAGTCTCTGAGAGGTCCTCATCACCTCACACAGACCACCAATCAGATTTTACACGCTTCAAAACAGGAAGTATAAACGAGTCACACAGACTGCAGATGGTTCACACCTTTAATGTTAGAGTGAGAAGAACAGCTGCCAGCTGAGAGTTTATCCTCCAACTGGAACCAAGAACCAGGAACACTGTTCAATAGAATAGAATAGAATAGAATACACTTCATTATTCCTTAAAGGGAATTTCAGGTGGAACCAGAACAGCAAAAAGAAAACTTCTAATAAGAAAATACAAATAGAATATTTTAAGTGTCCGTCAGACAGCGTCCGTCAGACGGCGTCCGTCAGACAGCGTCCGTCAGACGGCGTCCGTCAGACGGCGTCCGTCAGACAGCGTCCGTCAGACAGCGTCCGTCAGACAGCGTCCGTCAGACAGCGTCCATCGTGGCCATAGTTCTCCAGTCTCCACCCCCACAGGGGTCAACAACAAACAAACTTCCACCTGCTGTAGTTTGTTAGCGTCCTACAAACAGACCCAACAGAGCGCTCTGAGCACATTCTGCGTTCAGGAGCAGCAGGCAGTTTGGAACCTGGACTCAGGGTTCAGTTTCTCAGACCTTTTGGACCAGCTGGTTCGTCAGTGTTTGAATTCCTGTTTAAAGGAGGTCATATTGTTGTTGTTGTTTTTAGTCTTTATTCCGTCCTTCTGGTTCCACTGTAGTTCTTGATGATTTCCAGCTAAATAAAAATCCCCTTTTCAGCTTCAGTCTGAAACACTTCATTTTAGCTCCTGTCCCTTTAAGGCTCCCTGCACCACAAACCCTCTTCTCTCTGATTGGCTGGCTCTCTGTAGGTCTGTAGGAGCAATGAGCAGACTTTGGTGTTTGAGGCCCATCCCTCCAACATGTTTATGAAGCAGTGAGCAGATCACTATATGATGACAGAACTTCAGTGAGTCTCATGAAGAGCTGGAGCTGTTTTTAGAGCAGAGCGTTTGATCAGTTCACAGACAGATTCTACAACATGTGAACATGTAGAGGTCTGAAAATCTGCACACGCTCAGTCTGAACGTCCAGCGTTGGTACTTTCTAGATGTTTAAATTGTGGAAAAGCAGAATACCCTCTCTTTAATATTTCTGGAAGGCCCAGGTTAGAGGTGACAGATTTCCAGCTGTGAAAGTTTCCTTTGAAATCTTTGGACGTCATGAACACTTTGAGCTTCTTCAGTCTGAGAGAAAAACGCTGTGAGTCGTTTGAAGTGCTGCAGCTTGTCGAGTGCCTGAATGGTGTCCTCACCTCATGTGCTGGATGTGTTCCTCTCCTGCAGATGTTCAACTGCATCACAGAGCTCGTGCTGAGAGCCAAGAAGGAGGTGCTCGCCAAGCAGCAGCAGCAGCAACAGAACGACGTGGTCAAACTCACCCGGAACAGTAAACGAAAGAAAAAGTGCTGCTAGCGACCTCCACGCCATCCACGGGCCAGCAGTGTGTGTTCACACACGCGTACACACAAGAGGGGACTCGGAGCGTCTAAATTAAAGAGCAGATAAAGATTTAATAAATATACAGAGAAAGATTAAAGCTAATGGAAAATGTCCCCTTTGGACATGTAATCCTGGAGAAGACTTCAACGTGTACAGATTTTTATTTGACGTCAGATCAAGTTTTATTTGGAATTCAGCAAATAGGCACTATCGACCTGAAGTCCTGAACGGATCCACAAGCTGACCACCGACCGCCATACTGGTCCAGTTCGTACCCACATGATCCCCGTGCTCTCATCTCTCCTCCTCATTCGACTGCACACGGGACACGAAGAGCCGAGTCAGACTCTGCGCCTGAGGAGAAGGAGGGCTCACCTTTTCTGGATTCTTCATTTCTACTTTCATTTTGGACTGGGGGGGGGGGCAGTGGGTGGGTGAGGGTAGGGGGGGGGTCTGGCTCACAGGGAGGAGTTTTCAGAAGTGGATGTCTGAGTCGAAGTGGTTTCACCGCTTCGCCACAACGTCAACATTTCAGACATTTCCCACAATTTATGCCAAGATGACATGAACTGCTAGATTTTGTTTATTTTATTACATTGGGGGGGGGGCGAGGGGGGGGCAGATTATGTGAATAAGGATGATGATGATGATGATGATGATGATGATGATGATTGGTAGACGACCTTTAGAAACTGATGCAATGGACAGATGTGATGACTTCTCGGGTTTTTTTCTTTGTCTATATTTTGCCAAGCTTTGCACCCTCTTCCTTCTAACACCCAGACCTGTTGAGCCACATTAATGATTCTCTGTTTCTCTTTCCGTGTTTTTATTCTTTTTTTTTTTTAATTGCCGTCGAGCGGTCGAACCACTCCTGGAGCTCTTGGACACCAGGCTTTAGGACAGCTCTGTCCTCAGTAGTCTTACCATGATTTATTTCAGAGTTTGCTTT
>CM061153.1:33051336-33068836 GCA_030710495.1 Labroides dimidiatus
GACAGGCCAAACTCTAAAGTGCTGGTTTTTATACATTCACTTCATCTGAGCACATTCTGCCCCCCCTCAGGCTGGATTTGAGCTTCCTGTGACTTTGGTTTGACTGAACCGCACACTGAGGATGACCTGTTTTTATCCTACAGTGAAACTCTTTAATCTTTGAAACAATCAGCCTTTTAAGACAAGTGTGTGTGTGTTTAATTAAATGTGAGAAAAGCGTTGGTACATCAGCACTTCTCAGAGAAGTGGAAGACTTCGTTCTATTTTAATTCCAGGGTCAGTTCCTGCTTCAGCTGCCAAATGCTCCATTTTCCATGATGCACTGCAAAACCTGAAACCTTAGCACGAGTCTACGTCTCATTCAAAAGTCTCTTATTAGACTAAAAATGAGCCACATTCGCCCGACAAGTCCAGAAAAATGTCTCACTTCAAGATATCCAAAGACGAAAATGAGATCCAGCCAAAGGAGGGAAAATTCCTGGTAAATTTCAGGAAACTTTTCTGAAGATTTCTATGGAAGTTTTAGCTCCAGATCATTGGGAATTTTCAGGATTTGTTCTCGTCAACTTAAACAATTTAAAAAAAAAAAATCCAAAAAATTTTGTCTTAGAAATTTTGGGAATTTTTCATTTTTTTTCTTGTTATCAACTTGGTTTAAAGTACTGCATTAGACATGTTTTCATGTCGCCTGCTTCTAACAAACCAAATGTTTCATATTTATACATGACTATGATCAGGTAAATGCAGATAACATAAATGAGACGTTAACAGCGGCTCAGTTTTCAGGTTTTGCGGTTTGTTTTGGAGGCTGACGTCCTCATGTGAGCTCAGCAGGTCATGACGAGCGTTTAAACTCTACAAAGACTCAAACGCTGAGAGCTGCTGAGCTGCTGAGCTGGGTGACAACCAGCAGCTGGTTTGTTAACGAGTGCAGCGATCTCGCTCAGGCTCTACACTCAGGTGTAAAAGAGGTCACAGGTTAACCCTTTCACACAGTCTGAGGACAAATATTTACTGGTAACATGAAAAACGATCAGATTTAGTCGTATTTTGAACTTAAAGTTCCAGATTTATTAAAGTGCTGCAGTTTAGGTGAAAGTTTCTCACTTTGACTGTAAGTTTGGCCTGTGGCAGTAAACTGATCAGTGATGCAGCACCTAAAGCTGACCCCTCGTCCTCTGAACGTCCTGTGAACGTCCCCTGAACGTCCCCTGAACGTCCTCTGAACTTCCCCTGAACGTCCCCTGAACGTCCTCTGAACGTCCCCTGAACGTCCCCTGAACGTCCTCTGAACTTCCCCTGAACGTCCTCTGAACGTCCCCTGAACGTCCCCTGAACGTCCCCTGAACGTCCTCTGAACGTCCCCTGAACGTCCTCTGAACGTCTCCTGAACGTCCTCTGAACGTCCCCTGAACGTCCCCTGAACGTCCTCTGAACGTCCCCTGAACGTCCTCTGAACGTCCCCTGAACGTCCCCTGAACGTCCCCTGAACGTCCTCTGAACGTCCCCTGAACGTCCCCTGAACGTCCTCTGAACGTCCCCTGAACGTCCCCTGAACGTCCCCTGAACGTCCTCTGAACGTCCCCTGAACGTCCCCTGAACGTCCCCTGAACGTCCTCTGAACGTCCTCTGAACGTCCCCTGAACGTCCTCTGAACGTCCCCTGAACGTCCCCTGAACGTCCCCTGAACGTCCTCTGAACGTCCCCTGAACGTCCCCTGAACGTCCCCTGAACGTCCTCTGAACGTCCTCTGAACGTCCCCTGAACGTCCCCTGAACGTCCTCTGAACGTCTCCTGAACGTCCCCTGAACGTCCTCTGAACGTCTCCTGAACGTCCCCTGAACGTCCTCTGAACGTCCCCTGAACGTCCCCTGAACGTCCCCTGAACGTCCCCTGAACGTCCTGTGAACACATGAATAAACCTGAGAGCTCACACTTAGGCTGGCTGCACTCAGAGGAGTCACACTGAGGAGTCTCATCCTACAGCTTCAGTGTTCCCATGATCCTTCAGCGTCTGGTCAACCCGCCCGTCTTTCCCCACTCTTTGGCCTGATCACTGGGACACACACACACACACACACAGACAGTGTGTACACGGTGGTCCCTCTCTGCGTCCATGGCAGTGGGCTAGTACAGAGAGTTGTAGGCACTACAGGAAACCGTCCTCTTGGAGGTAAAGTTGTGACCCTGTTCTTCTTCTGTCTCAAACCCGTCTATAGAATCAGGAGCCAGAGCCTGAGGGGGGGGGGGGGGGTCTCCCTCCGCTCCCTCTGCTCCCTCTGCTCCCTCTGCCCCTCAGCGTCAGCAGGTGCTGATTATCAGCTAAAGAGGAGGAACCGGACAGAGCGAGTGCAACATGACCCCCAAACCTCAGCGCTGTTACCCCTTTATCACGTCTCCCTCACCTGACCTCACCTGACCTCACCTGACCTCACCTGAGCTGACCTCACCTGCCTGTGTCTGTCTACTGTGCTCAGGCCAGTCCACTGTGGCTCAGTTCTTTTTGAAAAAAGAGAAAAGTCTCTTGTCCCGGTCTGAGACGCGGTGAGCTCGCCAGGAGGACTGACCGCCGCTGGCCCTGGACGACCCTGACAGAGAGGAAGGCGTGCTGCGCCACTCGTCCTGGTACTTGTCCATCAGCTGCTGGTCGATCACTCTGTGCATGTCATCCTAAAGACGGGGACAGAGACACACAGGAGGAGGCGTTAAGAGACGGCAGAGGGTGGGCTGAGTCCAGACCGAGTCCAGACTGAGTCCAGACCGAGTCCAGACTGAGTCCAGACTGAGTCCAGACTGAGTCCAGACCGAGTCCAGACCGAGTCTGGGCTGAGTCCAGACTGAGTCCAGACTGAGTCCAGAATGAGTCCAGACCGAGTCCAGACCGAGTCTGGGCTGAGTCCAGACTGAGTCCAGACTGAGTCCAGAATGAGTCCAGACCGAGTCCAGACCGAGTCTGGGCTGAGTCCAGACTGAGTCCAGACTGAGTCCAGAATGAGTCCAGACTGAGTCCAGAATGAGTCCAGAATGAGTCCAGACTGAGTCCAGAATGAGTCCAGACTGAGCCCAGAATGAGTCCAGAATGAGTCCAGACTGAGTCCAGAATGAGTCCAGAATGAGTCCAGACTGAGTCCAGAATGAGTCCAGACCGAGTCCAGACTGAGTCCAGACTGAGTCCAGAATGAGTCCAGACTGAGTCTGGACGTCCTGAGGGGTCGTAGGAGAGAGAGAGAGAGAGAGAGGAACCATGTTTCATCTCTTGTTTGTCTTTAATGATCATTTCTCACATAAATCAGTTATTAATGTTTCAGGTCCAGACGGACCAGGATCAGAACCAGAGTTCCCTCAAAGGGTTAAAGTCGTGTACTGAAGGCAGGGAGGAGTCTGAACATCACTTCCTGTGCTCCAAACACAGTCTGAACATCACTTCCTGTGCATTTGGAAACTTTTCATAAATTTACAGGAATAAACTGGATTTCTGGGAAGTTTCTGTAATTTATACTGTCTGTATTTACCTGGTCATACACATGTATGAATATGGAATATCTTAGTATGTTATAAGCAGACATGCATGTAAACATGTCTGATGAAGTATTTTTTAAATCAAGATGAAAACAAGAAAAAAACTCCAGAAAATTTCCCAAATAATTCGGTAACTTTCAGAAACATTCCTCACATTTAACAGCAGAAAAAACCCTGAAAATTTCCAATATTCCTGAACTAAACTCCCCTGGACTCTTTCAGGAAGCTTTTATAAAATCTGCAGGAACTTTTTCAGCCCTTTGCAGCCCAATGTGACACCAGCACAGATTCAGGTGGTTTTTAAAAGCTCCTGAACATCTGAGTTTGTTTTTTATGATCCAAGTTTTTGTCCTGGTCAGAGTTACAGGCATGCAGCCACCAGGGGGCGCTGATGCTCAAGCTGCTGAATCAAGTCAGAAACCAAGAGATGAAAAGAGTTCCTGGAACCATGAATAAAAGATGTTTGTTTGTCCTAAAGAAATCTGATGAAACGCTGTTTGAAGAGCAGAGCTGAGGGACAGGTAGAGAGAGAGAGGGAGAGAGAGAGGGAGAGAGAGGATGGCTTTGCATGGTTCCCTGTTCTGAAGAAACGCCGCAGTGGGCGTGTCTCCAAAGTTGTGCTACAGAAGCGTGGAATGGCTCAGCATGGAGTGGTCTGATTGGTGCAGGGTGAAATGGCGAGATGGCGCAGCTCAGGCTCACCTCTAGGACTGGAGGGGGGGGCCACAGGGGGGAGAGGGTGGTACGGAAGCTGAGAAAGGCCACTAGATCAGAAACCACAAGAGCCAAACAGTAAAGAGCCCTGAGGAGGCAAACTGTGGGCAGGAGGGAGAGAGAGGACAGAGCTGCAGGTTACAGGAGAGAGAGAGGGAGGAGGGCACACACACCTCACACACACCAAGATACACACACTGTATGACCAACACACACCTCACACACACTGTCTGACCAACACACACCTCACACACCAAGATACACACTGTCTGACCAACACACACAACTCACACACACCAAGATACACACACTGTCTGAACAACACACACCACACACACCAAGATACACACTGTCTGAACAACACACACCTCACACACCAAGATACACACTGTCTGACCAACACACACACCTCACACACACCAAGAAACACACACTGTCTGAACAACACACACCACACACACCAAGATACACACTGTCTGACCAACACACACACCTCACACACACCAAGATACACACACTGTCTGAACAACACACACCACACACACCAAGATACACACTGTCTGACCAACACACACCTCACACACCAAGATACACACACTGTCTGACCAACACACACCTCACACACCAAGAAACACACACTGTCTGAACAACACACACCTCACACATCAAGATACACACACTGTCTGACCAACACACACCTCACACACCAAGATACACACACTGTATGACCAACACACACCTCACACACACTGTCTGACCAACACACACCTCACACACCAAGATACACACTGTCTGACCAACACACACACCTCACACACACCAAGATACACACACTGTCTGAACAACACACACCACACACACCAAGATACACACTGTCTGAACAACACACACCTCACACACCAAGATACACACTGTCTGACCAACACACACACCTCACACACACCAAGAAACACACACTGTCTGAACAACACACACCACACACACCAAGATACACACTGTCTGACCAACACACACACCTCACACACACCAAGATACACACACTGTCTGAACAACACACACCACACACACCAAGATACACACTGTCTGACCAACACACACCTCACACACCAAGATACACACACTGTCTGACCAACACACACCTCACACACCAAGAAACACACACTGTCTGAACAACACACACCACACACACCAAGATACACACTGTCTGACCAACACACACACCTCACACACCAAGATACACACACTGTCTGACCAACACACACCTCACACACCAAGATACACACACTGTCTGACCAACACACACCAAGATACACACACTGTCTGACCAACACACACCTCACACACCAAGATACACACACTGTCTGACCAACACACACCTCACACACCAAGATACACACACTGTCTGACCAACACACACCAAGATACACACACTGTCTGAACAACACACACCAAGAAACACACACTGTCTGAACAACACACACCTCACACACCAAGAAACACACACTGTCTGAACAACACACACCAAGAAACACACACTGTCTGACAAACACACACCTCACACACACTGTCTGAACAACACACACCTCACACACCAAGATACACACACTGTCTGACCAACACACACCTCACACACCAAGGAACACACACTGTCTGACCAACACACACCTCACACACCAAGATACACACACTGTCTGACCAACACACACCTCACACACCAAGATACACACACTGTCTGACCAACACACACCTCACACACCAAGAAACACACACTGTCTGAACAACACACACCTCACACACCAAGAAACACACACTGTCTGACCAACACACACCTCACACACCAAGATACACACACAGTCTGACCAACACACACCTCACACACCAAGAAACACACACTGTCTGAACAACACACACCTCACACACCAAGATACACACACTGTCTGACCAACACACACCTCACACACCAAGATACACACACTGTCTGAACAACACACACCAAGAAACACACACTGTCTGACAAACACACACCTCACACACACTGTCTGAACAACACACACCTCACACACCAAGATACACACACTGTCTGACCAACACACACCTCACACACCAAGATACACACACTGTCTGACCAACACACACCAAGATACACACACTGTCTGACCAACACACACCAAGATACACACACTGTCTGACCAACACACACCTCACACACCAAGATACACACACTGTCTGACCAACACACACCTCACACACCAAGATACACACACTGTCTGACCAACACACACCAAGATACACACACTGTCTGAACAACACACACCAAGAAACACACACTGTCTGAACAACACACACCTCACACACCAAGAAACACACACTGTCTGAACAACACACACCAAGAAACACACACTGTCTGACAAACACACACCTCACACACACTGTCTGAACAACACACACCTCACACACCAAGATACACACACTGTCTGACCAACACACACCTCACACACCAAGGAACACACACTGTCTGACCAACACACACCTCACACACCAAGATACACACACTGTCTGACCAACACACACCTCACACACCAAGATACACACACTGTCTGACCAACACACACCTCACACACCAAGATACACACACTGTCTGACCAACACACACCTCACACACCAAGAAACACACACTGTCTGAACAACACACACCTCACACACCAAGAAACACACACTGTCTGACCAACACACACCTCACACACCAAGATACACACACTGTCTGACCAACACACACCTCACACACCAAGAAACACACACTGTCTGAACAACACACACCTCACACACCAAGATACACACACTGTCTGACCAACACACACCTCACACACCAAGATACACACACTGTCTGAACAACACACACCAAGAAACACACACTGTCTGACAAACACACACCTCACACACACTGTCTGAACAACACACACCTCACACACCAAGATACACACACTGTCTGACCAACACACACCTCACACACCAAGATACACACACTGTCTGACCAACACACACCAAGATACACACACTGTCTGACCAACACACACCAAGATACACACACTGTCTGACCAACACACACCTCACACACCAAGATACACACACTGTCTGACCAACACACACCTCACACACCAAGATACACACACTGTCTGACCAACACACACCAAGATACACACACTGTCTGAACAACACACACCAAGAAACACACACTGTCTGAACAACACACACCTCACACACCAAGAAACACACACTGTCTGAACAACACACACCAAGAAACACACACTGTCTGACAAACACACACCTCACACACACTGTCTGAACAACACACACCTCACACACCAAGATACACACACTGTCTGACCAACACACACCTCACACACCAAGGAACACACACTGTCTGACCAACACACACCTCACACACCAAGATACACACACTGTCTGACCAACACACACCTCACACACCAAGATACACACACTGTCTGACCAACACACACCTCACACACCAAGAAACACACACTGTCTGAACAACACACACCTCACACACCAAGAAACACACACTGTCTGACCAACACACACCTCACACACCAAGATACACACACTGTCTGACCAACACACACCTCACACACCAAGAAACACACACTGTCTGAACAACACACACCTCACACACCAAGATACACACACTGTCTGACCAACACACACCTCACACACCAAGAAACACACACTGTCTGAACAACACACACCAAGAAACACACACTGTCTGACAAACACACACCTCACACACACTGTCTGAACAACACACACCTCACACACCAAGATACACACACTCTGACCAACACACACACCTCACACACACCAAGAAACACACACTGTCTGAACAACACACACCACACACACCAAGATACACACTGTCTGACCAACACACACACCTCACACACACCAAGATACACACACTGTCTGAACAACACACACCACACACACCAAGATACACACTGTCTGACCAACACACACCTCACACACCAAGATACACACACTGTCTGACCAACACACACCTCACACACCAAGAAACACACACTGTCTGAACAACACACACCACACACACCAAGATACACACACTGTCTGAACAACACACACCACACACACCAAGATACACACTGTCTGACCAACACACACACCTCACACACCAAGATACACACACTGTCTGACCAACACACACCTCACACACCAAGATACACACACTGTCTGACCAACACACACCAAGATACACACACTGTCTGACCAACACACACCAAGATACACACACTGTCTGACCAACACACACCTCACACACCAAGATACACACACTGTCTGACCAACACACACCTCACACACCAAGATACACACACTGTCTGACCAACACACACCAAGATACACACACTGTCTGAACAACACACACCAAGAAACACACACTGTCTGAACAACACACACCTCACACACCAAGAAACACACACTGTCTGAACAACACACACCAAGAAACACACACTGTCTGACAAACACACACCTCACACACACTGTCTGAACAACACACACCTCACACACCAAGATACACACACTGTCTGACCAACACACACCTCACACACCAAGAAACACACACTGTCTGAACAACACACACCTCACACACCAAGATACACACACTGTCTGACCAACACACACCTCACACACCAAGAAACACACACTGTCTGACCAACACACACCTCACACACCAAGAAACACACACTGTCTGAACAACACACACCTCACACACCAAGATACACACACTGTCTGACCAACACACACCTCACACACCAAGATACACACACTGTCTGACCAACACACACCTCACACACCAAGATACACACACTGTCTGACCAACACACACCTCACACACCAAGAAACACACACTGTCTGAACAACACACACCTCACACACCAAGAAACACACACTGTCTGAACAACACACACCTCACACACCAAGAAACACACACTGTCTGAACAACACACACCTCACACACCAAGAAACACACACTGTCTGAACAACACACACCAAGAAACACACACTGTCTGACAAACACACACCTCACACACACTGTCTGAACAACACACACCTCACACACCAAGATACACACACTGTCTGACCAACACACACCTCACACACCAAGGAACACACACTGTCTGACCAACACACACCTCACACACCAAGATACACACACTGTCTGACCAACACACACCTCACACACCAAGATACACACACTGTCTGACCAACACACACCTCACACACCAAGATACACACACTGTCTGACCAACACACACCTCACACACCAAGATACACACACTGTCTGACCAACACACACCTCACACATCAAGATACACACACTGTCTGACCAACACACACCTCACACACCAAGATACACACACTGTCTGAACAACACACACCTCACACACCAAGATACACACACTGTCTGACCAACACACACCTCACACACCAAGGAACACACACTGTCTGACCAACACACACCTCACACACCAAGATACACACACTGTCTGACCAACACACACCTCACACACCAAGATACACACACTGTCTGACCAACACACACCTCACACACCAAGATACACACACTGTCTGAACAACACACACCTCACACACCAAGATACACACACTGTCTGACCAACACACACCCTGAGGAGAGAGAGGGCCTGTATACACACTGTGCGGTTAAAGCAGCCTGACACTAGAAACATGATGTCAGAGAGGGAGGAAGGTCAAAGGTCATCACTCTCTCTCTCTCTCTCTCACTCACTCACTGTGTTCCCCTGACTTCACTCCATACACAGCTTCACAAGCAGCTTCAACACACACTTTAACACACACACACTGTGTTTATAGAACACACACACTCTGTGTTTATAACACACACACACACACACTCTGTGATTTTCACACACACACTCTGTGATTTTCACACACACACACTCTGTGATTTTCACACACACACACACACACACTGGGTGGTTCCAGTCTGGACCAACCTGCCAAGCTTCCAGCTGCTGCGACAGGTTCAGCTTCTGCTGGATGGCGTCCAGGAGCTGGCTGTTCAACGACATGATGTCTATTTTACACTTGGCCAGTTCCATTTCCACCGCTTTCTTCCTGTAACACACACACACACACACACACACACACACACACACACACACACACACACAGAGTGTAATGTGTCTCTGATGACATAAAAAAACACACTTTTCAATGACAACAAAACAAACTCAACACAGAAAAGTTCCTGTCCAGCCTGGAATGGAACCAGGAACCTGTGCAGGCTGACAAGTTCAGGACATCAGTTCCACCTTGTGGCCCCAGTTTGATCCTTCTGAGTGGAACGCTGTGTTTACTGGTCTGTATTTCATTATCTTCTCAACAGTAGGAACAGAAACAGGAGCTCAGACTCATCGTTCTAAGAAGTGAATGCTGTGAAACTGTCTGTGCTGCGGCCTCTGTCTGCTGTCCTTTAAAAAGAGTTTTTTTTCCTCTCAGCAGGAATGATTCTGGTAAAGTAAAGGTGAGGCCGTGTTCCTCTGATCTTAGCATTTAGTTAAATCAGAACCGTCTCCTGGATTCCTCCAGGTACAGGTACAGGTACAGCTGAGAGCTGATCACCTGCAGATTGTTGATGATGAACTTACTTTGCTATAGCGTCGTCTCTGTCTCTGATCGCACTCTGAAGCTGCTCGCTCGGCTCTCGGATCGCCGCCATCGTCTTCAGACGGTCATTCTCCTCCCGAAGCGAGCACGTTTCTAGAGACAACAGCGCCACCTGCAGGTCACATGACACACAAAAACAACATCACCTGGATGAGAACCACACAGATGAATTTATTCTCTAATGAATCATTTAAACTCAGAGTTGTTGGTTGTGCTGTTGACCCACTTCAGCAGGAAGCTAACGAGTAAAACCATCCTGTCTGTTGTTAATTCTGTTTTTGTTTTGTTTTTGTTTGTTTATTTGTGTTGTTCTTTTTTTTTCTTCTTTGTTGTTGTTGTTGTTTGTTGTTGTTGTTGTTGTTTGTGCTCCTGTGTTTCTGCGGTCAGCACCTGGTTGTGGAGCTGAAGCGTCTCCTCTTCGTTGTTGTTTGTGTTGTTGTTGTTGTTTGTGTTGTTGTTGTTGTTGTTGTTGTTGTTGTTTGTGTTGTTGTTGTTTGTGTTGTTGTTGTTTGTGTTGTTGTTTATGTTGTTGTTTATGTTGTTGTTGTTGTTTATGTTGTTGTTGTTGTTGTTGTTTGTGTTGTTGTTGTTGTTGTTGTTTATGTTGTTGTTGTTTATGTTGTTTATGTTGTTGTTGTTTGTTGTTGTTTGTGTTGTTGTTGTTTGTGTTGTTGTTGTTTATGTTGTTGTTGTTGTTTATGTTGTTGTTGTTGTTGTTGTTTATGTTGTTGTATTTTGTGTTGTTGTTGTTGTTTATGTTGTTGATGTTTGTGTTTTTGTTGTTTGTGTTGTTGTTGTTGTTTATGTTGTTGTTTGTGTTGTTGTTGTTGTTTATGTTGTTGTTTGTGTTGTTGTTGTTGTGTTGTTTATGTTGTTGTTTGTGTTGTTGTTGTTGTTGTTGTTTATGTTGTTGTTGTTGTTTGTTTTGTTGTTGTTGTTTGTGTTGTTGTTGTTTTTTGTTATTGTTGTTGTTGTTTGTGTTGTTGTTGTTTTTTGTTATTGTTTGTTGTTGTTTGTGTTGTTGTTGTTTGTGTTTTTGTTGTTTGTGTTGTTGTTGTTTTGTGTTGTTGTTTGTGTTGTTGTTGTTTATGTTGTTGTTTATTTTGTTGTTGTTGTTTGTTGTTATTTGTTATTGTTGTTGTTGTTGTTGTTTGTTGTTGTTTGTGTTTGTGTTTGTGTTGTTGTTGTTGTTGTTTGTTATTGTTGTTGTTGTTGTTGTTTGTTGTTGTTTGTGTTTGTGTTGTTGTTGTTTGTGTTGTTGTTGTTGTTTGTGTTGTTGTTTTTTGTTACTGTTGTTGTTGTTGATGTTTGTTGTTGTTTGTGTTTGTGTTTTTGTTGTTTGTGTTGTTGTTGTTGTTTGTTGTTGTTTGTGTTGTTGTTATTGTTGTTATTGTTGTTTGTGCCCCTGTGTTTCAGCGGTCAGCACCTGGTTGTGGAGCTGAAGTGTCTCATCTTCCTTGTTGGTGTTGTTGTTGTTTGTGTTGTTGTTTGTGTTGTTGTTTATGTTGTTTTTATTTGTGTTATTGTGTGTGTTGTTGTTTGTGTTGTTGTTGTTTATGTTGTTGTATTTTGTGTTGTTGTTGTTTGTTGTTGTTTGTTGTTGTTGTTTGTTGTTGTTTATGTTGTTGTTGTTTTTTGTTGTTGTTGTTGTTGTTTATGTTTATGTTGTTGTTGTTGTTTGTTTTGTTGTTGTTGTTTATGTTGTTGTTGTTTATGTTTATGTTGTTGTTGTTTTGTTGTTGTTGTTTATGTTGTTGTTTGTGTTGTTGTTGTTGTTTGTTTGTTGTTGTTGTTTGTGTTGTTGTTGTTTGTTGTTTGTGTTTGTGTTGTTGTTTGTTTTGTTGTTTGTGTTGTTGTTGTTGTTTATGTTGTTGTTTATGTTGTTGTTGTTGTTTGTTGTTGTTTGTGTTGTTGTTTGTTGTTGTTCATGTTGTTGTTGTTGTTGTTGTTGTTGTTATTGTTGTTTGTGCCCCTGTGTCTCGGCGGTCAGCACCTGGTTGTGGAGCTGAAGCGTCTCCTCTTCCTTGTTGTGTTTTTTCTCCTGCTCGGCCTCGTACAGCTCTCTGACCTCTCTCAGCTCCTCTCCCAGCTTCCTCAGCTGCTCCTCCAGAGCCTCCTCGTCACTCCGCCTCGAGCCCTTTAGACACATCGACAGTTACTCTCTGACGTTTACTCACTGTCAGCACACGTGCTTCTACTGAGCAGTCTGTGCTTGTAAACACAGACTCAGAGGCCCTGACAGAGAGTAAATCATCTGCAGGCTTCCTCTGAGGTCATTTTGTGTTGTGTCTTTATATTTTCCACGTCATATGACGGGACTTTCTTCTGTCAGCTTGTTTTTTTTTACCGTGGACTCGTTTCCGTCCAGCAGATTCTGCGTCAGCCTCCGCAGCTCCAGCAGGCTGGTGTGGAGGCTTCCAGTAGGCACATCCTTGGCTGAGGACGTCTCGGAGGACTCGTCCATGGAGGAGTCCGTCGACAGTGCTGAGTCTGTGACGTCGTTTCCCCGGAGATGAGAGCACAGTGAGCGAACCTCGCAGTAGGCCTCCCAGAGCTGCAGACGCATCTGAAGAGAGAGAGCCAGAGGGAGGAGTGTGAGCGAGAGCCTGCGTTAGCCTTCAGTCAGGATGAGGGTGATCTGTGCACCAGCTACCTGCTCCCTCTCCTGCTCCTGCTCCTCCTGCTCCATGCTCTGCTCGATCTCACACAGCAGGCTGGAGGGGTGTGGGGTGAGGCTGTGGAGGCTGTGCTCCTCCGTTAACTCCTCCAGACGAGCTGATAACTGTCTGTGGGACATCTGGACCTCCTGCAGCTCCAGCTGGTTCTGTCGCACCTGTTGTGAAAGAGGAGAGGTCATCTCAACGCTGCAGACTGGACAGAACGTACGTGAAAAACAGCAGCTTCCTCAGACAAAGAGGGACTCCAGAGTCTGCCAAGAATAACAACAACAACAATAAAGAAGAAGAAGAAGAAGAAGAAGAAGAAGAAGAAGAAGAAGAGGAAGAAGAAATAACAACAATAAAGAAGAAGAAGAAGAAGAAGAAGAAGAAGAAGAAGAAGAAATAACAACAATAAAGAAGAAGAAGAAGAAGAAATAACAACAACAATAAAGAAGAAGAAGAAGAAGACGAAGAAGAAGAAGAAGAAGAAGAAGAAGAAGAAGAAATAACAACAACAATAATAAAGAAGAAGAAGAAGAAGAAGAAGAAGAAGAAGAAGAAGAAATAACAACAACAATAAAGAAGAAGAAGAAGAAGAAGAAGAAGAAGAAGAAGAAGAAGAAATAACAACAACAATACTAAAGAAGAAGAAGAAGAAGAAGAAATAACAACAACAATAAAGAAGAAGAAGAAGAAGAAGAAGAAGAAGAAGAAGAAGAAGAAGACGAAGAAGAAGAAGAAGAAGAAGAAGAAGAAGAAGAAGAAGACGAAGAAGAAGAAGAAGAAGAAGAAGAAGAAGAAGAAGAAGAAATAACAACAACAATAAAGAAGAAGAAGAAGAAGAAGAAGAAGAAGAAGAAGAAATAACAACAACAATAAAGAAGAAGAAGAAGAAGAAGAAGAAGAAGAAGAAGAAGAAGACGAAGAAGAAGAAGAAGAAGAAGAAGAAGAAGAAGAAGAAGACGAAGAAGAAGAAGAAGAAGAAGAAGAAGAAGAAGAAGAAATAACAACAACAATAAAGAAGAAGAAGAAGAAGAAGAAGAAGAAGAAGAAGAAGAAGAAGAAATAACAACAACAATAATAAAGAAGAAGAAGAAGAAGAAGAAGAAGAAGAAGAAGAAGAAGAAGAAATAACAACAACAATAAAGAAGAAGAAGAAGAAGAAGAAGAAGAAGAAATAACAACAACAATAATAAAGAAGAAGAAGAAGAAGAAGAAATAACAACAACAATAAAGAAGAAGAAGAAGAAGAAGAAATAACAACAACAATAAAGAAGAAGAATAAGAAGAAGAAGAAGAAGAAGAAGAAATAACAACAACAATAAAGAAGAAGAAGAAGAAGAAGAAGAAGAAGAAGAAGAAGAAGACGAAGAAGAAGAAGAAGAAGAAGAAGAAGAAGAAGAAGAAGAAGAAGAAGACGAAGAAGAAGAAGAAGAAGAAGAAGAAGAAGAGCAGAGGAACAAAGTCTGATCCCAAACAGATCTGAGAGTCTGAATGTGATAAAGTCAACATAACAGGTGTTCAAAATGGATGGATACACACACACACACACACACACACACACACACACACACACACACACACACACACACACACACACACACACACACACACAGCAAACACTGGAATCAGAACAAGTGTTTGTCTTATTTTCAGAGGAAGTGGAGTAACTTAAAGGAGCCACAGTGTGTGGTTTGTGTAGTGTGTGTTATGCAGTGTGTGTGTGTGTGGTTTGTGTAGTGTGTGTTGTGTAGTGTGTGTGTGTGTGTGTGTGTGTGTGTTTGAGTGTTAGCACCTGTAAGTCCTTCTCGTGGCACTGCCTCTCCAGCACCAGCGTCCTCTCTCTCAGGTTGTCCACCGTGCTCTGCAGCAGCTCGTTCTCCTCCAGCATGGCGTGCACGCGGTGCTCCAGCTCCATCTTCCTCTCTGACAGCATCTTAATCTAACGCACCAAGAACCCACAGTTAGTCTCTGTGACGTAGGAACAGGGGAAGGTGAGGGATCTGTGTGCGCGCTTCTTGGCTTCAGCCTGAGGCGAGCGGAGCTCTTACACAAGATTAAGAAGTCCTCCCACTGGCCTTAAGAATGCTTGTTGCTTAGCCACGGTGTGGGCGTGCGCTGCCACCCTCGTCTTGAGGAATGTCTTGTTGATTTGTGAGCTTCTCCACAAAGCTTGACATGAACTCACCCTACAGTCGGTCTGTTTGGGGCTCTCCTCATGAAACTAACATCAGTCCTCACCGGGTTCGATCCCTCCTGTTTTTGACCTACATCTGGTAACCCACTTCACCGCGCCGCGGCTCACATGTGGACCAGTTTTCTCCTTCCACACATGACGACCTCACTTCCTGCTCTGG
The DNA here is from genome assembly GCA_030710495.1 of Labroides dimidiatus. NCBI lineage: Eukaryota > Metazoa > Chordata > Actinopteri > Labriformes > Labridae > Labroides > Labroides dimidiatus. Next base: position 33,067,328 of record CM061153.1, read on the forward strand.
GTGTTTTGGGGCTGATGGCAGAAAGCCTTCAGTCATCTGCACATGTCACAGAGGCAGCAGACTGGAAGTGTGGGAGCACCGAGACGCTGCGGTGCGCTGGGCTAAATATAGAGCGCAGCCTCTGCAGTCAGGGTGCTTTCTGCCGGCTTGGAGGAGAAGCTACACAGATTACATGTTTGTTGAGATGCTCTGCAGCCTCATTTTACACCACATGTCAGGCTGGTATCATACATGACACAAAGCACATGACAACATCCACATGCTCTGAAAGCTTAGCATGTTTGAAGCCAAAACTCAGGAAACAGGGATTGCCTTCAGGACGAGGAAGATCAACGGATAAAATCACAACTAACACGTGTTTGGCTCCAGACATCCGTGTTTCTGACATGTAACGTGTTCACTGTTAAAGTGTTAAAGTGTTACAGCTGTATGAGCTACAGGCCTCTGCCTCTGATTCACTCATTCACTGCACATGAATGAAAACAAATCCAGACGTTAATCTTGATGCAATCCTTGTTTTCATAAGAGCACCGAGCGTCACATGCAGCATGCAGCGTGGCCCACAGATAGCGCTCCATAACCACTCACTTCTAGCCCTTGCTGCTCCAACCAAGAGAGAGAGAGAGAGAGAGAGAGAGAGATGAAGTTTGAAAGTCCACACAGTTCCTTCACCCGTTAAACACTGATTCAGAATGATCCTCAGTGAGACGTGCGCCCCAGCAGTGATCACCAGCTGAGCCTCTGAATTAATCTGATTATTGATGACATGATGAATTAGAACCAGCAGCAGAATAAACTCATCACATTTAATGATGATGATGATGATGATGATGATGATGATGATGCAGGTTGCTGTCTGCAGGAGGAGGCTTCAGGTTTCTCCTCATGTGGAGGTGTTTGTTAAGATGTAACACGGTGCAGAGAGCTAAAGATGCTACGCTCTCCTTTCTGTCATCAAACTGCACGTGTGCAGAAACACTGAGCTGTTAAAAAAACCCTCAACAGACGTTTCTTCATGTGAAACTGAAGTGGAAAAGATCCACGTCTCTCCATGTGTCTCATGAAGGACGGACTGAGACATGTGACAGAGTGAAGGATGCATCAAAATGAGACAGTTTCTTTTCTTTTCTTTCTTCTTTAAAACTGAGACGACTTCATTCACTTCATTCACTCAGCGTCTGCCTTTAGTTACATTTACACATCAGTTCACTGTATTCACCACAGAGCCACCAGGTGAGGCAGCTATTTGTAGTGACGTAGTGCAGACGTGTCTGTAGCATCAGTGAATCCTGGTTCTGTCCTACCAGAGCTCATCTACCAGCTCCAACCTCACCAATCAGAGCTAACGTGACCTCACTCTTCATTTAACTGACAGACTCTCAGTTTGATCAGATGACTGCAGAATAACTGCTGCATGTGGGAATAAACATTATCACAAACAGGTTAGCTCATGAATTAGCCTTTAGCTCATGGTTTAGCCTTTAGCCTGTGTTTAAACCTTTAGCTCAG
>CM061153.1:33073836-33101336 GCA_030710495.1 Labroides dimidiatus
AGAGCATCTTTGTAAACGTCTCCTTGCTTTGCTCCTCTGAGCCGTCGCTCTTAAAGCAGCCAGATGTGGTTCAGTGTGACGGCTGAATGTCGATGTGACCCACTGACACTGAAAACACCACAGCTGACCACAGACTGTGAGTTCACAGTTAATCTGCAGCACATCCCACAGCCGGCCTGACGGCAGGAAGGAGACCAGGCAGACTGCTGAGCTCCAGCTGTACGTCCATGTTAGAGAGACTGATGAAAACATGGAGTCCAAAGATCCAACCACACACACACACACACACACACACACACACACACACACACACACACACACACCTGATGAGCCTGTTTTGGCCTGAGGGTGAACCCAGAGAGAACCCACACATGTACAGTGAGAACATGCAAACTGCACACAGAAAGGCACTTTTCCAGCAAGGGAATCAAACCAGGAACCTCTGGATGTGAGGCTAACCACTGCACCACGAGTCCAGAAATCATCCTGCTGTATTAAGTAGCTTCTTAGCTCTCAGGGGACACAGAGCACGCTCTGAACAGACGCACCGCAGGACCATCGCAGGTCCTTGGAGGCACATGCACCAAACTCAGTGCAGCACGTCCCCATGGTAACAAAACATGGAGTATCAATTTGCATGTTGTCACAGCAACCAGGGAGAGGAGGGGCTGATGGAGCTACGACTTGTGGCTGGTGTTTTCCTTAGTCACATCCTCAGAGCGCTGCCTCGTCTAGACTGACGGAGGATGGGCGATCCCACACGCTGCTGGTTGCATAACGGAGGCTCAGACTGATGAAACCTGCGAGTCAGAGAGCAGGTCAGCAGCAGCAGCTTCACCTGGATGGTTAAAGGCAGGTGACCTCTTTAGAACAACACTTTGTGTGTTTAATTTAATGAGAAATATCCCTCACACACCCTGAAAATTCAGCCTGATGAGTCAGCAGCTCCAGTCAGCGTCTGACTGAGAGAACTCCAGAGGCTGAAGAGAGATGGTTGACTGTGGTCACATGGTACGCTCGCCCTCCTGCCTCACTCTCCGTCTTTAAAGACGCCTTCAGCCAGAGTGTAAATGTAATTAGAGAAAGGTTCCCTCCCTGCCTTTTCCCTCCAATCAGATTAGACCGGAGTAAAAGCTGCTCTCACACTCAACGGCGTGCAGACGGCGAGCACACACATCACGCCTCACGCCACACGCCACGTCCACTCCTCAACCAATGGGAACAGATTATCTTTGGTTGGTTACACTTACATGCAAAGTTCTGCTGACCAGCTTTAAAACACACAAGTACAGAAAAACAGCAAGAGCAGGAATACTCTCTCTCTCTCTCTCTCTCTGTGTCTCTCTCTCTCTCTCTCTCTCTTTCTTGAGACCTTTAACAATAAGAAGTGGTGTACCTCAGGGTTCAGTCCTGGGACCGTTACTGTTACACTTTAGATGAATCATTCTGGGCTCAGTGCTGATGACACTGACTGCTGCTCATCAGGTCCAGACCTCTTCACGCTCTCAGAAAGCGTCTTGTTATGATCTGATGTTATATAAATAAAGATTGTTGATTGGTCTCGTTGCTCATGTGGTCTGTCTGTGCTGGTGTCATGTGACTCGCTGCTGTCTTGGCCTCCTCTTGATAAGGAGACCTTTAATCTTAATGAGGCTTCCTGCTTCAATAAATCAAACAGAAATAAATTAAATGTTGTTAAACTCTGAGACCTTCTTGGTGGAGTAACAGTCACCTGCTGTTATCAATGAGGTGGAGGATGGACTGTGGTTGTGGCTCCTCACTGAATGCATATGGCCACGCTATTAGCTGGGATTATAGCCTAATCCCCTTAGCACAGTATTTTACTCCATGTCTTACATCACTTCCTGTGAGGCGTCCTGCCTTTTCAAGGGCGTCTTAGTGCAGCCAGCTGAGGGCTCTGATCAGGACCTGAAACCTGAGCTGTGAGAGGGACACAGAGGGCAGCTGGTGGACAGCACTGATTGATCTCCAGCTCAGGAATATCAGAGCTCTTCAGGGTTTTTGTTGCCGTCAGCTTAAATTAATTTTTATCAAAATTCTCGGAAATTTTGTCTCTGAAATTTTTTTTTTTTTGAAAGTTTTTTCTTGTCATCTGGATTTAAAAGTATTTCATTAGACATGTTTGCATACACGTCTGCTTATAACAAAACAAACATGTTTACATGTCCATCATATATAAACTATAAACATGTATATGATCAGGTAAATGCAGTTTATTTAAATTCCCAGTAAATTCCCGTTAACTCCTGGAGTTCTGACATCAGAGCTCTCTTCCTGTTGGTCAGACGTCGGCTGTCAGCACAGGAAGTGATGTTCAGACTGTGTTTGGAGCTCAGCTCTGACTGACAGCTCTTCCCTCCGGTGGATCATGAACTAGTTAGCAGCTCCTGCTGCGATGGCCTCATTACCTCAGTCTCATGTAGACCATGTAAAGATCTCGTGGTGTGTTTCAGAACGGATCGCTTTAGTCTGAACATCCAGATGAGGAAGCAGAGCGCCCCTCTTTAAGACCACCTCACAGACCGGACTTTAAAGATCTGCTACACCCAGAGTTTAATTTAAAAACTGTGGTCCAATCATCCTGAGTGCCAACTCTTGTTTTAATCCACTGACTGGTCCACCGTCCTTTACTGCAGCCTGATGACGGGTTGGGTGAGATGGATGGTTCCACTCAGGGTGAAAATGAAGCGTCTCTGCAAAGCAACAAGCTGCAGAACAGCTTCCTGCTCCCTGAGCCCAGAGGAACAGAGGAACAGAGGAACAGAGGAACAGAGGAACAGAGGAACAGAGGAACAGCGTCTCCCAGGAGGGGGGGGTACCTGAGCGACCTGCAGCTTACATCACTCCATGAAACAACATGAAACCATGAGGAGCACCACCTCACACATCCTCTGTAGAGACAACACGACGTCCTGTGAGGACTTCATGTCCTGCTTTTACCACCATGAGACAGACTGAAGGTCTCTTTTCAGCCCTCCAGGCTTCACTTCAGGACTTGGTTTCAGACCACAGTGTTTAACCTTTTTGAACTGATGGTCTGTAGACTGAGCTGTACTCAGGGCCCCCACTCTCTGTCTCACTTTATAAAAGTTAAATCTGATGAACCATGAAGCAAACCTTGATCCTCTTCACTGAACCAGGGTGGCTTCTGTTCCTGACCGTCTCTGTTTCATAAACATCATCATATTCAGGATCCATTTTAAATGATTTCTGAAGCATTTCAGTCTGTTTATCTGAAACATTCACAGCAGACCATCTCTGAGGACTCTAAGCCCCCCTGATGAAGTGAAGGACCCATGACCCAGAGTCCAGACTGGTCTCTGTCTGCTCTCTGAACCTCATCTCTCCTGTGCCGCCGACACTTTACAGAAACCCCTAAAAGAAACACACACACACTAAACACATCCCTGTGCCGACCTGAGGTCTGCTGTGCTACATGTATGTGTGTATGTACGTCGTCCTCTGTGATCCTTGAACTCAGTCCAGGACTTGTGACGGAGCGGCCTGCAGTTTGAGTACCTGTGACGGAGCGGCCTGCAGTTTGAGTACCTGTGACGGAGCGGCCTGCAGTTTGAGTACCTGTGACGGAGCGGCCTGCAGTTTGAGTACCTGTGACGGAGCGGCCTGCAGTTTGAGTACCTGTGACGGAGCGGCCTGCAGTTTGAGTACCTGTGACGGAGCGGCCTGCAGTCTGAGTACCTGTGACGGAGCGGCCTGCAGTTTGAGTACCTGTGACGGAGCGGCCTGAAGTTTGAGGACCTGTGACGGAGCGGCCTGCAGTTTGAGTACCTGTGACGGAGCGGCCTGCAGTCTGAGTACCTGTGACGGAGCGGCCTGCAGTCTGAGGACCTGTGACGGAGCGGCCTGCAGTTTGAGTACCTGTGACGGAGCGGCCTGCAGTTTGAGTACCTGTGACGGAGCGGCCTGCAGCCTGAGGACCTGTGACGGAGCGGCCTGCAGTTTGAGTACCTGTGACGGAGCGGCCTGCAGTCTGAGGACCTGTGACGGAGCGGCCTGCAGTCTGAGTACCTGTGACGGAGCGGCCTGCAGTTTGAGTACCTGTGACGGAGCGGCCTGCAGTTTGAGGACCTGTGACGGAGCGGCCTGCAGTTTGAGTACCTGTGACGGAGCGGCCTGCAGTTTGAGTACCTGTGACGGAGCGGCCTGCAGTCTGAGGACCTGTGACGGAGCGGCCTGCAGTTTGAGTACCTGTGACGGAGCGGCCTGCAGCCTGAGGACCTGTGACGGAGCGGCCTGCAGTTTGAGTACCTGTGACGGAGCGGCCTGCAGTCTGAGGACCTGTGACGGAGCGGCCTGCAGTCTGAGTACCTGTGACGGAGCGGCCTGCAGTTTGAGTACCTGTGACGGAGCGGCCTGCAGCCTGAGGACCTGTGACGGAGCGGCCTGCAGTTTGAGTACCTGTGACGGAGCGGCCTGCAGTTTGAGTACCTGTGACGGAGCGGCCTGCAGTCTGAGGACCTGTGACGGAGCGGCCTGAAGTTTGAGGACCTGTGACGGAGCGGCCTGCAGTCTGAGGACCTGCTCCAATCACTGTGAGTTTTTCAGCCTCAGACTTTATGAAAGCTTCACTGAAACATTGATGAGTCTGCATGAATCATGTGAAGATAGAAACCAGCTGGATGGAGATTAATCAGCCTGAAGGCTCCACGAGTCCTTCTGAGCTGAACGTCTCCATCATCTCACTCCAGATAACATGAAGAGGACTGGGAGGCCCTGAGGCCAACACACACACACACACACTAACCCACTAACACACACACACACACACACAGACTAACCCACTAACACACACACACACACACACACACACACACACACACACACAGACTGGTTTGTCAGTAATAAGGGGATGCTGATGGGGGGGGGCTCACCCTGCTTAGTTGCTCCAGCAGTCTGTGATTCTGTTCGGAGAGCTCGCTGATGGCCTTGGTCTTGTCTCGGTCGGCGTCTCTCAGCTGGACCTGCTGTCGCTCCAGCTCATCCTGCAGCTGCTGGACGTCCGTCTCCAGCTCAGCCACGCGGCCCTCCCACTCCCCCTCTCGACTCTCCAGACGCCGGCGCAACTCGTGCTTCTCCTGCTCCAAGTGCTGCGAGTGTAAGAGAGAGAGACGGACGGTCACCTTCATTAACTGAACTTTACATACATAAATAAATAAAAACAAAGACTGATAAACTGAGAGCTGAAGCTTTGTTTCGTCTGACACAGTTTCACTGATCGGAGGTGAAGAGATGATGAAATGATCTCTGAAAGGTTTCACTCCTCAAAGGTTTCTCTGAATGGTTTGAGCTGAGTCGCTCTTTACGTCACTCAGACCTCTGATATCTGCCTCAGTGAAGCACGGTTTGACCATGTGTGCTGATCTGAAGCAGTCTTCAGTTTGAAGGAGTCTCCTCTCTGCTCTCTGGGTGGCACCGAGCAGTGGACAGATGCACTGCAGCAGCGCAGGCTGCCAGGGCTCTGCTGGGGGTTGTTGTTGTGATTAGATTGAAGGATGAAGCATCTGGCTTCTATCTGATGAGACTGTTTTCATCTCTGAGTAACTGCCTGAACAACAGAAACAGGAGCGAGGAGGAAACCAGGCCAGAGGGAAGAATTACTGAGTTAGAGACGAAGCAGACGAAGCAGCAGCTTCTTCCTCTGAAGAACACACAGCAGGCAGAGTGAGGCCTGGAGAGAGAGAGGATTAGTCTTTGTGTCTCTGAGGCCACGTGTCGGCTTCTGTGGAGGATTCTGAAATACAGAAGTTCAGAGCGGTGTCCAGCGTAAATATTACGGCTGAAATCGTCTGAAAGACTTTGAAGGCCGAACGGCTCAGAGATAAACTGAGTCTGAGGTTTCGAACCCTGAATCACCTCATATTTAACACATGTGATTCAAAGACCTCCATCTCATCAGCATGATAAACACTCCCATTAAAAACTGTATCCTGACCCCTTTAAGAGGACCAACCCTCCACACACAGCTGAAGTTGTATTTTTCAAAATGGCTGCTCTCATGAAATCAGACACACTTTTTTTTTTCTCTTCCAGGAAAAAAATCTGCTCATGTTTTTAAGAAGTTTCTGTAAGAAAAAAAACATCTGAATTGTTACTCAGTTTGTTGTTTAAAGGGTTAATAAAACTCTTTTTTTAATCCGGTTATGTTCTGATGGCTCAGGCTTTATGGGGTTAAGTTTGTTTACACTGTAAAAAAAAACTTAGCAGGGCCCAGTTCAGACCAGCATGTTGGGATTAAACCAACCCGTGAGGGGTCAGCAGAAACCCGGGTCCATTAGAATCAGCTGTAGTGGTTTACCTCTAGTTTCTCATTGAGATCTTTGTGCATTTTCTCGTATTGCTTGGTCAAGTCTTGGTTCCTCTCCAGCAGCGCTTTGCCAAGTTTAGCAGCTAAAACCAAGTCTTTCTCCTTTTGATGGAAGAGCGACAACAAATCTGCGCTATGCCCCACGGAAGGCGTCTCCAGGTCCGACAGCTCCCCCTGGTCGCCCCTCTCCCCGGAAAGCACGGCCAGTTCCTCCTCCAAGGCCATGCCGAGGCCTCCGGAGCTGCTGTGCCGCAGAGGTTGCCCCTGGTAGCCGCCGGGCTCCTGGGCGGCGGGGCTCGCGCGGGGCTCCATGCAGTCGCTGTCCAGCTCCAGTGGTGCTGAAACGCCGGCAGACGTCTGCATGTCTAAGCAGAACGCGGACATAGCCGCCCGGCGGAGGAAGCCAACAGATGAGAGCTAACGGACTTCACTCCGGATGAACCCACCCTGAGCTGACAGGGCTGGGCTGACCGGACCTGCTGACACTCGACAAGCCATCCATCATCCCCGCCGTCCTGATGTGGATCCAGGCAGACTGAACACAGTCCTCTCCGTTTCCTCGCGTTCCTCGGTCCTTGTTAACCAACCAGCCCGACTGCAGCTCAGATTGAGTCCCGGCAGAGCCCGCCTCCTCTGCAGCTCACCGACAGCTCTGTTTGTTACCGGACACCAAATGTTCTTCTTATCCCGGAATGAACCGCCTCGATGATCTGAGCACGGGGGTCAGTCGGTCGGGGTCCAGCCCGTCTCGGGGTTCTGTGTCCCCCATGATGATCGGCCTGTTACACCGGAGGCAATTTACAGTCAAACAGATGAGCGCGGTCCCGAGAGCTTCTCAACCTCCTTTTCCATCCAGAATGCGCGTGAACGACGCGGTAGTGACGCCAGCTGCGACCTGTTACAAACGCGCAGGCCATTGGCTGAAAATGATAGCGCCATATTTTGGTACTTCTCTCACAAATCAGTGGCGGACAGATGATGAGCACGTGAAGAGATTAAACCCGCGCCGCCTGGAACATGATGCGCCAGCAGCTGGCAGCGAGAGAAGGTTCCAGCAAACCGCCTCAAACGGTGGCGGTTAAATATGAAGACGTGATTAATCACTTCACCGGGACTGTGAGCCGGTTTCCAAAACCAAACTAGAGTCCATTTATTCAACTGGCGTGCTCCAAGTATTATTATTATTATTATTATTATTATTATTATTATTATTATTATTATTATTATTATTATTATTATTATTATTATTTACAGTTTCTCTGCTCAGAAAGTCCAATAACATCTGACTGAACTCCATCCGGTCTGTTCACAGTCTGTCAACTTTATTTAAACAGCAGCTTTCATACAGTGGAGTGTGCAGCTGAAAACACTGGATGATCATCAGTCTGTGGGAAGAGTCCTAAAAACAGTAAAAATGAAACCAGTGCAATAAACTCAATATGACCTGTAATAAACACTACAGAATCAGTCAAAATACACAAAATAAAGAATAATAATAATAATAATAATAATAATAATAATAATAATAATAATAATAATAATAATAATAAAATAAAATAAACTTAAAATAAAACGAGATAAAATAAATAAATAAAAGAATGATAAAAATGACATTAACAGTTATGATAAAATAATAGAGCTGATAAAGGTAAGAATAAGTCCGGAGCTAAACTGAAGTTACTCTAAATGAAAAGCTGTGTTTAAACCGTCTGTTCTGAGTTTGTCCTCAAAGACAGCAGAGAGCTCTGAGCTGGTCTGATGTCAGGGGGCAGAGAGTCCAAAGTCTGGGGCCATAAAAACAGGAAGCTGTCATGTGTTTGAGTGGGAGACACTGGGAACATTTAAAGGGGGAGAGTTCAAAGACCTCCATGAAAGAGATGGAACATAAAATGAAATAAGGTCTGAAATAAGGTGTGGAGGAGCGAGGCGTGTAGAGCTTTAAAAACAAGTTAAAGAACTTTAAAAGAGTTTAAAGAAGAGACGTGATGTGGTCATTTTTTCTGTGTTTTTGGTAGAGCAGTAAAAAGAGAGTTACAATAATCAGTACGGTTGGTGATCAAAGGATGAGTTCAGATTTCAGCGTCTCTCTGGGATTAGAAAGGTCAGACTTTTGTAACGTTCCTAAACTGATAAAATAAAGAATTTATGAACTTCTTAAAACGAGCTTTGAAATTCAAATCACATCTAAAATCACTCCAAGATCAAACACTGTGGCTTTTACCTGATTATTACAACCCCCCATCAAGGTTAGACCAGATTAAAGTTAGACCACAAAACCAGATTAAAGTTAGAACACAGACCAGATTAAAGTTAGGAAACAGACCAGATTAAAGTAAGAACACAGACCAGATTAAAGTTAGAACACAAAACCAGATTAAAGTTATTAAATGATGCACAGAAGTAAAAATAATCCATAATTAATGATTAATCTGCTTCCAAGTAATATAATAATAATAATAATAATAATAATAATAATAATAATAATAATAATAATAATAATAATAATAATAATACTTAAAATAATCACAGCAATAATAACCAGAGAAAAGTTAATATAATCCAGATCCTGAGCCTGACATAAAACCATCCTGACATATTTCCCTCATATCGCCCCCTGATGGAGAACTTTAGAGACGGATGTTTACTGAAATCACTCAGAGAAGTGAACATTCATGTTACATTCAGGGTTGATTAATATGTCAGTCAGAGCCGAGGATGAGAGGGTCGTTAAGGTCGTTAAACATCATAGCATCCTGACCAGCTGCATCACCGTGTGGTTCGGCGCCTGCACCATCTCCTGCCGCAAGACCCTGCAGCGCACTGTGAAAGCAGCTGAGAAGATCATCGGTGTCTCTCTTCCCTCCCTACTGGACATTTACAACACCCGCCTCACCCGCAGAGCCACAAGGATTGCGGGTGACCCCACCCACCCATCCCACAGTCTCTTTAACCTGCTGCCGTCGGGAAGGAGGAGACTGCAGAGTCTCCGGGCCAAAACCAGCAGGCTCAAAGACAGCTTTTTCCACCAGGCAGTCAGGACTCTTAATTCCCTCCCTGCTCTGCCCCCACTCCCCCCCACAAATTTTGCACTACTGCTTACCTCAGGTCTGTTTATTCTGTTTATTCTGTTATACTGTTTATATTGTTAATTGTAGTATTTAAGGTAGTCTCTATTTTTAAGGTAGTCTTATTTAGCTTAGTTATTGTAACTTTTTTTGTATTACCCTGCAGCACCGTGGGTCTGAGAGGACTGAAATTTCATTTATGCTGTGTGTCGAGCATGTATAGCATATTTGACAATAAAGTTGACTTTGACTTTGACTGACTTTTTTTTAAACGTCTCTGAAGAAAAACTGTGAGAACATCAAACTGACTGATCTGATCAAACATGTTGTTTGTTTGTTTGTTCTGTTGAAATCACTTTCATATATTAAAAAGAAAGGATGAAAATGAGTCTTTATAAATGAAGACTTCACTCTGTGATACTGAGATCATGTATGTCAGCTTCTACATGTGAAGTTTGATGAATCAACTTTAGTTCCTTTTCTAAACGTCTGTTTGTTTGTTTCATAAAGGCAGAAACAGACAGTAATAATCTGAGGTCAGGCGATGGTCGGGATGTGGAGATGAATTCAGTAATAGTCCTGTCGGATTCATCCAGTGTGGTTTGATGGGAGGGGGATGGAGAGAGTTAATGCTGGAGGAGGAGCATCAGTTAATGAATGATCACAAACAAAGCCAGATGAGCCAGATGAGCTGATACAGTGAAAAGAAGTGGGTCACAGCCTGATGAGCTCCTGTCCGTACAGCTTCAGGGGGCTGAGGGGGCTGAGGGGGCTGAGGGGGCTGAGGGGGCTGAGGGGGCTGAGGGGGCTGAGGGGGCTGAGGGGGCTGAGGGGGCCAAAGACCACACACAGGCTGAACCCTTAAAGCGCCGCAGAGCCTGAGAGCTTTGATGGAGCGCTGAGCGGAAAGAGTCAAAACAAAGGTTTGAGGTTTTTACAGGATCCTGTTAGAGATGAGTTACACTGGAGAACAACAGGAAAGACAACAAAGACGACGACAACAACAAAACAACAACAACAACAACAACAACAACCACAACGATAACAACAACAACAACAAAGACAACGACAAGAACAACAACAACAACAACAACAACAACAACAACAACAACAAAGACGACGACAAGAACAACAACAACAACAACAACAAAAACAAGAACAACAACAACGAGAACAAAAACAACAACAACAACAACGAGAACAAAAACAACAACAACAACAACGAGAACAAAAACAACAACAAGCACAACAACATAACACAACAACAACAACAACAACAACAAAAACAAGAACAACAACAAGAACAACAAAACATACTACAATGACAACGACAAGAACAAAAACAACAAGAACAAAAACAACAACAAGAACAACAAGAAGAACAGAAACAACAACAACAACAACAACAGCAACATAACAACACAACAATGACAACAACAACATAACAAACGACAACAACAACGACAAAAACAATATAACAAACTACAACAACAAGAACAACAACAGCAACAGCAACAAAAACAACAACTATAATTATAACGACGGCAACAACAACAATTTAAACAACAAGAACAACAACAACAAAAACAATGACAACAAAACAACAACAAAGAGAACAAAAACAACAACAACAACTACAAGAACAACAACGACAACTACAAGAAGAAGAAGAAGAAGAAAAACAACAACTACAAGAACAACCTCTGCATCATCAAACTGTTTAAAAAGGATAAATTAACTCAGCAGGAGTTAAACTCTGACAGGCAGCAGGTTAATGCTGAGGGGACAAACTTTCAGGTACAAACACATGTTTCATGGTGAAGTGTAACCTTTAATCTGTTTGTTTTTATCTTATAAAGTGTATCTACAGAGCTCAGCAGTCTGCAGGGTGAGCACTAAATGTTCTCCTTAAGGTCTCTGTGAGGACCGTCAGTCTGAAGTGGATCACAGCGCCACCTTCTGGCTGGAATCCTGTGCACACTGTGGTGACGTCATGACTCTGAGCAGGGTGTGTGTGTGTGTGTGTGTGTGTGTGTGTGTGTGTGTGTGTGTGTGTTCTGGAGGTGATTGGCTGTATGAACAGCTGTATCAGAGCTCTGTGTCTCTGAGCTCTGACTGAAGGACCAGGTTAAAGATGCAGTCTGTCCCTTTAACAGCTGTCAGTCAAACTGCTCCTTTGGTTCAAACCTCTGTACTGTTTTCATGACTGTGGCTCCCTCTGCTGACAGAACATGGTCTCACACTCACATCACCCTCATCCTTGGTAAACAACCAGCAGCCCACTCATGCTGCCTGGTGTTGAAGGCGTGGGTTATTTTTGGGACAGAGCTGGAGGTCTGGATGCTCTGAAGCTGCTTGTTGACGGTGTGAGGAGTGAGAACACGACAAATTCCCTGAGTGCATCCAGCTTAGTCAGGTATCCAGAGCAGTGACTTCATGTGCTTGATGCGCTTCATGCGCTCTGCTTATATAACACCAACCCTTGGTCACAGAGGCTGTGCTCTGCCTCTCTTTTCCCAACTAGAGCAAGGTTTGGCTGATGTTATGTAACCCGATCCTGCTCCTCAGACCTCTGGACTGCAGCGTTTCTCTAACAGAGGTTTGACTGCTCAGAAAACATGAGCTCTGACAAATACATGAGCTGTTGTTCCCTGGTTTGACCAGCGGATGGCAGTGTTTTTACACCTGGATGCTTGAGGGAGCTTGTGGCACCCTTATCTGTGTGTGCCCCTTCTTTACAGTTAACCTTTGATTTCATCGTCACAGGAAAATAAAGTCGTGATGATTCTTGATTTTCCAGGACACACAGAATGATTCTGACTCCATCCCTCCAGCTGGTTAAAATCAGTGAAGTCCAGCTCAAACCCACCACAGTGATGGCTGCAGTGTTTTACAGGTGGCTCAGAGTTAAGCCTGGATTTGCCTCGTAGACGTACAGTAGCTTGTTGCTTGGTAACATCAGCATGAAGCCTCTGCTCTGCCTCCATCCAGGACTCCTCGCTGTGCAGAGCCGTTCAGCGCTCATCATCATCACTGTAATAACTGTTATAATCAAATATGCTAAACGAGGGCCTGCAGTTGTGTTAAATATCTGAACGTGTGTAATATTTGTGCCGTGGGAGTGATAAATGTGTTGTTATCGTATGTGTGAGTGTTTTTGTTTTTAACTGCTGCAGGAACAGAGTCCTCGCTCCCGGTGGGCTCCTCTCTCTCTCCTCTCTCTCTCCTCTCTCTGCTAAAAAAAGGACGAATAAATAAGTTAAAACTCTGGACTGTTTTTGATTCATTTATGCAAACGTGTGATGGAAAGAGCTCCGCTGGTTAATTAGCGCTCAGTGCAGAGATCCATCAGCGTTTCACAGCAGCTGTGAAGCTTTTAAAGGGTCACGTTGAAGGAGCTCTAACACAATGCTCCATTATGTAACAGCACACACTAAAAATACAGGATTCTCTGTTAGTCTCCATCCTTTCCTCAAGCATGTCTGAGGATGAGGAGCCCTCACTCTGAGAGCTTCACCGTCCATCAAACAGCTTCTAACAGACGCAGCGTCAAATTATTGGACTTACTCTCTTTGAGCTTGTTCAGGTTTATTCTCTGCTTTGATCATATGATCTCACTCTGAGCCTGGACTGTTTTTGTTTTCTCAGTAACTCAGTGGATCAAAAACAAAACAAAAACAAACAGCTGCAACAAGACAAACTGCTTCTTCCACCAAACGTCTCATCAGAGTGAAACATGTTTCCAGCTTCAGTCACCTGCTCAGGTTGATGAAATGGAGCTGCTAAGGGGCGGAGAATTCCTGAAAATTTCCATGGGAATTTTATCTCAGGAATGTTGGAAATTTTCAGTGTTTTGTTGCCGTCAGTTTAGATGAATTTTTCTAATAATTTTCAGGAAACTTTGTAAATCTTCAGGTGTGTTTTCTTGGTATCAACCTGATTTGAAGACGCTGCGTTAAACGTGTTTGGACCACAGTCTGTATAATTAATGGACGTAGTCTCCGCGACGTCACCCGTCTGTTCCTGAAACGGACTTTTGAAGCCAAACGGTCGGCGCGGCCATATTGGAAATGAGGCGTGCTGTGAGTCTCCACAGTAACAACCATAGGACGCTCCACAGTCAAGTGATCTGAGCTGTGCCTCTGATTGGACGATCTGGCGAGCTTAATATTGTGGAAACTGCCGAATTAGAAAAAAATTCACCCCCCGTACAGTGCGTGCTGTTAGTGAAATTAACGATTCAGACGGGAGACATTCTTTGTACCAGGCTGTAAATGTGCTGATTTTGGCCGTGAAAACGGTTTTTTTTTGGCTTGGTGTGTTTGTGACTTGCGGTACTTCTGGAGCCTCAAGAGGACACTCGAGGAACAGCAGACTTTAGCACTTCAACATTGCCTCATATTTTCAGACCGGAGGTTGCCGCTTGGTTTGGACACATGTTTGCTATGAACAAACCAGAATGTTCAGTATGTTTGTATTCATTCCCCATTATCATTATAGCTGTTAATTTAGCCTGATCTCCTTATCTATGATCAATACATCTACAGTATCTATTTTTAATCAGCACATAGGCGTGAGGTTCCTCTGAAAATGGGATGTCACATCTCAAGAGGCCTTTAACACACCTTTACTTAACGGAGACAAATATGGTAGGGATGCACTTGTGGTCTGGGCATCCATGAGTTCATCACTACCATAAATTCTTATTGTCAGTCAGAACATCATTGATTATACTTCTATAAAATGATCACCACACCCATTCAGACATGAGGTCCCTCCTGAAAACCAGATGTAGCATCTCAAGAGGCTAACCTCTAATAAATCAGACGACAGGTCTATGGTTCATGGATCTGTCACTAACTTCAGTTCTTACTTTAGTCCACTTGTCTCCTCTTCCCTCCCTTCCTTCGCCCACACACCCAACACAGCATGGTGTGGATAACTTCTTATAACTTCTTTATTTAAAAGGGGACAGCGCAATTTCATAAAACACAGGATTACACAAGGTTAAAAAAAGCCAGAATTAGCCAAAAGGCTAGTTTTCATCTGTAGTCCCCTGGCCATGATGTAAAACGGGCAATAAAATTACATTTTTAAAATGAATGAAAAAAAAAATGAAAAAAAGGGAAAGAAACAAAGAAAAGAGAAAGAGAAAAAAAGAAAAAAGGAAAAGAAACAAAGAAGAGAGAAAGAGAAAAAAAAAGAAAAAAGGGAAAGAAACAAAGAAGGGAGAAAGAGAAAAAAACAGAAAAAAGGGAAAGAAACAAAGAAGAGAGAAAGAGAAAAAAGAAAAAAGGGAAAGAAACAAAGAAGGGAGAAAGAGAAAAAAAGAAAAAAGGGAAAGAAACAAAGAAGAGAGAAAGAGAAAAAAAAAGAAAAAAGGGAAAGAAACAAAGAAGAGAGAAAGAGAAAAAAGAAAAAAGGGAAAGAAACAAAGAAGAGAGAAAGAGAAAAAAAAAGAAAAAAGGGAAAGAAACAAAGAAGAGAGAAAGAGAAAAAAGAAAAAAGGGAAAGAAACAAAGAAGGGAGAAAGAGAAAAAAAGAAAAAAGGGAAAGAAACAAAGAAGAGAGAAAGAGAAAAAAAAAGAAAAAAGGGAAAGAAACAAAGAAGAGAGAAAGAGAAAAAAAAAGAAAAAAGGGAAAGAAACAAAGAAGAGAGAAAGAGAAAAAAAGGAAAAAGGGAAAGAAACAAAGAAGAGAGAAAGAGAAAAAAAGAAAAAAGGGAAAGAAACAAAGAAGAGAGAAAGAGAAAAAAAGAAAAAAGGGAAAGAAACAAAGAAGGGAGAAAGAGAAAAAAAGAAAAAAGGGAAAGAAACAAAGAAGAGAGAAAGAGAAAACAAGAAAAAAGGGAAAGAAACAAAGAAGAGAGAAAGAGAA
Source organism: Labroides dimidiatus (assembly GCA_030710495.1). Taxonomy (NCBI): domain Eukaryota; kingdom Metazoa; phylum Chordata; class Actinopteri; order Labriformes; family Labridae; genus Labroides; species Labroides dimidiatus. The sequence goes on from CM061153.1 coordinate 33,089,125, forward strand.
AAAAAAGAAAAAAGGGAAAGAAACAAAGAAGAGAGAAAGAGAAAAAAGAAAAAAGGGAAAGAAACAAAGAAGAGAGAAAGAGAAAAAAGGAAGTTGCTTATATGTATATGTGTATCTTTATATGTATATATGTATCTATGCATATATGTATATCCTTAAAATGAGGAGCTTTGTGCTCTATTGTAAAGTGTCTTGAGATAACACTTGTTATGAATTGGCGCTATAAAAATAAAGATTGATTGATTGATTGATTGATTGATTGATTGATTGATTGATTGATTGATTGATTGATTGATTGTATTTGATCAGGTAAATGCAGTGAGTATAAAGTCCTGTAAATACCCCAGACTGAAAACACTCTGCGAAGGACATGAGAGACAAAATAAAAAAAGAGATGATGTCACAAAAACTGTTTAATTTAGTCAAAAACACGTCTTATATAAAACAGAAAAAAAATAAAGGTTAAATAAAAGTCTGAATCGTTCTTCTCTTCTTCATTTCTTTAACCTAAACTTATCGTATTTTTCTTTAAGATTAAAATTTCAATAAGAATAAAACATTATTATTATTGTTTTCTGCTTATATTCAGTATGTTTTCAGTTCATCATTGTGCTTCATTACGTTTGTTTTGAATTATGTTATTTTGTTAATTATCATTTTCTTCTTATTTCCAGATTCAAAAATAATTATTTCAAGATTTCTGGTCCAGTTAAATTAATCGACTGCATGGAGAGATAATTTGACTAGTTTTGAGACATTTTTCCATCATATTTACAGTTTTTATCTCATATTTTGACTCCATTTTTTTTTTTCTGTAGTGTCAGATAAAACCTCCAGGTCTTCAGTGAATCTGAGGCAAACGGTCTCAGACTGGTTCTGACAGCAGGAGGGAGGAGTGACTGCAGGGAGCAGGAGTGAGGTGCCGTCTCCTCTCTCACACATCTTACCTGAGCTTTGGTTGTGACCTGGTCCGACCTGCAGTCTTAAAGTGTCCCAAACATCAGAGAGTGTTTCCCTCCAGCTGCCCGTGCTCCCCGCCTGCCAGCGCTCACTGATGCTCAGAGCTTCCACCTTCTAAACATCTTGTCCCGTCTGCTGCGCTCATGTAGCACAGTGTGCCAGGTTAGGTTCTGCCATCTGTTACTGTGTGTGTAATCTGTCAGTGTGTGTGTGTGTGTGTGTGTGTGTGTGTGTGTGTGTGTGTGTGTGGTATCACACTGACGTGTCACTTGGCCTACATCAGTATAAGAGCAGAAACTTGAGGTGTGTGTCAGACTTCGGGGACCTTGTTAGCTGGTAGCCTGACATGACCTGTATTAGCGTTAGCTCGGGGTCAGTCAAAGCGCTCTGTGACAGCACGGTCAGGAGGTCATGCTGTGTTCATGATCACCTGTTGAACACCTGAACACCAGGCAGCGTTTCAGCTTCAGAGGACAGAAGCTGAGCTGAAGCCTGGAAGGACAAACAGACAGTTTGTTTAAAGGAGGCTGTTCACAGGCTCATCCTGGTGTCTGATATTAACCCTTTAAGGAGTCCTGCTGTGTGTGATGTAAATGTATATGTAAAGCATGAATCACAAACTGTAAAACTCCACACAGCCAAACGGACGTCTGAGTCAGTGTTTCTGTCTCATTTCTGTTTGTTTTAGACTGAACCTGTTTCATCCCATCAGGTGTTTGCACTGAGGTCACAGTTTGGGTCGTTTCCTGGACGAGCTGCTGGAGAGGGACGGAGAGAAGTTCAGGGTCAGATATGATTTAAATGATTCACTAAGAAATGTTGACAAACACACAGAACACATGTTGTTCAGATTATTACGTTGGTGGAGTTTTAATCTGGAGGAGTTCGACAGTCTCCTCCGTTCATGGACGATTGTTTTCCCTCCTCATCCTGACTTCACACAGTTTTTAATAGTTTGATGTGTTACAGATGTTTGTCTCAGTGTGACTGATCAGTACAGCCAATGATTTACTATTATGTGTGACAATAATCTATATACCTGTATACCTGTGGGCTCCAACATGGCCGACTTCTGAGTTGATGATGTCATGCAAAAACACAAGAGTTGCTACCTTATTATTATTATAATTATTATTATTATAATTATTATTATTAATAATGAATGATATGAAAACACCATACATACTATGTAGCAAAGAGGTATAAGGAATTCGGTTCGTGCTCTTTTTTGGAGGGAAAAATTTGGGATTTAACAGGTTAATATGAACCTTGTTAACAGAAGATACAGAAAATACAAACATGACGTCTGAATTGTGAGAATAAAAATGTTAATCATCTCGTTTAAAAAAGAAACTAAACATTTTTACAAACATCCTCAAATTAGACCTTTTTTTTCCGTATTTGGCAGGTGAATTTGTTGAAAAAGTCTGATGAGAATTTTACTGGAAAAAAGAAAGGTAAACACTTGATTAGCACAGATTTGTTTTTCAGAGTAACACTGAAGAGAGGGGTCAGTGTTATTTTAGCGTGTATACGCACTAAACGAATGTTGCTTTGATGGCTCCACCTGCAGCTCTCTTTGAGCGCTCAGACGGTTTGCCAGAGGGTGGAGTCTCCTCATCCTGTCACTTCTTTGCTCTCACTGTCTGTCCTCAGTCTGTGAAGGTTTCAAGTGAACATGTGATGATGGACAGTTGATGTCAGTAGTTTGGAAGCTGCCTGTGAACACAGTCTGCTGATGAGAGACGGCTGCTGCAGTACAGAGAGATGAAGAAGGAGCTGGAGGATGATGAGGATGATGAGGATGATGAGGATGAAGAGAGTGATGAGAGGTTGATGAGGGTGAAGAGAGTGATGAGGGAGATGAGGATGATGAGGATGATGAGGGTGATGAGGATGATGAGGGTGATGAGGGTGATGAGGGTAATGAGGATGATGAGGGTGATGAGGGTGATGAGGGTGATGAGGGTAATGAGGATGATGAGGATGATGAGGATGATGAGGATGATGAGGATGATGAGTGTGATGAGGATGATTAGGGTGATGAGGATGATTAGGGTGATGAGGATGATGAGGGTGATGAGGATGATGAGGATGATGAGGATGATGAGGGTGATGAGGGTGATGAGGATGATGATGGTGATGAGGATGATGAGGATGATGAGGATGATTAGGGTGATGAGGGTGATGAGGGTGATGAGGATGATGAGTGTGATGAGTGTGATGAGTGTGATGAGGATGATGAGGAGGATGATGAGGGTGATGAGGGTGATGAGGATGATGAGGGTGATGAGGGTGATGAGGATGATGAGGGTGATGAGGATGATGAGGATGATGAGGGTGATGAGGGTGATGAGGATGTTGAGGATTATGAGGGTGATGAGGATGATGAGGATGATGAGGATGTTGAGGTTAATGAGGTTGATGAGGATGGTGAGGATGATGAAGATCATGAGGATGACTGGTTAACAGGGAGTGAGCTATTTGTAGCTCTCTACTGTATGTGATCATCGCTCTGCTGCATTACTCCACAGTGCTGTTTCACTGTTTTCCTCCTCTCTCTCTCTCTCTCTCTCCCACTCCCTCACTCTCTCTCTCTCTCTCTCTCTCTCTCTCTCTCCTCCTCAGATCTCGCTCTCTGAAAACAGTAATCTCCACACGCTCCTGCTGCCTCACAGCTCTCTGCGCTGCCAGAGCACATCTCTCTCTCTCTTTCTCTCTCCCTCTCTCTCTCTCTCTCTCTCTCTCTCCCTCTCTCTCTCCCTCTCCCTCTCTCTCTCTCTCTCTCCCCTCAGCTCCACTCTCTCCCCCGTGAGGATGACATCCCCGAATCTGATGAACCAGCGAAGCTCTGATTCTGGCTGGTGGCTTCCGAGGGAGACCCCTCATGAACGGGCTTTTAGGACGAGGTGGTGCTGCGTGTAAGGAGCTTCATCAGCTGTATCACTCTCCGAGTGAGTACTTTCATATCTTACTAATCACACAGCTGCTGTGGAGAGGAGGGGGGGGGGGGGGGGGGGGGGGGGGCTTCTCTGTGGGGAGAGGATGAAATCCCTGCTTCATGCTCTGCTGTCTGACTGTTTTGCTTCTGATGTTGCAACTGTTCGCGTCCTGACAGACAGACTGACACTTCAGCTCACAGCTCAGGGTTCACTGAGTGATGGTGGCAGCAGGATTATGCAGCAGCTGTATGTGGAGCTGTTCTTGGTCACGACACTGAGAGGCTGTGTCTCTGTTTGCTCCTCTCTGCTCCTCTCTCTGCTTACTGTAGCATTCACTCATACAGATGGCTATCATTCCCTGGGGTGGCATTCAAGCCCAGCACTGTTCCTATATGTTCATAATAAGAGGACCACATGTCTGTTTTTATCATCTGCATGACGCACACTGAGGAAGTTTGGGCTCAAAGTTGAACTGGATTTTGTTTTTTTTCCCCCTCGATGCTTCTGTAACAGCTGGCGTTCAGATTTGTGCAGAAATGACCAAGTCAGCTTGAAGAAAGCATGACAGGATGAAGACCGTGGTTGCAGGGAAGTATCTCTATGGTAACAGCAAGGCTTGCCAGGAGAAGAGAGGAGAAGAGAGGAGAAGAGAGGAGAAGAGAGGAGAAGAGAGGAGAAGAGAGGAGAAGAGAGGAGAGGGAAACTTGCTGCTTCTGTTCAAGCTTTCTGAGGAGGAAATTCAATAATTCATTACATTTGAGTACAAAACATCATTTCAGACTCAAGAAGAGCCGCATACGCCTGACAAATCCAGAGAAATGTCTCAGTTTAAGGTTTCAAAACAAAAAAAATGATGCCTGACATGCTTTAAAGGAGTAAAAAAAAATCAGTTGTCAAGTTTTACTTTCTAAAAATAAGACACACATTTGCTCAGATTTCAGTTTTTGCTGTTAATTGCATCAGTTGAGCTTATTGAACAGGTGAGATCAGGGCCTCGTGTGGTTCCAGTTTCAAATCAAAGTATTTGTCGTTTATTGATCACATTGCTGTCTAAAAGTTTGGCTGCAGAGCTGTGCAGTCACACCTGCTCCCCCCGCTCCCTCTCTGTGGAGGAGGAACAAACTGGGAGCTGATGTACGAGGACTTGAGAGAGGTACCTGTGTGCAGCGAAAGGCCACAGAACAGACCTCTCAGTGAGGTTTGTGATGAGAGTGAAAGTGAGGGCTCTTCTGCTCCACACCCTCAAGCATCATTTTCCCCAAAGCCTCCTCCTGCAGCCCACACAGATCCTATCTGTCGTCTGGATTTGTCACGTAATGATGGACTGAATATTTCAAGTGCTCCACCAAGTGCTCCACCAAGTGCTCCTGTAGATTGTGATAGTTTAGCAGCTTGACTGTTTGTGTGTTTTCAGAGCGTAAAGTGCAAGTAGCTTAAAGAAGAGTCCAAACAGAGAGAGGCTGGTGCATCTATCAGCCCATGAGGGTAAAATCACCACCTGCAGCACCTCTAGATAGCTTCCTTTAGTTAGCTTTCTTTAGTTAGCTACCTTTAGTTAGCTTCCTTTAGTTAGCTACCTTTAGTTAGCTACCTTTAGTTATCTACCTTTAGTTAACTTCATTTAGTTAGCTACCTTTAGTTAGCTTCCTTTAGTTAGCCACCTTTAGTTAGCTTCCTTTAGTTAGCCACCTTTAGTTAGCTTCCTTTAGTTAGCTTCCTTTAGTTAGCCACCTTTAGTTAGCTTCCTTTAGTTAGCCACCTTTAGTTAGCCACCTTTAGTTAGCTTCCTTTAGTTAGCTTCCTTTAGTTAGCCACCTTTAGTTAGCCATCTTTAGTTAGCCACCTTAAGTTAGCTTCCTTTAGTTAGCCACCTTTAGTTAGCCACCTTTAGTTAGCCACCATTACTTAGCCACCTTTAGTTAGCTTCCTTTAGTTAGCTTCCTTTAGTTAGCCACCTTTAGTTAGCCACCTTTACTTAGCCACCTTTAGTTAGCCACCTTTAGTTAGCCACCTTTAGTAAGCTTCCTTTAGTTAGCTTCCTTTAGTTAGCTACCTTTAGTTAGCTACCTTTAGTTAGCCACCTTTAGTTAGCCACCTTTAGTTATCCACCTTTAGTTAGCTTCCTTTAGTTAGTCACCTTTAGTTAGCCACCTTTAGTTAGCCACCTTTAGTTAGCTACCTTTAGTTAGCCACCTTTAGTTAACTGCCTTTAGTCAGCTTTCCTTCAGTCTTTAGTTAGCTACCTTTAGTTAGCTATCTTTAGTTAGCCACCTTTAGTTAGCTACCTTTAGTTAGCTTCCTTCAGTTAGCTACCTTTAGTTAGCTACCTTTAGTTAGCTACTTTTAGTTAGCTACCTTTAGTCTGCTACCTTTAGTAAACTACCTTCAGTTAGCCATCTTTAGTTAGCCATCTTTAGTTAGCTACCTTTAGTCTGCTACCTTTAGTTAGCTTCCTTCAGTTAGCTACCTTTAGTTAGCTACTTTTAGTTAGCTACCTTTGGTCTGCTACCTTTAGTCAGTTACCTTTAAGTTACTGTCAAAAAAACAATCACCTGAAAAACAAACAGATATCAACATTCACACCTCACATCATACTCTCAACAACTCTAAACTGAATAGACACCAGGAACTATTCAACAGTTAACTGAATAGACACCAGGAACCATTCAACAGTTAACTAAATAGACACCAGGAACCATTCAACAGTTAACTAAATAGACACCAGGAACCATTCAACAGTTAACTGAATAGACACCAGGAACCATTCAACAGTTAACTGAATAGACACCAGGAACCATTCAACAGTTAACTGAATAGACACCAGGAACCATTCAACAGTTAACTGAATAGACACCAGGAACCATTCAACAGTTAACTGAATAGACACCAGGAACCATTCAACAGTTAACTGAATAGACACCAGGAACCATTCAACAGTTAACTGAATAGACACCAGGAACCATTCAACAGTTAACTGAATAGACACCAGGAACCATTCAACAGTTAACTGAATAGACACCAGGAACTATTCAAAAGTTAACCGAATAGACACCAGGAACCATTCAACAGTTAACTAAATAGACACCAGGAACCATTCAACAGTTAACTGAATAGACACCAGGAACCATTCAACAGTTAACTGAATAGACACCAGGAACTATTCAACAGTTAATCAAATAGACATCAGGAACTATTCAACAGTTAACTGAATAGACACCAGGAACCATTCAACAGTTAACTGAATAGACACCAGGAACCATTCAACAGTTAACTGAATAGACACCAGGAACCATTCAACAGTTAACTGAATAGACACCAGGAACCATTCAACAGTTAACTGAATAGACACCGGGAACCATTCAACAGTTAACTGAATAGACACCGGGAACCATTCAACAGTTAACTGAATAGACACCAGGAACTATTCAGGAATAATTGAAAAGACATTGGGAGAAATTCAACAAGTAATGGAATAGATACTGGGAACTATTTAAATTAAATCAAATAGACTACAGGAACTTTTCAGGATTGACACGGGGAACTATTGAATGATGAATCAAATACACATCAGAAAGTATCCAACAACTAATCAAATAGACACCAGGAACTATTCAACAGTTAATCAAATAGACACCAGGAACTATTCAAGGATTAATCTAACAGTTATCAGGAACTATTTGACGAATTATCCGATAGGAGTCGCCCACTCTGTGGAGTGCCTCACTCTCTGCAGCTCTAGTTTTTTTCTTTAATATATTTATATGTTCCTCACAGACACTCATGACGCTCTGGTTCCAAACGTTAGCTTGACTGCTGTACGGCTTTAATGCTCCCTTCTTCTGCTGCTGTAGTTTTCATAGACAGAGAACACACACAGTGACACACAGTCACTGTTTGTGTTCATGACATTAATGAAAAAATATTTCCAAGGTAGCAAAATGGTCACATGAGCTTTTCGACCATGTTATCAAACCACTGGGATATTCAGCGATCAGAACAGTCAGAAGTCAGGGCTCATCGCTCGCTCACTCACATTCATTAGAAATAAAGAGGCTTCACCAAAAATGGACACCATTGTTGATGTTTAGCTCAGAGTCAGTGTTTCTGGATTTGTCCAGGTGAGTCCGGCGTCTCTTCAGAGTGTTTATGAGCAAACTGCTGAGGCTGTGAGGGCAGACCAGAACCAAACGATGCAGCCTGGTGCCGTCAGTAATTTGTTGTTCTGACTTTAGTATTTGAAGGTCTCTCAGTGTTTTCAGAGAGGACGCTCAGAAAGATTCTGTGCCACTACAACGCAGCAACAGGTCCGTGATTCACTGCTGCCCACAGCCCGCTGCTGGAGCTCTGGCCAATGGCCACCCTGCAGACTGAATGTAGAGCAACACCATGACTGGGATGCAACCTCTCTCCACTGTCCTCCTCTTCAACAACCATGACTCACAGCCCAGCTCACATTATTCAACCCACAAGAAAGAGCCCTCAGCAGAGTTGGAAGCCAGTGTTCTTCACTGAATGTTTCTGCTTGTTGTTGTTCAGCTCAAATAAACAAGCCACAGAAAAGGTTCCTGTTCCAGGTACTGGAGCCGTCCTACCTGCACATGCTGGGAAATCAGATGAAATGTGGGCTGAGTTTCAGGTTTGAGGATCGTCCACGGTCTGTTACCTCAGCCTCATCAACAGCCATCACATGGGTCTACAGACAGACAGACAGACAGACAGACAGACAGACAGATCTGAGACCCAGCTGCAGCTTCATGCTGGGATGGCACCACCATCTTTACTCATGTTTAGTAGGAGAAGGCCATACAGGAAATGTTTCTTTCCAGTCAGGATGAGGTGAGGAGGCGGAGCTTCATCCTCTCTGCAGACAGCTACAGGGCGCCCACCTGTCAGTCAAGTCAGACATGTCCTTATATGGGCGGAACTTGTAACTTCAGTAAGAAATGATCGATTCTGTCGTATGTTTGTGTTAACCATGTCACGGTGAGCAGAGTCTCAGACCTGCATGTGGCCTCAGGGTGGTCTGGGTACAGGGACAGTGTGGCTCCAGTCTGAGCTGGATCAGAGACTCAGCTGGGACTGTTTGTCTTATTGCAGTCTGAGGGAACACTGACATCCTGAGAGGAACCTACAGGCGTTCAGGATATCCTTATAAGGTCAGGAGCAGGTAGTCATGGAAACATTAGAACTGATTCTGGACACACGGATCCGTCTGTTAGAAATCTCCTGGACCAGGCTGTGGATGTGTTGGTTCTGCTGTAGAGATGTTTCCTTTAGTTAGCTTCCTTTAGTTAGCTTCCTTTAGTTAGCTTCCTTTAGTTAGCTACCTTCAGTTAGCTACCTTCAGTTAGCTACCTTTAGTTAGCCACCTTTAGTTAGATACCTTTAGTTAGCTACCTTTAGTTAGCTTCCTTTAGTTAGCTTCCTTTAGTTAGCTACCTTTAGTAAGCTTCCTTTAGTTAGCTTCCTTTAGTTAGCTGCCTTTAGTTAGCCACCTTTAGTTAGCTACCTTTAGTTAGCCACCTTTAGTTAGCCACCTTCAGTTAGCTACCTTCATATAGCCACCTTTAGTTAGCCATATTCAGTTAGCCACCTTTAGTTAGCCACCTTCAGTTAGCTACCTTCAGTTAGCTACCTTTAGTTAGCTTCCTTTAGTTAGCTACCTTCAGTTAGCTACCTTTAGTTAGCTTCCTTTAGTTAGCTTCCTTTAGTTAGCTACCTTCAGTTAGCTACCTTTAGTTAGCTTCCTTTAGTTAGCTACCTTCAGTTAGCTACCTTTAGTTAGCTTCCTTTAGTTAGCTTCCTTTAGTTAGCTGCCTTTAGTTAGCCACCTTTAGTTAGATACCTTTAGTTAGCTACCTTTAGTTAGCTTCCTTTAGTTAGCTTCCTTTACTTAGCTTTCTTTAGTTAGCTTCCTTTAGTTAGCTTCCTTTAGTTAGCTTTCTTTAGTTAGCTACTTTTAAGTTACTGTCAAAAAAACAATCACCTGAAAAAAACAAACAGATATCCACATTCACACCTCACATCGTACTCTACAGTCAGGAGGAACTATTCTACGATTAATCCAAAAAGATACTGGGAACCATTCGAAGAGTATCGAAGTTTTGCTGTAGAGATGGACAGACAGCCTCAAGTGGACGCTCAGAGAACTGCAGTTTTTAACACGTCCCGAAAGACCCAGGATTACCGCTTGGTATGTAGATCTGAGGGCCAACATGGGACATGTACTGGTGAAGCAGGTCACATTAGCCCCCTGTCCAGACTATACCTGGACCCAGGCCTAATTACACCCCGGGGTTTAACGTGGGCTGGTCTAGAACAGATGCAGGGGTGTAAAACAGACCAGGGTGGACCGTCCCCCTCCAGGCTGGAGGATCCTCCTCTGGGTGAAGAGTTCAGTGTTTCAACGTGTTTGATTCAAGGAAGAAGAATGAGTGAGGTTCACCTGATGGTCCTGTTTGAATATGACTGCAGTGATCGTCCCTTTGATCGGAGCTCACAGCCCTCACTCCTCACTCCTCACTCCTCACTCCTCTCTCCTCACTCCTCACTCCTCACTCCTCTCTCCTCACTCCTCTCTCCTCACTCCTCACTCCTCACTCCTCTCTCCTCACTCCTCACTCCTCACTCCTCACTCCTCTCTCCTCACTCCTCACTCCTCACTCCTCTCTCCTCACTCCTCACTCCTCACTCCTCACTCCTCACTCCTCACCGCCTCCTCTCAGATCATTAAGTTTCTGCGTATGAGGAGAAACTTGTGGCTTATTTTGAATCTTTAGGAATCAAACCTGAAAACAGAATCTCAGCTGGTTGCAGACAGGAGCAGGAGTGTGTGTGTGACGGGGTTTCATCACATGAAGAGGAGAGCTGACCTCAGCGTGCTGCACGTCACGACAGCGTCTCACAGGTCAGACGACTCTCAGGGACAGAGTTCCTCCGTCCTCATCCTCTCTCCTCTCCTCAGAGCGTTTGATCCTCCGGGCAGCCATCGGATGGTTATTTCCTGCTGGTCACACATGCATATCGGACAGAAGCTAAAAACCGAGGCTTCACACAAACATAATCATGCAGCAGTGCAAACACCTCGCCATCCTTGAATTAGCCGAGCTTGTTTTCAGCGTTTTACTGTAGGGAGGAGTGGGAGGTGAAGCTCTGCTTTTAATAGACTCGCTCCCTCTGTCGCTCGTTCTCCTGCCTGCTGCTTGATCACAAAAACTGCCAAATATATCCAGTGGTGGTAAAAGAGGCTGTTGTAGGAACACGAGCCGGCTATTTATAGAGCATGCGGAGCCAGGATGTGAGCACATATTTGGTCTGCACATTATGGATCTCCTGTGGTATACAGAGTATCTGAGCGGGGAGCATCATGTGAGGGATGATGGGAGTGAATCAAAGGCTGGAGAGTGACTCTGTTATCTAACACAGAGCTCTGCTTCCAGCCTCGGAGGTTTGTTTGTTGCTATTAGAGTCAGTAAAACTGAAACACATCTAAAGACAGATTCTCTCTGTGAGCAGGATCATAACATACCTGCTTCAGATTAGATTTAATCTGAGCTGTAATCCCAGATTAGCACAACAGAAAGAATACAGATGAATAAAGTCAATGATTCAACCACAGGCTGACTGAGTTCCTTTCTACAGGACACTCACCTTCAGCTTCCGCTCTTTTCCCTTATCCTCCTCTTTTCCCTCCATCCTCTTCGTCTCCTCTTCGTCTCCCCTTCGTCTCCTCTTCGTCTCCTCTTCGTCTCCTCTTCGTCTCCTCTTCCTCTCCCCTTCGTCTCCTCTTCGTCTCCTCTCCTGCAGACTTGTGACTCCACCCGTCCTGTCTGTGGATCAGACCATCTCACCTGAAAACACCACCTTAAAGTCAGAGGAGCCAGAACTGCCGGACACATGTCACAGGTATCACTCTACACACGGCACCACTTCCTGGATGAGCTTCATCAGCCAACTGTTTGTGATCTGTCAATGTGTGTGTGTGTGTGTGTGTGTGTGTGTGTGTGTGTCCTTCTGGGATGGCTCTGCTACACTTGTGTCTGTTTTTCACACCTTGGGGTGACGTTACGAGTCAGACTCTAAGAGAAGCGTGTGTGTGTGTGAGGCACAGAGGTGCTTTGAAATGACACACTGAAAAAAGTGAAACAACTGTGTCATTAAGTCAAATTGCATTTTTTTAATTGATCTAATTTAAAATCCTCATTTTTGTTTCAAACCTGTTCGGTTCAGTTTGACTGAAAAACAAACATCTTGGATTAAATTAAAATGTTCATTTTACTGAAATAGCGTTTTCACTTCAGACCAGAGATT
>CM061153.1:33111336-33238211 GCA_030710495.1 Labroides dimidiatus
CTCAAGATGTTTTTTTATTCCCCTGATTATTGACTCTGTGCTCTGTCTGCAGGAGTATCACGCTCAGCTGGAGGAGATGCGCGTCTCCATCAGACAGCTGGAGGAGGACCTGTCTGCTGCTCGGCGCCGCAGTGACCTGTACGAGGCTGAGCTGAAAGAGTCCCGTCAGTCCAGCGAGGAGCTGAAGAGAAAGGCTGCAGACTACCAGCACAGGATACAGAAGGTCTGTGGTGTCAGAGAGAGAGAGAGAGAGAGAGAGAGAGAGGTTACAGTTTTAACCCTTCCTGTGGTAACTGGTGTCTTACAGGCCAAAGAACAGGGCAAAGCAGAGGCAGAGGACCTGATGGCCAAGTATGAGAAGGTCAGTTATGATTTTATCTCGTTCAGATGTTCAGAAAGCAAACATGTCTCCGTACCAGGAAACTCAGACGTCACAGTTTTCCTCTGATCCCGTCCTGACGGCTCTGACTTCCTCTTTCAGACCAACTCTGAGCAGCAGATGAAGATCCAGGATCTCCAGGAGAAGCTCGCTAAGGTGAGTTTTGTTCCCCTGAAGTGATTCATGAATAATTCACGAGCTTTTCATCCCAACACAAAAGATGTCCCAGCGTTTGACACCTCCTGGTGATTGTATAAAGACTCTCTGGACCCTCTCTGACCTCTCTGCTCTTCATGGTTGTGTTTCTGAACATGTGCTCCACGCTCACGTCTGACTCCTGACACGGGAACAATAAAGCTCTCCTCAGGACCCGCAGTCTCTGAGCGGTTAAAAGCCGTCAGAGCGTCGGGGTTACAGTCCGTCCTGTCAGGAGTTCATGACGCAGATATTCAAAGCTGACTGCACACACGTCAGGGACGGGAAAACTTCTGACTCAATACAAGTGGATAAAGAATTCAACAAAACTATAACTTTGATTTATTTGACATAAAACTGCCAAAAACACATCAAAGTTCAGACGGAGGAGACTGAAACCAGATCAGGACTAAAGTGAATAAAATCTCAGAGACTGAGATCAAAGTCCAAATAAATGATCGATGTGAGACTGAAGTTAACGTCAAGTCTTAATGTACCAGATGAAGGTTGAATAACATCAGTTACATGTTCTCATCAGGTCTGTTGTGACTCAGTTCGTACTTTATTCTTTTCACACTAAACTCTGAACATGAAACAGTGTCAGAGTGGAAATTCAGACATTTATCATGTCAGTCTGACGTGTTTCTTTCTGATCCGTGTCTGCTCCGTGTCTGATGCGTGTTTGATCCGTGTTGACTGTAGTCACTAAAGGCCAGCGCTGATGCCACAGACCTCCTCCAGACCATGAAAATGGCCAAAGAGCGCCTGGAGCGAGACCTGGAGCGGCTCCAGAACAAAGAGGACTCCAGTGACAGCCTGCGCCGCCGCCTCCGAGAGACCGAGGTACACACACACACACACACAAACACACACACACACGCACGCACACACACACACACACACACACACACACACACACACAGCATATCATGGACCTCTGTGCTGTGAGGTTAGCATGTTGGTGCACCTTCTCAGGAACACACACATGGCTTCATGTCACTGAGTGTGTTCACTGAGTGTGTTCACTGAGTGTGCTGTCTGAGTGTGCTGAGGGGACTTCCTGTTGTGAAGAGACATGTTTCCTATATAATTAAGTCACACTGGGTAAAAACAAAACAAACAAACAAACAGACAGACAGACAAAGGGACCTCTTGTTTCTGTTGTTTCCTGTTGTTGTTTCTTGTCGTTTCCGTTCGTTTCCTGTCGTTTCCTGTTGTTTCCTGTTGTTTCCTGTTGTTGTTTCTTGTCGTTTCCTGTAGTTTCCTGTCGTTTCCGTTCGTTTCCTGTCGTTTCCTGTTGTTTCCGAAAGATTCCTGTTGTTTCTTGTTGTTTCTTGTTGTCTCTTGTTGTTTCCTGTTGTTTCCTGTTGTTTCCTGTTGTTTCTGTTGTTTCTTGTCGTTTCCTGAAGATTCCTGTTGTTTCCTGTTGTTTCCTGTTGTTTCCTGTCGTTTCCTGTTGTTTCCTGTTGTTTCCTGTTGTTTCCTGTTTTTTCCTGTTGTTTCCTGTTGTTTCCTGTTGTTTCCTGTTGTTTCCTGTCGTTTCCTGTTGTTTCCTGTTGTTTCCTGTTGTTTCCTGTTTTTTCCTGTTGTTTCCTGTTGTTTCCTGTTGTTTCCTGTTGTTGTTTCCTGTTGTTTCTTGTCGTTTCCTGTTGTTTCCTGTCGTTTCCTGTTGTTTCCTGTTGTTTCCTGTCGTTTCCTGTTGTTTCCTGTTGTTTCCTGTTGTTTCCTGTCGTTTCCTGTCGTTTCTGTTGTTTCTTGTCGTTTCCTGAAGATTCCTGTTGTTTCCTGTTGTTTCCTGTTGTTTCCTGTCGTTTCCTGTTGTTTCCTGTTGTTTCCTGTTGTTTCCTGTTGTTGTTTCCTGTTGTTTCTTGTCGTTTCCTGTTGTTTCCTGTCGTTTCCTGTTGTTTCCTGTTGTTTCCTGTTGTTTCCTGTCGTTTCCTGTTGTTTCCTGTTGTTTCCTGTTGTTTCCTGTTGTTTCCTGTCGTTTCCTGTTGTTTCCTGTTGTTTCCTGTCGTTTCCTGTTGTTTCCTGTTGTTTCCTGTTGTTTCCTGTCGTTTCCTGTCGTTTCTGTTGTTTCTTGTCGTTTCCTGAAGATTCCTGTTGTTTCCTGTTGTTTCCTGTTGTTTCCTGTCGTTTCCTGTTGTTTCCTGTTGTTTCCTGTTGTTTCCTGTTGTTGTTTCCTGTTGTTTCTTGTCGTTTCCTGTTGTTTCCTGTCGTTTCCTGTTGTTTCCTGTTGTTTCCTGTCGTTTCCTGTTGTTTCCTGTTGTTTCCTGTTGTTTCCTGTTGTTTCCTGTTTTTTCCTGTTGTTTTCTGTTGTTTCCGTTTGTTTCCTGTTGTTTCCTGTCGTTTCCTGTTGTTTCCTGTTGTTTCCTGTTTTTTTCCTGTTGTTTTCTGTTGTTTCCGTTTGTTTCCTGTTGTTTCCTGTTGTTTGTTGTTGTTTGTTGTTGTTTCTTGTCGTTTCCTGTTGTTTCCTGTTGTTTCCTGTTGTTTCCAGTTGTTTCCTGTTGTTTCATGTTGTTTTCTGTTGTTTTCTGTTGTTTCCGTTTGTTTCCTGTTGTTTCCTGTTGTTTCCTGTGGTTTCCTGTGGTTTCCTGTTGTTTCCTGTTATTGTTTCCTGTTATTGTTTCCTGTTATTGTTTCCTGTTATTGTTTCCGTTTGTTTCCTGTTGTTTCCTGTTGTTTCCTGTTGTTTCTTGTCGTTTCCTGTTGTTTCCTGTTGTTTCCTGTTGTTTCCAGTTGTTTCCTGTTGTTTCCTGTTGTTTCCTGTTGTTTCTTGTCGTTTCCTGTTGTTTCCTGTTGTTTCCAGTTGTTTCCTGTTGTTTCCTGTTGTTTCCTGTTGTTTCTTGTCGTTTCCTGTTGTTTCCTGTTGTTTCCTGTTGTTTCCTGTGGTTTCCTGTGGTTTCCTGTTGTTTCCTGTTATTGTTTCCTGTTATTGTTTCCTGTTATTGTTTCCTGTTGTTTCCTGTTGTTTCCTGTTGTTTCCTGTTGTTTCTTGTCGTTTCCTGTTGTTTCCTGTTGTTTCCTGTTGTTTCCAGTTGTTTCCTGTTGTTTCATGTTGTTTTCTATTGTTTTCTGTTGTTTCCGTTTGTTTCCTGTTGTTTCCTGTTGTTTCCTGTTATTGTTTCCTGTTGTTGTTTCCTGTTGTTTCCTGTTGTTTCTTGTTGTTTCCTGTTGTTTCCTGTGGTTTCCTGTTGTTTCCTGTTATTGTTTCCTGTTGTTGTTTCCTGTTGTTTCCTGTTGTTTCCTGTTGTTTCCTGTCGTTTCCTGTTGTTTCTGTTGTTTCTTGTCGTTTCCTGAAGATTCCTGTTGTTTCCTGTTGTTTCCTGTTGTTTCCTGTCGTTTCCTGTTGTTTCCTGTTGTTTCCTGTTGTTTCCTGTTGTTGTTTCCTGTTGTTTCTTGTCGTTTCCTGTTGTTTCCTGTCGTTTCCTGTTGTTTCCTGTTGTTTCCTGTTGTTTCCTGTCGTTTCCTGTTGTTTCCTGTTGTTTCCTGTTGTTTCCTGTTGTTTCCTGTCGTTTCCTGTTGTTTCCTGTTGTTTCCTGTTGTTTCCTGTTTTTTCCTGTTGTTTTCTGTTGTTTCCGTTTGTTTCCTGTTGTTTCCTGTCGTTTCCTGTTGTTTCCTGTTGTTTCCTGTTTTTTTCCTGTTGTTTTCTGTTGTTTCCGTTTGTTTCCTGTTGTTTCCTGTTGTTTGTTGTTGTTTGTTGTTGTTTCTTGTCGTTTCCTGTTGTTTCCTGTTGTTTCCTGTTGTTTCCAGTTGTTTCCTGTTGTTTCATGTTGTTTTCTGTTGTTTTCTGTTGTTTCCGTTTGTTTCCTGTTGTTTCCTGTTGTTTCCTGTGGTTTCCTGTGGTTTCCTGTTGTTTCCTGTTATTGTTTCCTGTTATTGTTTCCTGTTATTGTTTCCTGTTATTGTTTCCGTTTGTTTCCTGTTGTTTCTTGTCGTTTCCTGTTGTTTCCTGTTGTTTCCTGTTGTTTCCAGTTGTTTCCTGTTGTTTCCTGTTGTTTCCTGTTGTTTCTTGTCGTTTCCTGTTGTTTCCTGTTGTTTCCTGTTGTTTCCAGTTGTTTCCTGTTGTTTCCTGTTGTTTCCTGTTGTTTCTTGTCGTTTCCTGTTGTTTCCTGTTGTTTCCTGTTGTTTCCTGTGGTTTCCTGTGGTTTCCTGTTGTTTCCTGTTATTGTTTCCTGTTATTGTTTCCTGTTATTGTTTCCTGTTGTTTCCTGTTGTTTCCTGTTGTTTCCTGTTGTTTCTTGTCGTTTCCTGTTGTTTCCTGTTGTTTCCTGTTGTTTCCAGTTGTTTCCTGTTGTTTCATGTTGTTTTCTATTGTTTTCTGTTGTTTCCGTTTGTTTCCTGTTGTTTCCTGTTGTTTCCTGTTATTGTTTCCTGTTGTTGTTTCCTGTTGTTTCCTGTTGTTTCTTGTTGTTTCCTGTTGTTTCCTGTGGTTTCCTGTTGTTTCCTGTTATTGTTTCCTGTTGTTGTTTCCTGTTGTTTCCTGTTGTTTCTTGTTGTTTCCTGTTGTTTCCTGTTTTTTTCCTGTTTTTTTCCTGTTTTTTTCCTGTTTTTTTCCTGTTGTTGTTTATCTCTGTAGAGCCTCTAACTGTCTTCAGTTTAATGCAGACCTTGACACTGATGAAGCCGGTCAGTCTTTGTGACCTTTCAGTGATCGATCCCGCCTCCTCCCCTGAGGCTCACCTGTTCAGGGATCAGTCTCAGCACATACAGATGTAACAAACGATGTTATCTGCTGTGTAACAGCGTGAAACTGATTACAGATCAGCTGATACCAGCTCCAGGTTTTATCCCTGTTCAGATCAATGAACTCCAGATGACTCAGCGGATGGTTTGGTCTGTGCTGCAGTGTTTATGTGGTTGTGTGCAGGACGGGAGGAAGACTCTGGAGAACCAGGTGAAAAGGCTCGAGATCGTTGAGCGCAGGGAGACCAAACTGAAGGACGAGATCCAGAGCAAAGGCCAACAGATCCAGCAGATGTCAGAAAAGATCATGGTGAGTCCTTCAGCACTGAGATGATCGCTGCAGCTGTGAGAGAAAAACGTAGCTTCAGGTCATCACAGCGGAGGATTCATCGTTTGAGGAAAGCTGTACGGTGGCCCTGAGAGCTCACAGCACTGCAGCTTAAGAAAACATGCAACAAGACAAAACACGAGAAAATCAAACAGTGTTTCCAGAGGACACTTAGAAGTGACGCACACGTCCCGACGCGCTTGTTGTTGACGCAGATTTTGTATTGACAGGTTCTCTTTCTGTCAGTGTTGGAAAATGAGCTCAAAGAGTTTCTGATTTATTTTAACCTGTGGTCACATGATTCAGATATTAGCTTATTGGCTAATAACGGACGTGTGCATCACTTCTAAGTGTCCTCTGGAAACTCCTTCGTTGCGTTGTGGTCTGTTTGCAGCATGTTTTCTAAATGCTGTTCATGTGTCATCAGATTGATGAAGGTGTTTTCTTGTGTTTTGTCTTTTTGCGTGTGTGCAGTGCTGTGAGCCTTCAGGGCCACCGTAAAACTCAGGTGATGTACGATGTGGTACCTTCATGTTTGGTTTAAAACTCTGCTCACAGAGAGCACAAAGTTCTCCTGCATAATAAAAAGTTTTGTTCGTATTGTCTCATTTGAATCTCTGACACAGCCCCGCTACACCCACACAAGTGCTCTCAATTACTTCACTTAATTAGTGTGGGCGTGTGTGGACCGTCTCTGGACAACATGTTTCTCTGGCTCCTCTTGGTTCAGCTGCATCTGTGCGGCTGGAAACAAACGGCTGATTAATGTGCTCTGAAACACAGAACGTCTTTGTTATCGCTGCTCATCGCTGGTTCGCCTGATCTGAACTCATCCCAACACTCCAGAACAGAAGGAAGAGCTGGGGACGCACTGAAGCACTGCATTATGGGTACTCAGTTACAGTGCTGGACGTGTCATGTCAGTGAGTGAGAACATTGTGAGAAGGTTTATTTATTTCATTAGTTGAGTTTAAAACGTAGATCCAGTCCACACTTCCTCTAACATCACCTCATAGCAAGCCCCGTTTCCACCAAGCGGTTCAGTTCGGTTCAGTTCGGTTCAGTTCGGTTCAGTTCGGTTCAGTTCGGTTCAGTTCGGTTCGTCTCGGTACGGAACAGGTTTTATAGCTTTGTTCTAAAACCAGGACAGGTCCCCAAAGAACCGACCCGGACCGTCCCACTTCTTGGTCCCCTTTCTGTTGGGGTGCCAGACAAACCGACCCCAGAAGGCGGAGCTGGAAACGCTGCAGTCTGTTGATTGGTTGGAAGAATCGTCACTTCCTGTGTGACAGCGTTAAGTTTTAATTTAATTTGATGGTTTTAATAGTTTGAAAACTCAAGAAGCTTTCAGCTCATTGACACAAACGTTTAACAGCAAACAAAACACCCCGTTAACGTCAACACGGAAAAACGAACAGAAAATGATCCAGAGGAAATAAGAAGGTGGACGCTGTCAACGTCCGACAGTCTTTATCTTCCTCTAAACGTCCCCGTTTGTACGAGTCTCACTGTTTGAAGCACATTCATTCTGTGAAACTGGCTCCAAACTGTCTGCTGTCTGTGTGCAGGAGCTGGAGGAGAACCTGAGAGAGACTCACTCCACAGCCCAGCGGTTGGAGAGTCATCTGAAGCAGAAGGAGAAGCTCTATGAAGACAAGATAAAGGTTGGTTTGAACAGATGAACGCTCACTCATGTGGAGACTCAGTGGTGCTGTGTGTGTGTGTGTGTGTGTCAGCAGACGTGTGTGTGTCCTGATGTGTTGTTGATCCATGTCTGGTGGTCACATGGTTCCTCTCTAAGCATGTCAGATGTTCTACAGTATGTCACCTTCACATCCTCTGTCCTGTAAAGTGATGTCCTGGTTATGGTTCTGTGGGCTGCCTGGCACTGAGCAGGTTCTGGAGGCCCAGATGAAGGCGGACATGGCTGATAAGGAGATGCTGGAGTCCAGTCAGAGCAAGTATGAGGAGGAGGTGCGGGAGAAGTGCAGCATCATCAGCGAACAGAAGGCGGTAAGGGATGACCAGCTGGGTGGGGACCACTCTGACTTAGACCCCGAGCAGGAACAATGAGGGCCAATCTGACACTTCCTGTCGTGTCTCTTCAGACGATAAACGCCATGGACTCTAAGATGAACAGCCTGGAGCAGAGGATCTCTGAGCTGTCTGAAGCCAACAAACTGGCAGCCAACAGCAGCATCTACACCCAGAAGAACATGTGAGTGTTGCTGCTCAGACGTTTCTTTGGTGGCAGTAAAAACCTGCAGCGTGTTGATGATCCTCTGTGGCATCAGGTAGATCAGGAGCTCCCAAACTTCTCAGCACAAAACCCCCAAAAACTGCTGTTCCATCCAGCAGCACCTCCCTGCTGTGGAGACAGAGTATCAGGCCGATCTGAAGACAAACGAAACGATGGAACACAAACACAGAGATACTTCATTCAGCTGATCAGTCAGACCTTCCTCTTTGGGGGATTGTTGCAACTAAAATCGTTGATTTTGTTGCAGCTTTAAAACAATTCAGTGCACGTTGCAAAGTTTTTAGATGTTTTTTGCTTTGATTGGACAAATTTGCAAAGTCACCAGGCAGGTGTTGTGGTTTCAACCTTGCAGCTTCCTGTAGGGACTGACCAGATGAGCACATATTGCTGGTTCCTAAAGGAGTCGGCCTCCACTGGTTCCCTCAGTGTCCTGGTTTAGTCCCCTCAGGTCTTCAACAAAGTGATGTGGAGAACAGGTCAGAGGTTTTCTGGTAGCATGGTTCCAGATCAAATCTAACTCCTGTTGTTGTTTATACTCTGCAGAACCTTTATCAGGTACGCCTCGCTAGGACTGGGCTGGACCCCCTTTTACCGAAATTCTTGGTGTCCCAGATTCAGTCAGGTTTAGTAAACCCTCTTCAGAGGTTTGGCTCCATGATGTCATGACATCATCACTCAGCTGCTGCAGATTTGTGGTCTGAACATCCATGAGAAACCAGGCTCAGGTGGTACTAAGGGGTCCAAAGTGAGCCAAGAAAACCTCCCCCATACCACTAGACCAGCAGCAGGCTGAAGAGCTGATCCAAGGCAGGATGGATCCATGCTGTCATGGTGTTCACTCCAAATCCTGAGTCCACCATCTGAACATGGAGCAGAAATCCAGACTCATCAGACCAGGAGAGGTTCTTCAGTCCTCTATGGTCCGGTTTTGGTGAGCCCATGTGGACTGTAGCCTCAGTTTCCTGTTTTTAGCTGACAGGAGGGTCACCTGGTTTGGTCTTCAGCTGCTACAGCCTACCCTACAGATGGTTGTGGGTTCAAATCCCAGTAGATCAGCAGTTTGTCAGATACTCAGACCAACAGCCGTGCCATGTTCAGACTCCCTTAAATCACATTTCTTCTTCATCCTGATGCTCAGTTTGACCTTCAGCAGCTCTTCTTCACCATGTTTACACTGAGTTCTGCCGTGTGATTGGTTGATTAGATATTTGTGTTAACGAGCAGGTGTAACCCCCCCCCCCCCGCTCTGGAAACAGCTGATACAGACGATGGTGACAGATCCTAAACAGAGCAGCTGTGAGCTGTCCTGGTTCTGTTCCAGGTTTTTGGTGCCCTCTCTTAAACTCTCATTACTTCCATGCATGGCTCCGGCAGGAAAGCCCAGGAGGAGATGATCTCCGAGCTTCGCCAGCAGAAGTTCTACCTGGAGTCTCAGGCTGGGAAGCTGGAGGCCCAGAACGCCAAACTGGAGGAGCACCTGGAGAAAATGAGTCAGCAGGAGCAGAGCAGTAAGAGCCGCGTGGCCGAGCTGGAAACCAGGCTCAGAGAGGTGAGGAGAAACTAACCTGCTGGTCTCATTACTGGACTGGTTTCACTGGTAGATTATTGAGTGTGGGATGCACACGGGCTCAGATGTCCCCCTTTGAGTCTAACCCTCTGATGTAGTCTCTTTTTATTCTGGTGTCTTTTAGATGAAATGGAAAAAATAAGCAGAAAAAAATCTGTTATTATGTAAAATGTTCAAACTTGAGTTGGTAAAGAGTCGACTGTCTCCACTGATCTGGTCTCTGATTCTGGAAATACTCCTCCACAGCCACTAAAACTTCACAATTAACAAAAACCGAACGTTTGAACATATGATCAGGTCTGTGTCCGAGTTGTTGAACAGGACCCAACATGTAAGAGCACAGAACAGGTAGAACAGGTAGAACAGGTAGAACAGGTAGAACAGGTAGAACAGGTAGAACAGGTAGAGGTAAAGAGGGATTTATTGGGAGCAGCCTGGTGAATGTGTGGGCTGGGATGGTTATCATGGGGTGGATTGAGCTGGTTGAACAGGCTGAGGAGAGGCTGACAGTTCAGAGGTAAGAGGCTGAGCAGAGAGCTGTGAGGAGGGAAAAACACAGGGTGAAGAACGCCAGGAGAAAAAAATCACTGAAAAAGAGCCAACGAGACGGAGAGCAGAACAATCTGACAGAGAGTGAAGTGACGACGGAGCTGAGGTGAGGCAGGTTATCAGGTGAGAGAGAGGAGGG
Organism: Labroides dimidiatus; assembly: GCA_030710495.1. NCBI lineage: Eukaryota > Metazoa > Chordata > Actinopteri > Labriformes > Labridae > Labroides > Labroides dimidiatus. The sequence goes on from CM061153.1 coordinate 33,121,437, forward strand.
CCAATCAGCTGTCAGCGCTCAGGGAAGCTAAAACACTCCTAAAGCTGATGTGTTTGATATGAAGAGGGAGAGAGAGAGAGAGAGAGGGAGAGAGAGAGAGAGGGAGAGAGAGATAGAGGGAGAGAGAGAGGGGGGGGAGAAAGAGAGAGGGAGAGGGGGGAGAGAGAGAGAGGGGGGGGGGGTCAGAGAGAGAGAGAGAGAGAGGGCGAGGGGGAGAGAGAGAGAGAGAGAAAGAGAGAGAGAGAGGGGGATAGAGGGAGAGAGAGAGAGAGAGAGTCAGAGGGAGAGAGAGAGAGAGGGAGAGGGAGAGAGAGAGAGAGAGAGAGAGAAAGAGAGAGAGAGAGGGGGGGATAGAGGGAGAGAGAGAGAGAGAGAGAGCGAGGGAGAGAGGGAGGGAGGGGGAAAGAGAGGGATGGTTGGTGATGGTTGATGATGGTTGGTGATGGTTGGTGATGGTTGGTGATGGTTGGTGATGGTTGGTGATGATTGGTGATGGTTGGTGATGGTTGGTGATGGTTGGTGATGATTGGTGATGGTTGGTGATGGTTGGTGATGATTGGTGATGGTTGGTGATGGTTGGTGATGGTTGGTGATGGTTGGTGATGGTTGGTGATGATTGGTGATGGTTGGTGATGATTGGTGATGATTGGTGATGGTTGGTGATGGTTGGTGATGGTTGATGATGGTTGGTGATGGTTGGTGATGGTTGGTGATGGTTGGTGATGGTTGATGATGGTTGGTGATGAACTGCAGGTGTATAAGTTTATGCTGTCCCTGCTCTGACATTTGGGTCTTAAGATTTGTTGATGTTTCATAATTTGTGTGTGTTGTTGTTTAAACTACAGACGGTCCCTGACATTAGAATTAAAGCCTGACTCAATGAAGCTGTTGGATTGACATCGTCCCATTAGCTGGTTTTTGACTTCCAGTGAAATCAGCAGCAGCAGCAGCAGCAGCAGCTTGAAGACTGAGAGGGAATACATGAGGATGTTTGATGTGTGATATGAGACAGCTGTGATCCAGTCATGATCACTGAATCTCTCCTTTATTTGAACTCAGGCTGAGTTTCTGGGAGAAGCAGAAATCAGAGCAGGGTCGGCTGAGCTGAAGTGTCTGAGTCTTCTCCTTCAGGGTGAATCACATCAGACGTCTCTCCTCTGTCTCCTCCCGTAGATTGGGCTGGAAAACGAGGAGCAAAAGCTGGAGATCAAGCGTCAAGTGACGGAGCTGACCCTTTCACTGCAGGAGCGTGAGTCACAGATCAGCAACCTGCAGGCGGCTCGCCACGCTCTGGAGGGACAACTGCAGCACGCCAAGACCGAGCTGGAGGAGACCACGGCCGAGGCTGAGGAGGAGATCACCGTCCTCAGAGTGAGAAACAGTCCAGCACAAAGTGGAGCAAGCCTCCTCCCGTACTGCATGATTCATAATCTCTCTCTCTCTCTCTCTCTCTCTCTCTCTCTCTCTCTCTCTCTCTCTCTCTCTCTCTCTCTCTCTCTCTCTCTCTCTCTCTCCTGTCATACCTGCCAGGCACACAGAGATGAAATCCAACGCAAGTATGATGCTTTGAGAGACAGCTGCGCGGTAAGCTGCTCCTTCTTCCTCTTCATGAAGCTTCATCAGCATCATCATCATCATCATAGAATAACTGCTCACATTCAGCAGACCTTCGCCTCTCAGTCGTACTCACGTCAGTCAGTTGTTTCAGTTTCTCAGACTCACGGGGTTTATGGGCCTTTAGGAGGATCAGAGTCCAGACTTCTCTAAATCATGATGACATCATGATGTTTCATAGTCAGGAATAAGAAGTCTGAGCTCATCTTAACCCACCAGAGTCCAGAGCTCCACACAGCAAACCTCCTTTAACCTCCTTTAACCTCCTTTAACCTCCTTAAACCTCCTTTAACCTCCTTTAACCTCCTTAAACCTCCTTTAACCTCTTTAAACCTCCTTAAACCTCCTTTAACCTCCTTAAACCTCCTTTAACCTCCTTTGACCTCCTTTAACCTCCTTTAACCTGCTTTAACCTCCTTTGACCTCCTTAAACCTCCTTTAACCTCCTTAAACCTCCTTTAACCTCCTTTGACCTCCTTTAACCTCCTTTAACCTGCTTTAACCTCCTTTGACCTCCTTAAACCTCCTTTAACCTCCTTAAACCTCCTTAAACCTCCTTTAACCTCCTTTAACCTCCTTTAACCTCCTTAAACCTCCTTAAACCTCCTTTAACTTCCTTAAACCTCCTTAAACCTCCTTTAACCTCCTTTGACCTCCTTTAACCTCCTTAAACCTCCTTTGACCTCCTTTAACCTCCTTTAACCTCCTTTAACCTCCTTTGACCTCCTTAAACCTCCTTTAACCTCCTTTAACCTCCTTTAACCTCCTTTAACCTCCTTTGACCTCCTTAAACCTCCTTTAACTTCCTTAAACCTCCTTAAACCTCCTTTAACCTCCTTTGACCTCCTTTAACCTCCTTAAACCTCCTTTGACCTCCTTTGACCTCCTTTGACCTCCTTAAACCTCCTTTAACCTCCTTTGACCTCCTTAAACCTCCTTTAACCTCCTTAAACCTCCTTAAACCTCCTTTAACCTCCTTTAACCTCCTTTAACCTCCTTAAACCTCCTTAAACCTCCTTTAACCTCCTTTGACCTCCTTTAACCTCCTTAAACCTCCTTTGACCTCCTTTGACCTCCTTTAACCTCCTTTAACCTCCTTAAACCTCCTTAAACCTCCTTTGACCTCCTTTGACCTCCTTTAACCTCCTTTAACAGGCAGAAACCTGGAGCAGAGCCAGACTCACGTTAGGCAGACATCTGAGGAGACCAGAGTCAACGTTTACAAACAAACAACAAACAACAAACTCAAAAACAAAGATGGCGGCTGTGTGTGTGTGTGTGTGGGGGGGGGGTGTTGCTGATGTTCTTCTGTCATAAAAGACAAAAACAGAGAATCGAGTTCCTCACCAGCTCATTCAGTTTTTCTTCAGACAGTTCCTCCAGTGTTATTTCTTCTTTGTGGTCTCAGTAGAGCTTCGTATCAGGTAGAAACAGCAACACTGCCCCCTGTGGTTTCCAGTGGTACTGCTCCGTTTGTTCTGTATTTGTAAACTTTATGGAAACGTGCAGAAATACGGACGAAATGAACACAGAGCACAGACAGAAGGCTCCGTCCAGATCCAGATCCAGATCCGGATCCAGATCCAGATCCAGATCCATATTTAACGCTGAGCATCAATGAGCCTTTGACTCTTTAGATGGATTTTAATAGTCTGATCTCGTTCATGGTCTGATTCCTGAAGCTGCATGTAAACGTACTGAGTGACAGACGGATGGAGGAGAGAGGAAACAGGATCTCAGTCTGTCAGACCCCCCCAGCAGTCTAAACCTACAGCAGCATGACTAAGATCTGGTTCAGACCTGATCCAGATCTGACTCTAAGCTCTATCAGTGAGGAGAGTTTGAAGCCTGCTCGTACAGTAGACTCGGTGTCGGCCTCCTGGACCCTGATGACTGAAGGCAGGACCTCCCAGACTACCTTAGAGACCGTAGACCACCAGACCACCATTCACCATCCAAACACAGATCAGTCAGTCTGCTTTCACAGGCTCGTTCTGCTGCTGCTCCGTACAATCCAAACACTTCCTGCTTTTTATTACGTGTGCTGCACAGACGCAGCGGTCGGACATATTGGATTTCTCTCTGTGTTTGTTATTCTTTATCATATTGTTATGGGCCCCCCCCCCCGCTCTGAGACCATGACGCTGTGCTGCTGTGGATATGAGGGCTTCATTTCATATAGCATGTAGACTCACTGAGACGGCCGTGGTTTCCTTCATGCCATCGCCCTACTTTTGAGATCCTCCCACTTACAAACTGTTCAGGAAGCTCTGTCCATAGATTCATCTGGCCCGTCTTCAGCTGCCACACGCAGAGCCTCAAATGCCAGAGAGGCTCTATTTTCTGCCTGGCTAAGAAAACCCCCTCAGTCCTTCCTTTAATCAGACTGTGAGACAGTTTCCACCACAGCTCAATGAGCAGGCGCCGGCCTTAGACCGGTTACCGTCGGTTACCTGTTTGTGGTCCTCATCCTGAGTCCAGAGTACCACAGCCGTTCAGATCCATCCCATCATCCTCTCCTCCGCCTTCGTGCGCTCTGTTTAGCTGCCACTGTTGGATAATAAGAAAACATACTTCCAGTGAAAATCTGTGGGAGAGTCTGAATAACTTTTGCCAGCTCTTGATTTCCTGTTCCTGCCAACTCAGCCAAGAAGCTCAGCTTCTGTTTGCACATGGACCCTGCAAACACTGGAACCTTCTCTCTGAGATGTCTTATCAGACGCAACGTGATCCACGTTCAGCCGACACGTCCAGAAACATGTTGATTTCAAGTTCCTGGAGACTTTAAAGTGTCTGAGTTTCATGTAAAGAGTAAAAAAAACATCTTCCAACAGGACGAGAAAAAGAACTATTTTAACTGAAAAACTGCACAGAAGTGATGAAGTCTTGAAACGTCGTCCAATGAAACTCCAGGACTGAACTTCTGAACCTCAGTGTAATATGATAACTGATCTTTAAAGGGTTAATACAAACCTGCTTTTTGATCGTTTTGTTTTCTAATATCTTGAACTAAGTCACATTTCTCTGGAGCTTTTTGGTGACTGAGGCTCATATTAAGTCTAATAAGAACATAAACAGTTTTCATTTGTCACAAATGTTCCCTGAATGACCTCGTGTTCAGATGAACGCTCAGAGTAGAGCCGTCTGTCCTGTTTGTGCTCATGAACATAAAAACAATAAAAACAATCCTTCAGTTCAAAGTCATCATCTAAAACTTTAAAGGCTTTAAAGGCTTTAAAGTCGTGGAGCTAATAGATGAATGTGTGTTTGTGTGAAGAGGTTTGGAACGCTGCTCTGCTTCAGGAGAAACAAGTAAACAAAGTCGTGCCTCTGCAGCGTGGTCAGGTGACGTGTTGTACAGGTGACGTGTTGTACAGGTGACGTGTTGTACAGGTGACGTGTTGTACAGGTGACGTGTTGTACAGCTGACGTGTTGTACAGGTGACGTGTTGTACAGGTGACGTGTTGTACAGGTCATGTTATTATGGAAGCGGTGTGGATGTTAGTAGACTTTCCGTTTGGCTCCTGGAGCTCCTCACTCTTCTTCTGCTGTTTTCACTGGAGGGAACTGCGACAGCTTTACAGCCTCCCTCACTGCCTGATTATGTTCTTAACACCCACGGCCTCCACACACAGCGCCCGGCAATGAGCGCCCAGGAAACGAGCGCTCAGCCGCGCCGAGGACCAAATGCCCCGGATTTGATGTACTTGAGGACTTGATGCTGCCTGTACATTTGGATGACAGATGACTCAAGTAAATCTGGAGGCCTGCCAGATCACCGCTGTATCCCTGCAGAGCGACTTCCCCGCCCCGCTCCGAGTATTTAGTCGCTGCTGTCAGTCCCCTGCCTCAGGGCAGCAGGAGCACTGAGTCAGAGCAGCACAGACAGCTCATTTATGGACTTAAAAGCTTTGCCTGTTTCCCCACAGCCACTTGAAGCTGTGTGTGGTACACATGATCCCATGAGAGCTGAAAGTAAGGGGGCCCATGAGGGGCGGCCTGGAACCCTGACTCTGTGCTCCGTGTGCTGTAATCAGGGCTGATGAGGAGAACCGTCTGCTGCTGATGAGATGATTGTTCTGCTCCTCTCTCTGAACGCTCCCCGACTGGAACAAACAGCTACATGATGCTGCGTTACATCAGCAGCCAGACCTGAGCTCCATGTGATGTGCTCCAGTTCAGGCTGTGAGGGGAGTCAGCACATCGCCAGCCTGCAGAGGACAGTGCTGTCAGTGCTGTCAGCTGTCGGTGCTGTCAGTGCTGTCAGTGCTGTCAGCTGTCGGTGCTGTCAGTGCTGTCAGTGCTGTCAGTGCTGTCAGTGCTGTCAGTGCTGTCGGTGCTGTCAGTGCTGTCGGTGCTGTCAGTGCTGTCAGTGCTGTCGGTGCTGTCAGTGCTGTCAGCTGTCAGTGCTGTCTGTGCTGTCAGCTGTCAGTTGTCAGTGCTGTCAGTGCTGTCGGTGCTGTCAGTGCTGTCAGTGCTGTCAGTGCTGTCGGTGCTGTCAGTGCTGTCAGTGCTGTCAACTGTCAGTGCTGTCAGTGCTGTCAGTGCTGTCAACTGTCAGAACTGTTAGTGCTGTCAACTGTCAGTGCTGTCAGTGCTGTCAGTGCTGTCAGCTGTCAGTGCTGTCAGCTGTCAGTGCTGTCAGCTTTCAGTGCTGTCGGTGCTATCAGTGCTGTCAACTGTCAGTGCAGTCAGTGCTGTCAGTGCTGTCAGCTGTCGGTGCTGTCAGCTGTCAGTGCTGTCAGTGCTGTCAGTGCTGTCAGCTGTCAGTGCTGTCAGTGCTGTCAACTGTCAGTGCTGTCAGTGCTGTCAGCTGTCGGTGCTGTCAGTGCTGTCAGTTCTGTCAGTGCTGTCAGTGCTGTCAGCTGTCGGTGCTGTCAGTGCTGTCAGCTGTCAGTGCTGTCAGTGCTGTCAGTGCTGTCAGTGCTGTCGGTGCTGTCAGTGCTGTCAGTGCTGTCAGTGCTGTCAGTGCTGTCGGTGCTGTCAGTGCTGTCAGCTGTCAGTGCTGTCAGTGCTGTCAGTGCTGTCAGTGCCGTCAGCTGTCGGTGCTGTCAGTGCTGTCAGCTGTCGGTGCTGTCGGTGCTGTCAGTGCTGTCAGCTGTCAGTGCTGTCTGTGCTGTCAGTGCTGTCAGTGCTGTCAGCTGTCAGTGCTGTCTGTGCTGTCAGCTGTCAGCTGTCAGCTGTCGGTGCTGTCAGTGCTGTCGGTGCTGTCAGTGCTGTCAGCTGTCAGTGCTGTCTGTGCTGTCAGCTGTCAGTTGTCAGTGCTGTCATTGCTGTCGGTGCTGTCAGTGCTGTCAGTGCTGTCAGTGCTGTCGGTGCTGTCAGTGCTGTCAGTGCTGTCAACTGTCAGTGCTGTCAGTGCTGTCAACTGTCAGAGCTGTTAGTGCTGTCAACTGTCAGTGCTGTCAGTGCTGTCAGTGCTGTCAGCTGTCAGTGCTGTCAGCTGTCAGTGCTGTCAGCTTTCAGTGCTGTCGGTGCTATCAGTGCTGTCAACTGTCAGTGCTGTCAGTGCTGTCAGTGCTGTCAGCTGTCGGTGCTGTCAGTGCTGTCAGTGCTGTCAGTGCTGTCAGTGCTGTCAACTGTCAGTGCTGTCAGTGCTGTCAGCTGTCGGTGCTGTCAGTGCTGTCAGTTCTGTCAGTGCTGTCAGTGCTGTCAGCTGTCAGTGCTGTCAGTGCTGTCAGTGCTGTCAGTGCTGTCAGTGCTGTCAGCTGTCGGTGCTGTCAGTGCTGTCAGTGCTGTCAGCTGTCAGTGCTGTCAGCTGTCAGTGCTGTCAGTGCTGTCAGCTGTCGGTGCTGTCAGTGCTGTCAGTTCTGTCAGTGCTGTCAGTGCTGTCAGCTGTCAGAGCTGTCAGTGCTGTCGGTGATGTCCGTGTGAGGTGTCTGTACATGTACATTAATGATAAACATCATGTGAGCTGTTAGTGAGCAGACAGGACCAGCTCCTGTCCTCCAGGTTTCAGACTCTGGTTTGTAACTGAGGGCAGATCATGAAGAACCTGCAGCCTGAAATCTGAGCATCTGTTTCTGTCTGAGCTCTACTTTAAATATCTGCTCAGACGTCACATGAGTCACACTCACCTGACAAATCCTGGAGAAACACTTCAACATTCAAACTGAAACACGTGAAGACTTTTCACTGCTGTGGTTTCTTACTCAGACAGGAAGCTGCTCGTGTGTCACTTTCTGAAACTCTAATCCTTCACTTTGTGCCACTGAAGTCAGATTAAAGTATTATGTCCAGCTTTAGTAGAACTTTTCTCTCTTTTTACTGCAGAAGCTGAAATTTAAAAAGTGTTTGTGTCACATTAGACTTTCACATTCACTGGACCAGACCAGGAACGCGTTTCATTTTGAGTTATTAAAAAACAAAAAGGGTGAAAAGAAAATAAAACTTTGTTTAGTTTCTTGGATTTAAACTTTGTTCTAATTTCAAGAAACTGAACTTCTTCATTTTTCTTCACCCTGTTGGTCGTTTCTCTGTTTTACTCTGAAAATAATTCAGGTCTCATTTTTGTCTGTTAATATCTTGATTCAGACGTTTGTTTCAGACTCATGTTTAGTATAATCTGATTTTAGTTTTGAGAAATGAGACGTAAACTGTTTTATCTTAAATTTGTGCTGTTTTTTTTTTTCTCCTCCTTGAACCTGCTCTCCTCCTCGCCGCGGGCTCCCTGCAGGTGATCACTGACCTGGAGGAGCAGCTGACCTCGCTGACTCAGGAAAACGCCGAGCTGAACCGACAGAACTTCTACCTGTCCAAGCAGCTGGACGAAGCCTCGGACGAGCGCGAGGACCGGCTGCAGCTGGGGCAGGATGTGGACAGGCTGCGGCGGGAGGTGGCGGACCGTGAGATGCACCTGAACAACCAGAAACAGGTGGGCTTGGATGTCTGGGACTGAGTGTTTTCCCAGCTTGTGCTGGGATTCAGACAGAGGCGACAGTTGATTCTCTGCTGGGACAAACTGGTGTGATGTTTTGGTTTGTTGGTGAGGACGAGCTGGGAGCTTATTCCAGGTATAACAGAGCAGACGTCTCTGCAGAGATGGCTCCATGTGGTGGACCTGGTCCATCCATAGGGACATGCTTTAGTCTGCACCAATCAGTGGGCTTCATAAGACACCAGCTGACACCGTCCCAGTGTTCCCACTGACCCGTCACGCCCCCTCAGAGGTCACTGCGTGTGTGTTTATTTCCTCACAGGTACGAGCTCTCAGGACCTGACAACACGAGTCTCTGAGCCGGTTTTAGTCAGTCCTCTGGTCCAGCCCCCCCCCCCCCCCCCCCCCCCCCCCCCCTGCCTGACTCCCACTCTCCGTCAGTCAGACAGCAGGTCATGTGATGTCTCCTCACTACCTCTGACAGGTGACCTGGACACCTCTCTGAGCCCTGACAGAGCTCAGTGTAAGTCAGGCAGCAGGAACCCTGGGAGTGTTTCAGCCTGGTTATGTGCTGTGTTCTGGACGCAGTGAGAGAGAGAGAGAGAGAGCGAGCGAGCGAGCGAGGAGGCTGTGTGATGTGTGCGCGGCCCCTGTGGGAGGACGGGTGTGTGGGTGTGCAGCAGCGCTCTCGGTCCTGCCGGTTGTGTAACCAGCGATGGAAGTCATAGACGAGGGATGGGGTGGTGTGTGGGAGGGATGTGTCATCCCCATCACTCCCAGGTCGAGTCAGCTGTGGAAGCGTTGGACTTCAGAGGGCCGTGGTTGTTGCTGCAGCACCAGCTCGGCTATATTTGTCTCCTAATGCTTTGTCCAGAGCAGCTCGTGAAGAAGCGGCTCTTTGTGTCGGCTCAGAGACTCAGAGTGGAAACGCTTCAGCGTGCTCACCTGTCGCTGCACGCCGCTCTCTGACCTGCGTCTGAGGTCGCGCTCTGTTTTCAGCCCGCTGCTGGTTCGGCCTCATCAGAGTCTGTTTCCTGTTAGAGGTTGAGTCGAGTCCTGGTGTCTGCAGAGCTGCCCACAGGTTGAGGTGGGAGAAAGAGAGAGGAGCGGACAGCTGGTTGTTCTGAAAGCTCACTTCCTGTTTCACACGACTTTAAGAGTTCAACCCTGATGACATCACAGGAAACATTATGAGCTTCATGTGCAGAGCAGCACAGCACACAGGTGAGAGGAACACTTCCACCAGGTGGATTCATTCATTAAAGTTTGACCACAGCTCATCTGGAATGAACAGGGAGACAGTTTCTGACCTATACTGCAGCCAGACACCAGGGGGAGCAGCTGAGCGAGATGACGTCCATTTTTTTACAGTCTGGTTGAAACCAACTGTAGAAAGAGGAGGGGGGGGGGGTTGTTTTAAGACGCTGAAGGGTTTCTCCTCTGAATCCTGATTTCTAACAGAACCTGGAGACCCTGAAGACCACGTGCACCATGCTGGAGGAGCAGGTCCTGGAGCTGGAGACCCTGAATGATGAGCTACTGGAGAAGGAAAGGCAGTGGGACGCCTGGAGGTCCACACTAGAGGAGGAGAAGAACCAGGCTGAGAGGAGGAGCAGGGAGATCCAGAGACTGCTGGACACCGAGAAGCAGAACAGGTCAGAATCTCTGAGGGTTCCCGGGTCTGAGTTACAGAGTCAACATGCTCAGCTGCAGCGTGAGCTGAGGAGCCGTGAGCTGAGGAGCCGTGAGCTGAGGAGCCGTGCTCCTCCTCCTCCTCGTTGTGTTTCCAACCATGCATGAAGTCATTTAAAGACCAGGCGCTCCGAGTTTTCTGTTTTTAAAGACGAGAGAAACTCTGAGAATCTGCTGCTGTCAGGTTTAGATCTGACTTTCTCCGCCTACATGAACTGAAGCAACAAGTTTAGAATTATTCTCCAGGGTTTGTCAGAAGGTATTCTGGGAAATATGTAATTTTCTTCCCTGAGTGTGTGTAGGAGAGGCAGGTGATAAAATCTGAGAGCAAGAAGAAGAAAACTTAAACAGCCCGTTAAAGCTAAACGTCACGGCGTGTTATGGAGTGTTAAGAGTTGTTTTCTGCTCCTTCCAGGCTGCGTTCAGAGCAGCGATGCTCAGAGTCGCGTCAGGCCGTGGAGCAGGCCGTCAAGGAGCACAAGGCCGAGATCCTGGCCCTGCAGCAGGCCCTCAAAGACCAGAAACTGAAGGCTGAGAGTCTGGCTGACACCGTGAGGCTCTCCACACACTTTCATTAATCCATGTTTGACTGGTTTCAGTCAGCAGCTGAGAACTCTTCCTGCTCTCTGTCCTCCAGCTCAACGATCTGGAGAAGAAGCACGCCATGCTGGAGATGAACGCTCGCAGTCTGCAGCAGAAACTGGAGAGCGAGAGGGATCTGAAGCAGAGGCTGCTGGAGGAGGTGCGTCCTGACTTTACTGACTTCAGAGTTCAACATTAAACACAGAGTCACAAAGTGGAGACGTGATGTAACAGCTGGTTTCCTCCACAGCAAGAGAAGCTGCAGCAGCAGATGGACGCACAGAAGACACACATCTTCCGTCTGACGCAGGGACTGCAGGACGCGCTGGACCAGACAGACCTGCTGAAGACCGAGAGGACGGACCTGGAATACCAGCTGGAGAACATCCAGGTGCTGCTACACACACACACACACACACACGTACACTGACATAAACCACACACACACACACACACACACACACACACACATAAACCTCACACACACACACACACACACACACACACACACTCTCTGACCTGTTGGTCTTCAGTCTTTGTTTCTGATGTTTTGTCACTTTGTTCCAGCCGTGAAGATAAAGACCTGTTTCACCCCACAGAACCCCCCCATTCCTCTCTCTCCCTCTGTCTCCCTCTCTCCCCCTCCGTATCCCACTGTCTCCCTCTGTCTCCCCCTCTGTCTCCCTCCCCCCCTCTCCCCCTTGGTCTCCCCCCCTCTCCCCCTTGGTCTCCCCCTCTGTCTCCCCCTTTGTCTCCCCCTCTGTCTCCCCCTCTGTCTCTCTGTCCTCCTCTCTCTCTCCCCCTCTCTCTCCCTCTGTCTCCCCCTCTGTCTCCCCCTCTCTCTCTCCCCCCTGCCCCCCCCCCGTCTCCCCCTCTGTCCCCCCCTCTGTCTCCCCCCCGTCCCCCCCTCCGTCTCCCCCCCTGTCTCCCCCTCTCTCCCCCCTGTCTCCCTCTCTGCCCCCCCCCCCCCCCCGTCTCCCTCTGTGTGTGAAGTGAAGTACTTGAGGAGAAATTCATGGCAGTAGTGATGTTCACTTAGCTCCACCTGCAGGCTGTGTACTCTCATGAGAAGGTGAAAATGGAGGGGACCATCACCCAGCAGACCAAGCTCATAGACTTCCTGCAGGCCCAGGCGCACGGAGGCTCCAAGAAGAAGAAGGTCAGAGGACACCACCTTTCTACTCTACTCTTATAATCACTGTGAAGTAGAACACAGAGAGGAGACCTCGACTCTGACCCTTCGACTGTTTCTCTTCTTGTGTGAAAAAAAACACATGTTCTATTCATTCTATTTTTTTATCAATTTTAATTTTTATCTCAAGTTTCAGTTTCTTCTCTTCTGTTTTTATTACTTCATTTTTGTTCTTCGATTGATGTGAGCTGACACACAAATCTCCCCCAACAAAGAATATTCTATTCTATTCTATTCTATTCTATTCTACTCTATGTTATCCTATTCTATCCTATTCGATTCTACTTTACTCTATTCTGTTCTGTTCTGAGTCTGAACAGAATAGTCTGCTCTCCTTCAGGACTCTAAACCAGACTTTTAAACGTTTGTTTTCAAACTAAGAATTAATAAATGACCTCAACGCTTTGCATTCTGGGTAAGGTAGTCTTGGACAAGGAAAAGTAGTGTTCAAAAAAGAGCTGCTCTCCCACGCTTTGGAAAGAGTCCCGTCTTTATGACAGTGGGTGCTAGTGCTCATGGGATACAGAGTCTTTATCCAAGAAAAAAAACACTTCTGAATCTGACCACAGGTGTCGCTGTAATCAACAGCAAACAGGAAGTTCTCACAGAGCCTTTGATGTGAAGCTAACGCTAACACTGCAGACTTGTTCCTTCTAAGAGTCTCCCCCCCCCCATGCCTCAGGGTCTGTTCGGGCGACGTCGAGAGGATCTCTTGGCTGCCATGGCCGCTCAGGCCCAGTCTCAAGGCCAGGGCCAGAGCCCCGTCTCTCCCGTGCCCCCCATCCAGCCGGTGCCTCTGCAGTACAGCGACATGAAGTCAGCTCTGGATAAAGAGCGCGCACGCTGCTCCGAGCTGGAGGACGCTCTCCAGAAGATGAGAGCGGAGCTGAGATCTCTGAGGGAGGAAGGTGAGAGAGCTCCTCTGCTGCAGCGTGGACACACTCTGCACACACACCAGAGTAACAACAACAACAACAACAACAACAATAATAATAATAATAATAATAATAATAATAATAGTCTCATTAGACTCAATATGAGCCAGAATGAGGTTCACACAAAGATAAAAAGACAGTTTTTACCGAAAACAAGACGAATGTTTGCTCAGATTTCAGTTTCTGCCGTGGTCATATAAACGAGGTCACTTTTCCTCAGCGCTCCAGTATAAAGACCTCAGCAGCTCCTCCAGCGTGGCCTCAACACGTCAGCAGATGGTCATGTCCTCTATGGTGAAGTCTCCTGAGCACCAGCAGGGCCCCCCCAGCCTGGCACCCTCCAACTCTGGGCGCAGGAAGGAGACGGCGACACCTGAAGGTGAGCGATGAGCCCACGCTCACTTCTCTCTATGAGGGAGAGTGACGTGGAGGTGTGTAGCTTTGAATAACGGCCCCCCTTCCTCACACACCTTGACACACACTGCAGATATGACTGGTAAAGGATCCTTTCTGAAGCTCTCACTATCCTTTTTCTTTCACACAACTTTCAGAGAGAAGGAGGGTCACTTTTGAAAGTAAGTTATCCAAACTCATGGTCTCTGCAGTTTGGTCTCTTATCTCTCTTCTTGTTTTGCCTCATCCACATCTTTAATGGCCAGATTTTAAAAGCTCTGCACTTAAAATAAAATTAAAATAAAATAAAATAAAATAAAATAAAAAATCCCACCAGGCCGGTCAGGTGAGAAACGGTCAGGTAAATTCTCCCCTCGTTAGTGCACAGCTTTAGAAATCTGAAGCATCTTATATTGGTTGCCGAAGCTTAGCCTCTGCTCTTCAACTCACCCAAGTCCCACCTAAACCTCTGAGCATACACTGTCCCAGACCCTCTGTATGATAAACTCTGAAATACACCAACCACTGTTTGAACCACCACCCTGAAAAAGGTGTTATCCAGTCATCCAATGAGAAACCACAGTACCAACAGGTGTCCAGAGCTAGGTTCAGATAACTGACAGAAAAACTGTAGAGACTGTAGAGACTGTAGACTGTAGAGACTGTAGAGACTGTAGAGACTATAGACTGTAGACTGTAGACTGTAGAGACTGTAGACTGTAGACTGTAGACTGTAGAGACTGTAGACTGTAGACTGTAGACTGTAGAGACTGTAGACTGTAGAGACTGTAGACTGTAGACTGTAGACTGTAGACTGTAGACTGTAGAGACTGTAGACTGTAGAGACTGTAGAGACTGTAGACTGTAGACTGTAGACTGTAGACTGTAGAGACTGTAGACTGTAGACTGTAGACTGTAGAGACTGTAGAGACTGTAGACTGTAGAGACTGTAGACTGTAGACTGTAGAGACTGTAGACTGTAGACTATAGACTGTAGACTGTAGACTGTAGAGACTGTAGACTGTAGACTGTAGACTGTAGAGACTGTAGACTGTAGAGACTGTAGACTGTAGACTGTAGACTGTAGACTGTAGACTGTAGAGACTGTAGACTGTAGAGATTGTAGAGACTGTAGACTGTAGACTGTAGACTGTAGACTGTAGAGACTGTAGACTGTAGACTGTAGACTGTAGAGACTGTAGAGACTGTAGACTGTAGAGACTGTAGACTGTAGACTGTAGAGACTGTAGACTGTAGAGACTGTAGACTGTAGACTGTAGACTGTAGAGACTGTAGAGACTGTAGACTGTAGAGACTGTAGACTGTAGACTGTAGACTGTAGACTGTAGACTGTAGAGACTGTAGACTGTAGACTGTAGACTGTAGACTGTAGAGACTGTAGAGACTGTAGACTGTAGACTGTAGACTGTAGAGACTGTAGACTGTAGAGACTGTAGACTGTAGAGACTGTAGAGACTGTAGACTGTAGAGACTGTAGAGACTGTAGACTGTAGAGACTGTAGACTGTAGACTGTAGAGACTGTAGAGACTGTAGACTGTAGACTGTAGAGACTGTAGAGACTGTAGACTGTAGAGACTGTAGACTGTAGAGACTGTAGAGACTGTAGAGACTGTAGACTGTAGAGACTGTAGAGACTGTAGAGACTGTAGACTGTAGAGACTGTAGAGACTGTAGACTGTAGAGACTGTAGACTGTAGAGACTGTAGACTGTAGAGACTGTAGAGACTGTAGACTGTAGACTGTAGAGACTGTAGACTGTAGAGACTGTAGACTGTAGAGACTGTAGAGACTGTAGAGACTGTAGACTGTAGAGACTGTAGACTGTAGACTGTAGAGACTGTAGACTGTAGACTGTATAGACTGTAGACTGTAGAGACTGTAGAGACTAGAGACTGTAGACTGTAGAGACTGTAGACTGTAGACTGTAGAGACTTTAGACTGAAGCGACTGTAGAGACTGTAGAGACTGTAGAGACTGTAGACTGTAGACTGTAGCGACTGTAGAGACTGTAGAGACTGTAGACTGTAGACTGTAGCGACTGTAGAGACTGTAGAGACTGTAGAGACTGTAGAGACTGTAGACTGTAGAGACTGTAGACTATAGAGACTGTAGAGACTGTAGAGACTGTAGAGACTGTAGAGACTGTAGAGACTGTAGACTGTAGAGACTGTAGACTGTAGACTGTAGAGACTGTAGACTGTAGACTGTAGACTGTAGACTGTCGAGACTGTAGAGACTGTAGAGACTGTAGACTGTAGAGACTGTAGACTGTAGAGACTGTAGACTGTAGAGACTGTAGACTGTAGACTGTAGAGACTGTAGAGACTGTAGAGACTGTAGACTGTAGAGACTGTAGACTGTAGAGACTGTAGACTGTAGACTGTAGACTGTAGACTGTAGACTGTAGAGACTGTAGAGACTGTAGACTGTAGACTGTAGAGACTGTAGACTGTAGACTGTGGAGACTGTAGACTGTAGAGACTGTAGACTGTAGACTGTAGAGACTGTAGACTGTAGACTGTAGAGACTGTGGACTGTAGAGACTGTAGAGACTAGAGACTGTAGACTGTAGACTGTAGAGACTGTAGACTGTAGAGACTGTAGACTGTAGAGACTGTAGACTGTAGACTGTAGACTGTAGACTGTAGACTGTAGAGACTTTAGACTGAAGCGACTGTAGAGACTGTAGACTGTAGAGACTGTAGACTGTAGAGACTGTAGAGACTGTAGACTGTAGACTGTAGAGACTGTAGAGACTGTAGACTGTAGACTGTAGCGACTGTAGCGACTGTAGAGACTGTAGAGACTGTAGAGACTGTAGAGACTGTAGACTGTAGACTGTAGCGACTGTAGAGACTGTAGAGACTGTAGAGACTGTAGAGACTGTAGACTGTAGACTGTAGCGACTGTAGAGACTGTAGAGACTGTAGACTGTAGAGACTGTAGAGACTATAGACTGTAGAGACTTTAGAGACTGTAGAGACTGTAGAGACTGTAGACTGTAGAGACTGTAGAGACTGAAGAGACTGTAGACTATAGAGACTGTAGACTGTAGAGACTGTAGACTGTAGAGACTGTAGACTGTAGACTGTAGACTGTAGACTGTAGACTGTAGAGACTGTAGAGACTGTAGAGACTGTAGACTTAGAGACTGTAGAGACTGTAGACTGTAGACTGTAGAGACTGTAGAGACTGTAGAGACTGTAGACTGTAGACTGTAGAGACTGTAGAGACTGTAGAGACTGTAGACTGTAGACTGTAGAGACTGTAGAGACTGTAGACTGAAGAGACTGTAGACTGTAGAGACTGTAGACTGTAGAGACTGTAGACTGTAGAGACTGTAGACTGTAGACTGTAGACTGTAGACTGTAGAGACTGTAGACTGTAGAGACTGTAGAGACTGTAGAGACTGTAGAGACTGTAGACTGTAGAGACTGTAGACTGTAGAGACTGTAGACTGTAGACTGTAGAGACTGTAGAGACTGTAGAGACTGTAGACTGTAGAGACTGTAGAGACTGTAGAGACTGTAGAGACTGTAGACTGTAGAGACTGTAGACTGTAGAGACTGTAGAGACTGTAGAGACTGTAGAGACTGTAGACTGTAGAGACTGTAGAGACTGTAGAGACTGTAGACTGTAGAGACTGTAGACTGTAGACTGTAGACTGTAGACTGTAGAGACTGTAGAGACTGTAGAGACTGTAGACTGTAGAGACTGTAGAGACTGTAGACTGTAGACTGTAGACTGTAGACTGTAGAGACTGTAGAGACTGTAGACTGTAGAGACTGTAGAGACTGTAGAGACTGTAGACTGTAGACTGTAGAGACTGTAGACTGTAGAGACTGTAGACTGTAGACTGTAGAGACTGTAGAGACTGTAGAGACTGTAGAGACTGTAGAGACTGTAGACTGTAGACTGTAGACTGTAGAGACTGTAGACTGTAGACTGTAGAGACTGTAGAGACTGTAGAGACTGTAGACTGTAGAGACTGTAGACTGTAGAGACTGTAGAGACTGTAGAGACTGTAGACTGTAGACTGTAGACTGTAGACTGTAGAGACTGTAGACTGTAGACTGTAGAGACTGTAGACTGTAGAGACTGTAGACTGTAGAGACTGTAGACTGTAGACTGTAGAGACTGTAGACTGTAGAGACTGTAGAGACTGTAGAGACTGTAGACTGTAGACTGTAGAGACTGTAGACTGTAGAGACTGTAGACTGTAGACTGTAGAGACTGTAGACTGTAGAGACTGTAGACTGTAGAGACTGTAGAGACTGTAGACTGTAGAGACTGTAGACTGAAGAGACTGTAGACTGTAGACTGTAGAGACTGTAGAGACTGTAGAGACTGTAGAGACTGTAGACTGTAGACTGTAGAGACTGTAGACTGTAGACTGTAGAGACTGTAGACTGTAGACTGTAGAGACTGTAGAGACTGTAGAGACTGTAGACTGTAGACTGTAGAGACTGTAGACTGTAGAGACTGTAGAGACTGAAGAGACTGTAGACTGTAGAGACTGTAGAGACTGTAGACTGTAGAGACTGTAGAGACTGTAGACTGTAGAGACTGTAGAGACTGTAGACTGTAGAGACTGTAGAGACTGTAGAGACTGTAGAGACTGTAGACTGTAGACTGTAGACTGTAGAGACTGTAGACTGTAGAGACTGTAGAGACTGTAGAGACTGTAGAGACTGTAGACTGTAGACTGTAGAGACTGTAGAGACTGTAGAGACTGTAGAGACTGTAGACTGTAGAGACTGTAGACTGTAGACTGTAGAGACCATAGAGACTGTAGAGACTGTAGACTGTAGACTGTAGAGACTGTAGAGACTGTAGACTGTAGAGACTGTAGACTATAGAGACTGTAGACTGTAGAGACTGTAGACTGTAGACTGTAGAGACTGTAGAGACTGTAGACTGTAGACTGTAGACTGTAGAGACTGCAGAGACTGTAGAGACTGTAGACTGTAGACTGTAGAGACTGCAGAGACTGTAGAGACTGTAGACTGTAGACTGTAGACTGTAGAGACTGCAGAGACTGTAGAGACTGTAGAGACTGTAGACTGTAGAGACTGTAGACTGTAGACTGTAGACTGTAGAGACTGCAGAGACTGTAGAGACTGTAGACTGTAGAGACTGTAGACTGTAGACTGTAGAGACTGTAGAGACTGTAGAGACTGTAGACTGTAGAGACTGTAGACTGTAGACTGTAGAGACTGTAGAGACTGTAGAGACTGTAGACTGTAGAGACTGTAGACTGTAGACTGTAGAGACTGTAGACTGTAGAGACTGTAGAGACTGTAGACTGTAGAGACTGTAGAGACTGTAGACTGTAGAGACTGTAGACTGTAGACTGTAGAGACTGTAGACTGTAGAGACTGTAGAGACTGTAGACTGTAGAGACTGTAGACTGTAGACTGTAGACTGTAGACTGTAGAGACTGTAGAGACTGTAGACTGTAGAGACTGTAGACTGTAGAGACTGTAGACTGTAGACTGTAGACTGTAGAGACTGTAGACTGTAGAGACTGTAGACTGTAGACTGTAGACTGTAGAGACTGTAGACTGTAGAGACTGTAGACTGTAGACTGTAGAGACTGTAGAGACTGTAGACTGTAGAGACTGTAGACTGTAGAGACTGTAGACTGTAGACTGTAGACTGTAGAGACTGTAGACTGTAGAGACTGTAGAGACTGTAGAGACTGTAGAGACTGTAGACTGTAGACTGGTTAGATTATGTATATTGTGTAGAAACTGTAACAGTTGCAGGAAGAAAATAAACGATCAGATGAACCTAAATAGAAAGCATAAACTGGAGCCACCAGCAGCACATGGTTCTGTTACTGTACAGCAGATGTTCATCATTCGCTCAGTAACTAAAAGGAGAATCAGAGACAAACATTAACTCCACATTTTGTTTCCTAAAATGTGTTTGTTGTTCGAACGTTTGAAGGTGTTTTTAACATGTGCACCAACACGTCCCTCAGTAATGAGACACCACACACGGCATCAAATCTGAAATCTGAGTAAGTGTTTGAGTCGCACTTCCATCCTTTGTCTACATCTGTTTCAAACATTCAATCAAACGATCCAAAGCTGGTGTTTCTCCTGCACCAAAACAAACTGCTTCAAACTCTGAGCGTAAAGTGGCGACGATGGTCAAACAAAGCTCAGACCTTCTAAGAGACTTCATGGTTGTCTTTGTGGTGTGTTCAGTTAAACAGGATTTAAAAATAATTGGATTCTGGTTTTATTAATGTTTTACACAACGTCCAGCTTCAGTGGATCTGGGACTTTTTTCTGGACTTTTTTCTGGACTTTTTTTCTGGACTCCCCATGTGAATGTGGCTCATACTAAAGCCTAATGAGTTGATTTTATTAAAGATAAGACCGAAGCACTTGCTCAGATCAGAGTTTCTGCAGTGTGGGGTGTGTGGGGTGTGTGGAGTCTTTGGACATCATGTGAACATGATGCTGACTGGATAAAGCCTTAAACAGAAACAGTGAGTAGGCACCAGATAAGGGACTGATCCAATCAATATTGGTTTTCAAGCATTCTGTCTTCAGAGTTTACTTGCTTTTTCATTTTGCTTAACATCTTACAGTTCTGTTGGAACCCTTCTTTTGTGGATCTCATAGCGGGTATGGCATGGTGCTCTGAGGGTTTGAAGTGATGGATGCTCCTGACACAGGTAGCGTACCTGCTGCCTGGCCCTCACTGTGTTCCCTGACTGTGTTCAGAGTACAGCCGTCGTTTGAAGGACAGTCAGAGAGACAGAGAGAGGGAGAGGGAGAGGGTGGTGCACCACAACACCGCTCACCGCTTCACAGTGGGACTCAACATGAGAGCTGCCAAGTGCACCGTGTGCCTGGATACGGTGCACTTCGGTCGCCAGGCCGCGACCTGCCTCGGTAAGTTCCAGACCACCTGATCCACCACGGCTCTGTGTGAGCTCCAAGAAACATCAGCTGTGTTCCAGTTACTTTACAAATGAACAAAAGAAAAATCAGATTCTACGGAAGCCCTAAAAGGTCAAGATTAAGTACATTTCATTTTCTCCAACTGCTGGAGAGAGAAAGACGGTTTCAGACGTTTTCTGGAGATCATGAATTACTTTTCTTACCTTATTAATAATCTCGACTCTTCTCGTTTCTTTGTGCTCTTAATAAATTAACGAACATGCTTCACTGGCTTCAGTCTGAGCCACGGCACAGAGCTGGTTTCAGACGGCGTCTCAGGGCGAACGACAGCCGTCACTGAACTGATTTGATTTTTAGATCCTCAGAAAAAATGATTTTATGTTGTGAATGTTAAATTATCTCCTTTATGAGATAAATATACATCTTCAGGAAACCACTCAAATTAAAACCTTTTCATTTAATTATGACCTTTAGGGGCTTCCATAGATTTCAGCAAGTCAAATATCATTTTGCTTTTGCAGCTTCTTTTGTGCACGTTTGACCTGTTTGGATGCAGATAATAAATGGAAGTGTTGTTATGACGTGTTTTAACCCTCTTTATGGTCGGAGCTCTCTCTCTCTCTCTCTCTCTCTCTCTCTCTCTCTCTCTCTCTCTCTCTCTCTCTCTCACTGGGTTCTGAATCCTGTAGTTTACCCTAAAAAAACAAACTTTTCAGTCACTGTTTCATCCATAAATGATGTCGTAAAAAGTTCAACAGATTCCAAGTTTGTTTGTTTGTTTGTTTGTTTATTTATTATCAACTTTATTTTAAAACATTGCATTAGACGTGTTTGCATGAGTGTCTGCTGATCTCTCTCTCTCTCTCTCTCTCTCTCTCTCTCTCTCTCTCTTCAGAGTGTCACGCGTTGTGCCACCCAAAATGCTCCCCCTGCCTTCCAGCCACGTGCGGCATGTCCAGCGACTGCTCCCTGCATCTGTCTGACGGCCTGTGCCGGGACAAAGGCAGCTCGCCGGCACCTCCGCACAAAGAGGCGAGCGGCCACATGCACCTGGAGGGCTGGATGAAACAGCCCAGGTCAGCTAAGAGCACACACTGACAGCACTGAGTCACTGAGTCAGCTGCTCCTCTGCTCTCAGAGGAGCAGAGTTACTTGAAGGGTGTTTTCAGAGGTTTCTCTGTCATCAGGACGTGATCGGATCAGAACACAGTCTGTTTCTGCAGAGAGGCAGCGCTGACGTCAGGAGGAGGAGGAGCTGTTGGAGAGCTCCTCTTATCCCTCAAACTTTCCAAAACACGTCCAGCAGCTTCATCTCCACACACTCACTGAGCTCATGTTCTGAGTCCTTTCTACTCACACAGCTCAAACCTTTTCATCTGACGCTGTTGTTTTGTTCCTCTGAAGGAACGGGAAGAGAGGCCAGGGCTGGGAGAGGAAATACGTGGTCCTGGACGGAACCAAAGTCTCCATCTACGAGATCGAACCCCGAGAAGGTTTCCTCCTCTGACATGACCCCACACAGACACACTGACCCACCACAGCTCACCTGCTTCTCTATGAACACACACACACACACTGCCTCTGAAGCTCCTCTCTCTCTCTCTCTCTCTCTCTCTCTCTCTCTCTCTCTCTGTGGACTCTTCAGATTCAGTGAAGCCTCTGGAGGAGTTCGACCTGTGTTTGTCGGATGGAGAGGTGGTTGTTCATGGAGCTGTTGGGGCCTCTGAGCTGCCCAACACCGCCAAGTCAGGTATTCTACTTATCAAACAGGGACAGATACAGATACAACACCAGTGTCCCAGTGATTACAGCAGGTGCTGATGTGTTACTATGGGACAAATATGTCAGCAGGTTTTTATGGCAGGATCAGGATCAGGATCTGGATAAGATCAGGATCTGGATTTGATCAGGGTCTGGATCTGATCAGGATCTGGATTTGATCAGGGTCTGGATTAGATCTGGATCTGGATTAGATCAGGATCTTTGATTTGATCAGGATCTGGATTTGATCAGGGTCTGGATTTGATCAGGATCTGAATTTGATCAGGATCTGGATTTGATCAGGATCTGGATTTGATCAGGATCTGGATTTGATCAGGATCCAGATTTGATCAGGATCTGGATTTGATCAGGATCTGGATCTGATCAGGATCAGGATTTGATCAGGACCTGGATTTGATCAGGATCTGGATTTGATCAGGATCTGATCAGGATCTGGATTTGATCAGGATCTGGATTTGATCAGGATCCAGATTTGATCAGGACCTGGATTTAATCAGGGTCTGGATTAGATCCAGAGTGTTTTTCATCTTCAGATTATTTTGACCTGTAAGGACCATTTTTGGACCCAAACGTTTGTTTTTCCTGAGCTCCAGTGTAATTCGTTTGACGGTCTTTGAATGAAGAGCATCGTTTCCTCACACTTCCTGTCTTCGGTCTGTCAGACGTACCGTATGTCCTGAAGCTGGAGTCCCGTTGTCACACCCCCTGCTGGCCTGGACAGGCCGTCTACTTCATGGCTCCCAGCTTCCCGGACAAACAGCGCTGGGTGGCCGTCATGGACTCGGTGGTCGCCGCTGGGCGAGCCTCACGAGAGAAAGCGGAGGCGGACGCAGTGAGTATTCCTGAGCAGAGCGTGGACGCAGCCTCTGCTCCTCCATGTTGCTGCTGCTTTGACTCCTGCTGTGTGATGGTGAGCAGAGTCTGTGGCTCTGTGGTCAGGCTGCATCACTTGATTTCAGAGTTTTAATGGATAACCCTCCTCCTCACATGTATGTGTCATTAATTGTCCCCTTCTCCTCTCTCTCCTCTCTCTCTCTCTCTCTCTCTCCCTCTCTCTCTCTCTCTCCTCGTCCCGCTCACTGCTGTCTGTTGCTTCCTCATGGTGTCACATTGACCGTGCGGTTCATGGGTGTGTTTTGTTCATCTCCCTCTCTTGTTCATCCCTCTGGGTTTCATTGCACACATAGGCTGCTGTGTCCAAAAGACAAATGCTTCTGTCTCCTCTGGTCCAGGTAAACACTAACGTAGACACAGACACTCAGACTGACCAACCACACGCACACACACACACACACACCTGCATATCCTCCATCAGGCACGCTGTGGTGCATGAGTCTGTCATGGTGTTGTTTGGTCACCCTGCCCTCTGCTCTCTCACGTCACTTCCTGTCCCCGTCCTCCCTCTGAGCTCTCCTCTGCTTCAGTCTCACATCCTCTAACATGTCCTGTTGCTTTAAACTCTTCCCTCCTTGTTGGTGTCCTGTTTGAACCTCAGTGCACAACTTCTGGACCAGATGTTTGATCATCTTTGTGTTGGTCCTCCTCAGCAGTCCTGGGTGGAGGACGAGGGATCAGTCAGTGGGTCCACTGCATAACTCTGTAGAGACTGGGACTCAGGTCATGTGACTCACCCCAGACCAAACCTCACAAATTCTGCATCTTAAACTCGGCTTCACGTTCAGGCTGAGGGTGGAGAGCTGCTGAGCGATGTGCTGAAGCTCTTCTGTCTCTCTGTTTGACAGCTGCTGGATGAGAACAGTCATTTGGCCTCTAATCAGCAGTTTAGAGTCAACAGAACAAAACAGAACAAATCAGATCATCAAGAGTTTCCTCAAGAGGCTGTTTGATCAGCTCTGAGCACACGTCACCGACTGAGAGTAAAACAACCATCAACCGTCTGCTGCTGATGTGACTGGAAAACATTCATTCTATTAATAATAATAATAATAATAATAATCAGTAACAACCCATCACAGGTGGTCTAAGCTTTTTGATGGCGCACACTTTGAATTGTTGATTAATGTTTGAATTAAAGAGGGGGTATTCAGCTGGTTTTGTTTTGATTTTTTAGGCAAGGCAAGTTTATTTATAAAGCACATTTCAGCAACAAGGCAATTCAAAATGCTTCATATAGCGGCAAAACATATTAAAAGAAACAATGTAAAAATTAATTAAAAGAGCAAAAAAAATAATAATAATTATAATAATAATAATAATTATAATAATAATAATAATAAAAAAATAAAAATAAAATGAAAATAAAAATTTTAATTAATTGTGTCCCTCTTGTATCCCTGTAGGAGCTTTACTTGATTTCTAGCTGGAATAATTAAATATTTTTCTCTCTGGTGTATAAAATAACTTTTATTTCAGCTTCTGTCTGAAACACTTTGTTTTAGCTAGTCTCTTTAAGACTCCCCACTCCACAAACCCCCTTCTCTCTGATTGGCCAGCCCTCTGGAAGCCTGTCGAGGGCAGAACTATGGATAGACCTTTGTGTTTGAGGCCCCTCCCCTCCGACACATTGTTAGCCAATGTAGGAGACTCTTATGTGATGACATCATCAGGTCGGTGAGTCTGGTGAAGATCTCGAGTTAAGAACAGATAAACTGATGGAGATGAGCTACGTGTATATTCTAGTTTCATTTACCGTAATTACTGTAGAAGTTCCTCCCAAAACTCTGGTGCTGCAGGAGTCTACGCTGGAGTTCAGATCACCTGCTTTACTGGCAACTGGTCCCTTTGCTTTTCCTGTTATTTAACTGTAATCATGTTAAAATGGACGTTTCAGTTAGTTATTTATTTAGTTATTAATTTATTTAACAGCAGAAAGCAAACAGCTCTCAGAGGCCATAAAAACACCATCTGGTGGTAAAATCAGACCAAACCACGGGCTGCTGAACACGACTGAAAAAAACACTATAAGGTGAGATAATGGTCACATATACTGTTCAGTTATTATTTAATGAACAGTTTGATATTAAAAACCTGGATTTATTCAAACATCAGTGGGAGAAAACAGCGCTCAGCGCTATGTGCAGAAAGAAAGATCCACCTGATCTGGTTTCAGATCTACTGCTGATCAGAACTCGATGTGCTAATCGTAGCGCCGGGTCTGCGCTGGGCTCTGTGGGTTAAAGAGGAGAGCTGAATACCCTCTCTTTAATGTGATGTTTTGTTAGAAGTGTATCAGTGCAGATACTTTCCTTTCTGGAGATTAGCCTCAGGTCTGTTAGCATGTAGCCTGTTGGTGGTGGGCTTAGTGGTTAATGTACCCTCATGTAGCGTAGCTTCATATCATGAACCAGCTCTGGGCCAAACTTTAACCCTTAATGAGCAGGGGCTGCTTTCATTACAGCCACAGATTTTTATTCATGTCAGCAGTTTTCAGGGTGTGTGTGTGTGTGTGTGTGTGTGTGTGTGTGTGTGTGTGTGTGTGTGTGTGTGTGTGTGTGTGTTTACTGAGGAGTTTTACTCGGATGGATTCAAACAGTAGAGGGAGGACTCACTCAGCGTGTCTCCTGTGTGGAGAAGCTGTTAGCATGAACCTGACCCTGGGGATGGACATGTGACTTAGTCCCGCCTCTTCCACTGCTGACCTGCACTCAGTCCTGCAGTGCTCCTGCTCCTGCCCGCCCCTGTTGTCCTGCTGAGGTTTGGACTCTTCTGATCCTCGGACTCTCTCTGCTCTTACAGAAGCTGCTGGGAAACTCTCTTCTGAAGCTGGAGGGAGACGACCGGCTGGACATCAACTGCACGCTCCCCCTCACAGACCAGGTACTGGTTCAGACCTCGGTCCTCTGAGGCCTTCTTGAAGAGCTTCATCCATGTCACCTTATGGACTGACTGCTGTGTGTTTTTCTGGGCTGCAGATCGTTCTGGTTGGTTCTGAGGAGGGTCTCTATGCCCTGAACGTTATCAAGAACTCTCTCACCCACATCCCGGGTCTGGGGTCGGTTTTTCAGATCCACATCATCAAGGAGCAGGAGAAGCTGCTGATGATTGTTGGTGAGACGTCGTCTGGTTCTACTGTCTGCACTTCATTAATCTGTTCATAACCAACAGATTAAAACCAGATTATCAGCAGTGTTCTGATTTTATGCTCCAAATATCTGAACAAAGTCCCGGAAATATCAGGTCTGCTGAAACCCAGGTTTAAACCCATGTTTAAACCCAGGTTTAAACCCAGGTTTAAAACTGGGTTTAAACCCACCTTTTTACAGCTGCTTTGTATTATTGAGTTATTGATTTATTTATTTTTTATTTATTTTTTCCTTGAATCAAAGTGTTTTCTTTGAATGTTTCTCTGATCTTTTCAGTGGTTGTTTGTTTTTCTCTGTGAAGCTTTTTGAATGGACTTGTTGCTGAAAGTTTCCTTTTCAAACAAGTTTTAAAGTAGAATGAAATGTTTCTGATTCAAACGGTTAAAGTTAGGGATCTGTTAGAACCTGACGCTCAGATTAGTGCAGTAACATCAGTTTCTCTCTCTCTCTCTCTCTCTCTCTCTCTCTCTGTGTTCACTACAGGGGACGAGAGAGCTCTGTGTCTGGTGGAGATTAAAAGAGTCAAACAGTCTCTCGCTCAGTCTCATCTCCCCAGCCAGTCTGAACTGGCCCCTTACATCTTTGAGACGGTGAAGGGATGCCATCTGTTCTCAGCTGGGAGAGTAGGTCCTCCTGTCCTCCTGTCCTCATGTCCTCCTGTCCTCATGTCCCTCTGTCCTCCTGTCCTCATGTCCTCATGTCCTCCTGTCCTTCTGTCCTTATGTCCTCATGTCCTCCTGTCCTCATATCCTCATGTCCTCATGTCCTCCTGTCCTTCTGTCCTTATGTCCTCCTGTCCTTATGTCCACCTATCCCTCTGTCCTCATGTCCTCCTGTCCTTATGTCCTCATGTCCTCCTGTCCTCCTGTCCTTCTGTCCTCATATCCTCCTGTCCTCATGTCCGTCTGTCCTCCTGTCCTCATGTCCACCTGTCCTCATATCCTCCTGTCCTCATATCCTCCTGTCCTCATATCCTCCTGTCCTTATGTCCTCCTGTCCTTATGTCCTCATGTCCTCCTGTCCTTATGTCCTCATGTCCTCCTGTCCTTATGTCCACCTATCCCTCTGTCCTCATATCCTCCTGTCCTCATATCCTCCTGTCCTCATATCCTCCTGTCCTCATATCCTCCTGTCCTCATATCCTCCTGTCCTCCTGTTCTCATGTCCTCATGTCCTTCTGTCCTCCTGTCCTCATATCCTCCTGTCCTCCTGTCCTTATGTCCTCATGTCCTCCTGTCCTTATGTCCTCATGTCCTCCTGTCCTTATGTCCTCATGTCCTCCTGTCCTTATGTCCACCTATCCCTCTGTCCTCATTTCCTCCTGTCCTTATGTCCTCATGTCCTCCTGTCCTTATGTCCACCTATCCCTCTGTCCTCATTTCCTCCTGTCCCTCTGTCCTCAGGTCCTCCTGTTCTCATGTCCTCATGTCCTTCTGTCCTCCTGTCCTCATATCCTCCTGTCCTCATGTCCTTCTGTCCTCCTGTCCTCATGTCCTCCTGTCCTTCTGTCCTCCTGTCCTCATGTCCTCCTGTCCTTATGTCCTCATGTCCTCCTGTCCTTATGCCCACCTATCCCTCTGTCCTCATATCCTCCTGTCCTTATGTCCTCCTGTCCTTATGCCCACCTATCCCTCTGTCCTCATATCCTCCTGTCCTTATGTCCTCCTGTCCTTATGCCCACCTATCCCTCTGTCCTCATATCCTCCTGTCCTTATGTCCTCATGTCCTTCTGTCCCCCTGTCCTCATATCCTCCTGTCCCTCTTGTCCTCCTGTCCTCAGAGCATCATGTCCTCATGTCCTCCTGTCCCTCTGTCCTTCTGTCCCTCTGTCCTCCTGTCCCTCTGTCCTTCTGTCCTCCTGTCCCTCTGTCCTCCTGTCCTCCTGTCCCTCTGTCCTCCTGTCCCTCTGTCCCTCTGTCCTCCTGTCCTCAGAGCAGCATGGTTTCTCTCTTGTGAGCTTAACCTGAAGCCGCTGGTGTCACGTTTCACAGGTGGACAACGGGCCGTGTATATGCGCTGCGATGCCAAACAAGATCACCATTCTGCGTTACAACGACAATCTCAACAAATACTGCATCCGTAAGGTGGGCGTTACCTTGGCCAGGAAACACAGCAGGTATCTGTCTCCACATGTGCAGGAAGACACTCACACTGTCTCCATGTTTTCATCTGGTAGGAGATTGAAACTCTGGAGCCCTGCAGCTGCATCCACCTGACCAGCTACAGCATCATCATCGGCACCAACAAGTTCTACGAGATCGAGATGAAGCAGTTTGTGCTCGAGGGTGAGGTCACCAAAACAAGTCTGAGACGGGTCTCTGTCTGTGAGTCTCTGGGTCTGAGGCACCAAAGTTTGACCAAATCTCTGAAGTCTCTGATTCTTCTGCTCCCAGAGTTCCTGGATAAGAATGACATGTCTCTGGCCTCAGCGGTGTTTGCAGCCTCCTCCCACAGTTTCCCCATCGCCATCATGCAGGTGACCAGCAGCCTGCAGAAGGAGGAATATCTCCTCTGCTTTCACGGTGCGTTTATTTATCGACCCCTTCATGCTGTTTTCTGTGTCATGTTTGAAAGACAAAAAAAAAAACAATTCAGTTCATCCCTGAGAAGATTCTCAGCCAGAGGGTTTCCAAACCTCACAGCTCATGACCCGAGAACCCACAGAGCCAGAGACCAGCAACCCGCTACAGAGGGAAACCACTGACAGGCCAAAACCATCAAAACCAAACTGAAGGCTTCAGAAACTCGAGTTAGATACAAATGTGATTAAAGCATTTTTATAAGAAAACACTTGAACTAAACAGGATTTTAAAAATGGTTTGACAGACGAGGTGGATGAAATGAAACAGTTTACACTAAACAAAAGACGTGATCAGCTTTCTGACAGCACGTCATCGAACCCTCAGACGGGCTGAAACACACGGCTGCAGGAGGTTCAGGGACTCCTGTGCTGGTCGGCTAAACCACGAGCTAAAGGCTCAAACACAGGCTAAAGGCTAAACCACGAGCTAAAGGCTAAACCACGAGCTAAAGGCTCAAACACAGGCTAAAGGCTAAACCACGAGCTAAAGGCTAAACCACGAGCTAAAGGCTAAACCACGAGCTAAAGGCTCAAACACAGGCTAAAGGCTAAACCACGAGCTAAAGGCTCAAACACAGGCTAAAGGCTTAAACACAGGCTAAAGGCTAAACCACAAGCTAAAGGCTCAAACACAGGCTAAAGGCTAAACCACGAGCTAAAGGCTAAACCACGAGCGAAAGGCTAAACCACGAGCTAAAGGCTCAAACACAGGCTAAAGGCTAAACCACGAGCTAAAGGCTAAACCACGAGCTAAAGGCTCAAACACAGGCTAAAGGCTTAAACACAGGCTAAAGGCTAAACCACAAGCTAAAGGCTCAAACACAGGCTAAAGGCTAAACCACGAGCTAAAGGCTAAACCACGAGCTAAAGGCTCAAACACAGGCTAAAGGCTAAACTACGCGCTAAAGACTCAAACACAGGCTAAAGGCTAAACCACAAGCTAAAGGCTCAAACACAGGCTAAAGGTTAAACGACGAGCTAAAGGCTCAAACACAGGCTAAAGGCTAAACCACAAGCTAAAGGCTCAAACACAGGCTAAAGGCTAAACCATGAGCTTAAGGCTCAAACCCAGGCTAAAGGCTAAACCACGAGCTAAAGGCTTAACCACGAGCTAAAGGCTCAAACACAGGCTAAAGTCTAAACCACGAGCTGAAGGCTCGAACCCAGGCTAAAGGCTAAACCACGAGCTAAAGGCTTAACCACGAGCTAAAGGCTCAAACACAGGCTAAAGTCTAAACCACGAGCTGAAGGCTCGAACACAGGCTAAAGGCTAAAACACGAGCTAAAGGCTAAACCATGAGCTAATCTGTTTGTGCTAATTTTCATTCCAGCCCACATGCTGCAGTTATTCTGCAGTCATCTGATCAAACTTGAGAGTCTGTCAATCCACCTTTTTCCTGACTACCCATAGTTCATAGCGGTTGATGGTTTTGCTCTTCCAATTGAACGTTCCGTTTACGTCGTCATAGAGACCACAAAGCTAATGATGTTAGCCTAGCTATCACACTCGCTCTAATAATCGTCTTTTAAAAGCAAGAAAGTGACAAAATGCATTAAAATCGGAGGTGGAGTCAAAGTGCGGATGTTTTAAAAAGTGAACGCTGAGCGCTGTCTTACATTAATGATTTCATGTGAGTTGTTTTGAGCTAGCTTTCCGGCAGTAGCAACCGCAAGTCGGTAACCACAGGCGGAAGTTAACACCCTTAGGCTTCTGAAGAAACAGGTGGACATAATGAAGAGTGAGGTCACGTTAGCTCTGATTGGTAGTTGAGCAGGACATAAGGATTCACTAACGTTACACGTTAGTCTAAAGTTACGTCTCAGACTGACGAAGTTTACTTGTTGTCATGTTTCAAACAGCAGCTCTGTGTAACTGTTGATAAATACCTTACCTCCTCACGATGTATCCAGTAAAAAGTCGACTTGAACAAAGAAAAGTAGAGTTAAAAAGAAGATCTGATCTCCATTTTATACAAGAGCAGCTCAAAAACGAACGGCTTGCAAATGTGAACCGGTTCTCCTGTTTTACTCAAAAGAGTCGTTCAAATGACCGACTCGTTGGTGAACGTCACATCTCCAGGGTGAACAGTAATCTGTGTTTGTCGGCAGAGTTCGGAGTGTTTGTCGACATGTACGGACGAAGGAGCCGCACGGATGACATCAAGTGGAGCCGTCTGCCTCTCTCTTTTGGTAAACATTTAACTCCACCTGCTTTATGTCCCATCAGTTTTCAGCCAAACAGCTTCACAGTCTGAACAAATCTCCTTCAGCCTACAGGGAGCCGTACCTGTTCGTCACCTACTTCAACTCTCTGGACGTGATCGAGGTTCAGGGACACGCCTCCCTCTGGTGAGAATCGTGAGCTTCCTTAAAAAATATTCAAAATGTTTAGTTTTTGCTTGTCAGCTATATTTCCAACATCAGTGTGTGTGCTCCCAGTCCCACAGTGCTGGCCCACCTGGACATCCCCAACCCTCGCTACCTGGGCCCAGCCATCTCCTCTGGAGCCATTTACCTGGCCTCCTCCTATCAGAACAAACTGCGGGTCATCTGCTGTAAGGGCAGTCTGATTAGAGAGTCTGGAGAGCTGCATAGGACCGGCTCCAGCAGAGGGTCAGCTACCTTCAGAGTATAAATGAGCAGAAAAAGGACAGTTTTTGTACTCCAGACAGATTAACGGCTCAAATACACCAGATGTGTCTGCGGTCTGGCTCCCCTCCGCGCCGTGTTGACCGTTTGTTGACTTTCACCAGCAGCATGTTCAGTCAGACAGGCCGCATGACTGACAGACAGCTGGAGTGGGGAGGCCGAGGAGTTCCCCACTCTCCTGGTCCATGTCGGGCTGTAAAACCTCCAACCTGTTGACTCCTGGTCCGGCTCCGCTCATCATGTTGGTTAATTATTGTGGTCCAGATAAATACCACCTGGTTTGGACACCATTTGTTTTATTTTGAAAGTCACTGGTTCTTTTTAAGTAGTTTCTGTGCACAACTTCCTGTCTCGGTCAACCTCTCCCAAGGTGAACTGATGCGTAAAAATTAGGAGGCTTGTGTATCTGCTGCGTGCTGCCGGTCGTAAGTCAGCACATTGACTTGAATGGAAACCTCTATGATTCTGGTGCCGTGACGGAGCAGAGCCGGACTGCAGACGCATCTGGTGTATTTCAGCCATTAAAAAAACTCTCCTGTCTACAAGTGTGTTCAAAATAACAACAGTGTTCAAAAGTTCAGCATCCTTATAAAGGCCTTCCTCTCTGTACACACCAGTGTGTTAGGAACACATTCTAAACAAAACACAACAAAACAAAACAAAACAATTTATTAAAACTTAACGAGGTGGAAACAATGAATAAAAACCAGCAGGGTCTGTACGTTTCTTTACAAACTCAAATATTTACTGTAGAAACTGAAAAATGGAGCCAGGATGCTGCTCCCTTATTGGTGTGTACGGGGTCGTCATCTTGTTGAAATATTCATTTCCTAATCAGCATGAGGCAACTGTTAAAACACTGATCCTTCATCCCTGGTCTGTGAATGATGGGGCCAAACCATTACATACACTTTGTACTGCTGTAACATTTATTTCCCTCATTTGTCAGGAACATGTTTGTGGAACGAACAGCAGAGCTGAAGTTTGTCGGCTGTGGATCTTCTCTGCCAAACAGCTTGTTCTGCTGTTTGATTTAAGCTCGCCGTACCCCCACCTGCTGAAAACCAGATGCCTGATTGTCAGCAGCACCTGTGAGCACAGACACAGACACAGCTGTCAGTAGGTGTCTGCTCCAAGAATTAGCATGCTACGTTTGACTGATCTGGATCAGGGAAGTGTGAGGGAAACTTCAGGCTCCAGAGATGGTTGAAGGCTCGTCATCATTGGACGCCATCTCAATGCAGAGATACCCAGATTAGATTCTGCAACCAGAAGTAATCCCAAATCTCCAGAGTCTGGGTCCATCCTCCAAGAAGACCCTCGCCCCCACAGAGCAGGGTTTCTAAGGGACGACCTCCAGAATCTGGGAGTGGGATCACCCTGGGCGTTGCCAACCACGTTGGCTGACCTGTGACAAACGCTGGTGGAGGCGTGGGATGCCTTCCTACAACCGTGTGTGAGCAGCATGAGGGGGTCTGTGTGACTGTTCCTCCACATGCTGCTGAGGCTCCTGTTTGTTAAATGAATAAATCATCCAATCCACCAAACCAGGGTCATCAGCAGAACGAGCTGTTTGGCATTTTTCAGTTTCCCAGCCCTCACACTCAGCTCTCTGCTTCTCCCACAAACATGTTCCTTACAAATGTGTCACCGTTTAACGGAGAGGCAAACAACAGTGTAAAATTTATTACCACGAAGTAAGCCAACACAAATCTACCTGCTTTTAGTTTCACTGTTCCTCTGAGCAATATCTGGAACGACCCATTTTTACTGATTGTCATTGAGGAATAATCAAAACCAGCATGTCGTCCTTACATCGGGCCCACCTGTTTCTGTATCTGAATGAATGACCTCACCAAACGAAGTCCACTGTAATTATTTTGAACACGCTCCTTTCAAGTGTCAGCTGCATGCCTGATGGGTCTGTTGGTTTTTCTATGACTACACCTGCTCCTAGATTGTTTGTCATGTAGACGCAGAATTCTAAAAACAGCTCTTGATCTGGATCCTGCTTTTACTGAACAACCCTGATAAAATGTCACCCATCAGCTTCAAAACTCTCTGAGATCAGGCATACTCTTTTTAAACTCATGAGGCCAACAGCGCCCCCTGCTGTGGCAGAGATGAAGTGCTTTGTTTACAGTATCTTATTGCTGTGTTTCTACAGCAGCCCAAGTAAGCGAGGTCCCCCAACATACACAGAGCACATTACCAAGCGTTTGACCTCGGGCCCCGGCAGCCATGACGGCCTGCACCGGGAGCCCAGCACTCCACACCGTTACCGCGAGGGCCGCACCGAGTTCAGACGGGACAAGTCTCCGGCTCGGCCTCTGGACAGGGAGAAGTCACCGGGCAGGGTGCTGGACAGCCGCAGGGAGAGGTCTCCTGGGAGGTTTGGGGACAGCGGCAGACTTCATGCTGGGTCTGTGCGAACACAACTGGCCCCTGTGAACAAGGTACAGGAGGCAGGTCCAGCGAGGTTCGGGTCTAGACCTGCTGATGATTTTGTCAAGCATCTTAATGTCGTATGATTTGGCGCTCTTTGGGTAAAGATGGAATGATTGTGATCCGATCTCTCCTTCTTGTCGTCTTTCAGGTGTGGGATCAGTCTTCGGTTTGAGTCCACGTCCAGAGATCCTTTGGAAAACCCTTGATCCGCTCGGAGTGCAAGCACACACGCGCACACACACCCCTGGTTGCCTGTATATAGTCCAGTCTCTCAGTAGTTCCTCGTTCAACAACACAAACCTGCTCTGGGAGACGTCTCCTGTGACAATCCACTTTCCTGACTCGAGCTTTCATGGAGAGATCCCGCGGTGGACGGAGGCAGGGATCTCTGCCGAGCTGTAGATCAAGAGAGTCTACTTTATACCATATAAAGAAGTTGTACATACTGCTGTGTGAGTTTTTATAGACAAAGGGAATAGTCGGCTGGTGAGGCCATGTCTATTTTTTTTAAAAATGAGTTTCTAAAGATGTTGCAGGGATGTTCTTAACGACGTTGGTTAAAAATACTATCAGCATTTCAGTAGAGTCTGATGGAACCGTGTACGGTTTCCTTTCAAAGTGAATTACTCATTAATGACGAGGTCGTCTGAGAAGGCAACACTTTGCACACAAGGTTGGATCTGAGCAGGAGTTTGAAAACAGGATCTTGTCATACAGCCAGTCTTCTTTCTTTGGATCAGGTCTGCGGTCCTCTCCTCTTCAAAGCCTTTGATAAAACCTGCATTTGATTGCTTTAACGACGGTCGCCGTCCGGCCGTAGTTTGTACAACAATTAAGCAATGTTTAGCTCCAAGTGTTCCACGTGTTGTTTGAAGCAAATTTAAGATCAAGAATCACGCAGCTCCGCTTCTGATGCTGGACGTTGTGCGGTCAGGCTGGCTGACGCCGCTTCAGCTTTGCTCTTAGTCCGCCCGCCACCGCCGCCGCCACCGCCACCGCCACTGCTGCTGCTGCTAACTCTGGTACAGATGTCCCGTTACCGTGCAGTGATTATGAAGTCTAGTAGCTGTCAGGGGTTGTTTTTTTGTTTTGTTTTTTTCTAGTATGGTTTCTTTAGAGCCAGTAAGACCACCACCGCTGGTCACATCAGTGAGCATGACTAACTTAGAGCAGCACTTCTGGATCTTGATTCTCTCTCTTGGTTGTTCTTTTCTGTCATGTATTCACCTGAATTTGCATTCAATAAGTAGACATTGATGTAAGACAGTGATTTAAGCTTCTCTTGATTTTATGGGGCTGTGTAACGGTCCATGCATTAAACATGATAAACGTGTCTCAGTGTGTGTGTGTGTGTGTGTGTGTGTGTGAGATATCAGAACATCATCAGCGTAGGTTTATCTAGTTTATTTCTCATTTAATTCTACAACCAAGTAATGCTCTTTAAAGTAAATCCAACAAAACAAAATATTCAGACTGAACAAGGAGCACTTATTGTTACAGGAAATTGCTATGTACAGCTACACACTCCTCTGACAGACATGAGAGGGTTCAAAGTGCTTATCAAACAGAGGGGGGGGGGGGGGGGGCAAGGAGGGGGGGGGGGGGGGGGTCAAACAAAAAGCCAGTGATCCCTTTTGTGAGAGACCCGTAATAAATCTGCTTGGCACCAGTCTCCACCAAAAGAGACACATTCACACACACTCTCTCACACACACACACACACACACGGTTGGTGCACTCACTCACACACACACACTCACACACACACACGCCGAGTGATTACTGGGCCACTGCAGTGACACCTCTAAAAGCAAACCAGCGCGAGTGAAGAGAAACACAACAAATGCACATCAAGAGAACTTCTTCTTCTTCTTCTTCTTCTTCTTCTTCTTCTTCGTGTTGGGAGGTGGCGAGAAGCGAAGCGAGGGATCATCCGGGCAACGTGTGTTAAACGACCAGTCCAACCATAACGCTCCAAACAATACTGAAAACACACTTTCAGTTGATTCTGATGCACTCTGTGTGGCAGTGTCTACTTCATGTCATGTGCAAAAAAATCGCCTGTTTGTATTTATTGTGTTTTTTTTTAGATAATTCACATTTCTGGATTGTTGAAGAAGACGAGGAGCACCGAGCCTGCACGCCTCTGTGGCGAGGATCCACGTGAACACGGCAACACGGGAACACGTGAACACGTGAACACGGGAGAGTTCATGCTTGTTTCAGTGTTTCAGAGAGAAGAGAGACGGAACGTTAGCGCCATCAGAAACAAACCACATCAACTGATCACTGACGTTCAGGATCAGCTGTGGCCAGGTCGAAGTTAGCATGAGCTAACATATGTTAGCATCAGAATTCACTAAAAAAACGTGGTCATAGGGAGCTGCTGCAGTTTGATGCTGGAGCTCAGCCTCAAACAGTCACAAAGACGAGAACGTCGAGCTGTTCATGCCTCTCACTGAAGCGCACTGCAAAAAACTGAAATCAGTCAAAAACAGTTTTATCAGATCGAACATGAGCTACGCAGGTCCAGAAAAATGTCTGATTTTCAGAGATTAACAGACAAATGACACCTTGAAAATCTGCTTTTGAGGAAAGAAAAAAAGCTCAACGAGTTTCTTAAAATAAAAATAACGTTTGAATACAAAAAACAAAACGAGCAACTTTTTCTTTCCCAGCGTTGTTTTTGTCCTTTAATATCTTCAAATAAGACTTTTCCCCTCCTCACCTGTCAGGTGAAAACAGCTCAGATTGCATCTAATGAGACTATTTTTACCCGAAATAAATCAACGCTGACTTGTTTCAGTTTTTGCAGTATAGGTGAGGCTTGTTCGAGTGCTTGTTTGTGTTGAATGATCTACAGCGTCTCTTTTAATGAAGGTAAACGTGTCCTTATCATCCGTTAGCAGCGGTGAACCTGCTGCTGTCAGGACAAACAGGGAAAGTTTGGTTTTGGGGGGAAAGTGGCGTCACATCAGACCTCATCCGTCTTCATTTAGCACCACGCTCAACGTTCTGCCGGGAACATGAGATCACAGCGTCTGTCTCGTCAGGGATCAGGGTGGAGATGACATTCACACACTCGACGCATTTTTCTGATAGTCAACAATTTGTCATCCAGACAAGAGACGCACACGAGGAGCTGGATGAGGAGGAAGTGCTGCAGTCACAACAAAGAGACATGAAAGCAAACGGAGTCTGATTCACGGAGGATGAAAGCAGCACGCCATTCTGCCACGGCGAGAAT
Source organism: Labroides dimidiatus (assembly GCA_030710495.1). Classification (NCBI taxonomy): domain Eukaryota; kingdom Metazoa; phylum Chordata; class Actinopteri; order Labriformes; family Labridae; genus Labroides; species Labroides dimidiatus. The sequence continues at coordinate 33,158,415 of CM061153.1, forward strand.
CTGAGTGAGAAGAGTCACTCTCAGAAAGAGTGTGTGTGTGTGTGTGAAGGTGTGTATTCATAGAGGTAGTGTTTGTTTGGAGATGGGTTTGAATGGAGTAATGTGTGTGTGTGTGTGTGTTGAGGGAGGGTTTTGGACTGCTCGTGTTGGATCACTCAAAGAGAGGCGTGATGATGCGTGACGATGCGTGACGGTGGAGCCAAAGATCAAAGCTGGTCGCCCGTCACATGAACACTGATTATCCTGCGGCGTTTTAATTGTCTGGAGAAAACAGCGATTCAACCACCAAACCTCAATAAATTAAAGGACGAGTCTCATCAGAGCGGGAAAAGAAGTGCAGCATTAAAACAGGACGCCCTACGTCTCTACTTAAAAAACACACCTGTCGTCTTCAACAGGCCGCAAAATATACCTTCCTCTCTGCATGGATACGAAAAGAAGACAGAGTGAAAGAAGCTTTTTGGTGACTAATTCAGTTGAGCCACTATTCAAGGAGTCAACACACTTTCTATATAGTATCTGAATATATTATCTCATTCATTTATCTTACAAAACCTGACGGTGCCTCAATTCCTCAGCCAATCAGAGCGCAGATCACCAGTGAGGTCATCTTTCACCTTCAGAGAGAGAAAAACGCTATAAAGAACTCGACTGCAGACGTCTGACAGGGTGGAGCTGTGCCGTTCACATGTGGCGTCCTCCGCACTGAGAATGTATCCAGCTCCCAGTGCCTGCTGGGTAAATCCGACCAAAAGGGGACATCAAGAGTGAAGGGCATGAAAGTGTGGCTAAAAGGAGAGATTACACAGTCAGTCAGCCCGCGTCAGGAACCATCGTGAGCTCGTCTGCTGCCTGACACAAACCGACAACGCCACAACACATCAGCGTACGCTTCCAGGCGAGCGGGAACAACGCGGCGTGTCTGCAGCGGCCGTCAGAGGTCGCCTTCAGAGGTCGCCTTCAGATGTCTTCAGCAGATCGTCTCACAGCGGTCACTGAGCACAGGGACAGACAGACAGGGACTGACTGTGTGAAAGGTGGGGGGGGGGGGGGCAGAGGTGGTAAAGGATCAGTTCACCCAAAATCAAAACCAGAGTGGAGAACCTCTCCAGAAAGAGGTGAGGCTGTCAGCCTTTAGAGTAAGAACAGAGAAAATGAATCAGTTTGAATGAGAAAAGATCTGATCCAGCTTTACTGAAGCTCCGCCCACAGTGAGGACTCAGCTCTGTCATAATCAGACTGACAGTCATAATCAGACTGACTGTCATAATCAGACTGACTGTCATAGTCAGACTGACAGTCATAATCAGACTTACTGTCATAATCAGACTAACTGTCATAATCAGACTAACTCATTTAGTCATTTAAAAAGTCACGATGGATCAAACTGAGCAATCAGCCTCCACTACACTTTAAATTCATGAGTCATGGAACCAACCGTCCCGTGTTTGACGTCTGAAGGAGGAAGTGAAGTGAGATAATTCACTGAGTTATTGATCTGAAGCTCAGCTTCAGTTTCAGTGTCAGCAGAAACTCTGGAGGGGAGACTTCAGAGAACCTCCAGGACCAGGCTGAAGACGTTGGATGAACTGACCCTTGTTGCTGCGCAGTGTGAGACAGCATCAGATGTTTGTGGCTGTCAGGACGTCCTCACGCCGTTCACCATCGACGCCTCCAGAGAGACGAAGGAGTCCGAGCAGACCGAGACGAGGAAACGAAGAGTCTGAAGAGGAGACGAGGAGACGAGGAGGCGAGGAGCCGAGCAGAGACTGGATGGACTGAAGCCTTCAGAGAGACTTCAGAGACACAGTGAGACACAACCTGTCTGCCTGCCTGGTCCACCAGGACGCTCAGCTCACTCCTCTGAGCCTCTGAGCCTCTGAACACACACCGCTCATTGCAAAAACCCTCTGTGTGATCACACACACACACACGACCCCCATACACACACACACACACACACACACACGCTGTTCAGAGCGCTCTGCACACCATTCAGCTGTTCCGCGAAGACTTCCTCTGTATATACACATTAAACTCCACATCTGCAGCACACACACACACACACACACACACACACACACACACACACACAAAGTACATGGGACATTCTGTGTAGCTCCTGTGCTCTTCTTCAGCAGTGCGCCCGTGTCAGTGGCTGGCGGCCCGGCCCAGCTGGCCTCCTGACCCGATCCTGGTCTTGTCAGTTGGAGCTGGCAGTGATGGGTTTCTCCAGCTCCAGGTCCAGAGGAGCCGGGCTGAGCTGGAGGCTGCCGTAGCAGGTCTTACACACACGGCTGGGCTCGAACAGCTGCTGGCTTGGCACAGGGATCTTCTGGTCACAACAGCTGGCACAGAACACGTTACCACAATTCCTGCAGGGGAGACAGAACCAGGTCAGTGACGGACCTTCAGAACCTCTGACCCCGACAACCCCCATGAGCCAAGACTCAGAGCTGCTGGTTTTATTCCTCCTTCAGTACGAACTGAGCTGCTGGTTACTGTGAAGACATCTGTGATCTACTCTCAGGTTTCCTCAAACGAAGGCTCACCTGTCCTGGAGAAACTACATCAGGCCGTCATGATTTAAAGAGTGGAGACAGGTGAGAAGAGGGAGGAGCTAACATGCAGCGACCGGCCAACATTCACACCTGTGTCAGCATCAAAAACAGACACTTTAAAAAGGTTTTGTTGGTGTTTCCTCATTAAGAACTTGAGATGGTCGACCTGATACCTGTACGTAACAGACCAGAGAGCCTCATGTGATGATCTCATTTACATGAGGGGGGGTTATTTCTGTTTTCTCCTCTGCTCTCTGAGACGAGCACACTCTGTGTAGTGGACAGTCAGGAAAAATAATGTCACAACCACCACAGGAAACGTAGATAAATAAAAACTCGCTCCCAGTTCCGCCTCTTTGTTGGCATATTGAAAATGAAGCGGGCTTTGAGTCTCCACACTGACAGCTGTAGGGAGCCTGTCAGTCACGTGAGCTGAGTTCTGATTGGGTGAACTCATGTTCTAAATTTCTTCTCAACTGCAGAGTCAGAAAAATAATTCAGTACTCTTGTACAGTGTTTACAGTGTACAAGTTTAGTGATTCAGACGGGAGACGTTTCTTCTTGCAGGTTGTAAACATGTTGATTTCTGCTGTGAAAACAGCTTTTTTTTTTTGGGGGGGGGGGGGGGATGTGGTTTCTGGTACTTCTGGAGCCAGCCTCAAATGGGCACTCGACAAACTGAAGATTTTAGCACATCTGCTTTGCCTCATATTGTCAGACCGGAGGTCGCTGCATCTATGCTGGACGTGTCATCAGTTAAAGTTCTTCCTCAGTCTCCACTTGCTTTAACTCATCAAACTGCAGCAACACAGTGTGAGCGTTTCATGTAGAGTTGGAGCTAAACAGCTGTAAATACTGCCACTCTTTAAATGAAGAGCAGAAGAAGAGCTGGAGGGCCACATGTTGGAATGTTGCAAAACTCCTGTGGACCAATCACAAGGCTTGCAGTCTGTTTCAACACGTAGCTCCATTTCTGAGCAGAGCGTGTTTGAAGCATCAGCTCAGAAATATAAACAGGCTCACGTCTCCAGCTTTTCACAGCACAGCGTGGATGAACTCTCAGCACCATGCTGTGCTCCTTGCAGGTGAAATGCAGAGGGCTGGTTTGGGGCAACATGCTGCCAGGGTTTGGGGGTCACAGGGTGGTGGGAGGGCAGGGTGTGGATGAGGTGCTATGGCGGGATGAGGAGGGTAAATTTAAGAGAATCTTTAAAAGAGTTTTTTCTCCTTAAATTTTCAGGTTAAGTGATGATTAATTAGCTCCTGACCAATCCCAGCTCTCCCACCGTTTCTAGCATTGTGCTCACAGCTACAGCCAATCAGAAACCACTACGTAGCCACATGGGGGTGCTGCAGGAGGAACATTCAGGTTAATGCATCACACACACACACGGAGGGAGATCTCCCCGAGAATTCACTGACAACCACAGCAGAATGGAGGCACGCTGTGGGGGGAGGGGGAGGGGGGGAAGATGCAGCATTGTCAGGTTTAAGGGTGGAGGGGGGGGGGGGGGGGGGGGTAGACAGGGGAGCCAGATCTCACCAGACCTCCTGGACCGGCTCCCTGCCACTGTAGAGGAGAGGGGCAGACAATGGATGAATACCTGCACCTGAGCATCAGGCTGACTGCTAACAGGTACGTGATGCTGAGAGAGAAAACTGGACATGACGACGTGGAGAGGACAGCTCAACACAACACGACTCCAGAGGGAGTCTGACCCACAGAAACACGTCTGCTGATTCTGACCCACAGAAACACGTCTGCCGATTCTGACCCACAGAAACACGTCTGCTGATTCTGACCCACAGAAACACGTCTGCTGATTCTGACCCACAGAAACACGTCTGCTGATTCTGACCCAAAGAAACACGTCTGCTGATTCTGACCCACAGAAACACGTCTGCTGATTCTGACCCACAGAAACGCGTCTGCTGATTCTGACCCACAGAAACACGTCTGCCGATTCTGACCCACGGAAACGCGTCTGCTGATTCTGACCCACGGAAACGCGTCTGCTGATTCTGACCCACAGAAACGCGTCTGCTGATTCTGACCCACAGAAACGCGTCTGCTGATTCTGACCCACAGAAACACGTCTGCTGATTCTGACCCACAGAAGGAGTCCAGAACATGATTCTTTATCTCAACATCAAAACGACTAAAGTGACGCCTAAACTGCTCGAAAAGAGTAAAAAATAAAACTGCAAATGTTGTTAGAAAATCTGCTTGACAAGTGTTCATCCTGAGGTTTGTGTGAGCAGGTGTTTGACTCTGTCTGACTCTCTGGATCGTTTTATAAAGCTGCTCATGTACAGACCACAGACCAGGACTACAGACAGGGATCCTATGACATCACAGCCTCTCTGTTCCTCTGATTCTGATGAAACAGGCGCTCACTAGAGCTGCAACAATTAATCGAATAATCGATTATTAATCGATTACTAAATTAATCGTCAACTATTTTGATAATCGATGAAGTCTTTTAGGGAATTATTTTACAAAAAAAGTCCAAATTCTCTCATTTCAGCTTCATAAATGTGAATATTTTCTTCTTTCTTTGCTTCTCTGTGGCACTCCTGAATATCTTTGGTTTGCAAACCAGACATTTGATGATGTCATCTTGGAATCCAAAAAGAACTTTGACATTTTTCACCATTTTCTGAAACTTCATGGACCAAACAACTACTCGATTCATCGAGAGAAAAATCGAAAGATTAATCGATTATGAAAATAATCGTTAGTTGCAGCCCTAGCGCTCACACACTCACACACACTCACACACACTCCTGGAAGGATAAAGGGCAGCTGAAGACCAACAGAACCTGAAAAAAAAATCTTTTTCCTGCAAACTTGTTTTTAAACTCCCTGGAAAAGTACGACCTCTTTGAGATGATCAGAAAATGTCACTTTCTTTCTGTTTGGTAAAGCTGCCACACCGCTGCTCTCTCTCTCTCTCTCTCTCTCTCCCACTGCTGCAGCCTCAGAGGCTGAACTCAAAGCTCAACAGGGACACCTACAGGCGAACAGCCCTCATAGAAACAGGAAACGGGGACATTTCAGAGCAGGAACTAAAATGTTCCAGTGAAAATAAACATCCTGGTACTCTGATGTGATGACACTCATGCACAGCTCCATGTCGGGATGTTTGAACTCAGGATGAGTGAGCTCAGAGAACAGGTGAGGAGCAGACAGACGCCCTCACTTCTTACCTGCAGTGATGCTTCCGGGTGGCGAGCCAGAACCTGCTCTCACAGCCGTAACACTGGGCTGCCAGATGATCCGGGGTACCAACGCGTCACCTGTAAACCACAGACTGCTCTCAGTGCCCAGCTCTCATGTACTGGACAGGCCAGCGTCCATCTAACAAGACCCACAGGCCTGAAGTCTTCAACGTGTTTACACCTCAGGAGTCTTCTGCTCACCTCAGTGTCCTGCTTGTCCACCTGCTCCCAGCTGGCCTCAGAGAAGAACTCTGTGCTACAGCGGGATAAACAGTTGGGGTCCAGGTTATACTCAGAGTCCGTGATTGAGGTCTGCATGAAGGGAGAGAGGAGGTGATACACACTGAAGCCATGAAGAGGGAGGAGCACACTGGGCTGAACAGCCCTGATACAGAGTCTGACTCAAGAGCCCCGATTCCACCAAGCAGTCTGGTACGGATCAGCACAGTTTGGTACGGGTCGGATCGGTAAAGCCTGATCTTGTCTGCATTTCCACAGACAACTGTCACCTTCTTGGTAGGAGGCGTGTAAGCCAGATGCAGACAGCCGTATCAGCTATGTAACTGCGCGACGGCAGAACGACATAAGCCGTTTCTCAATTCAAAGTTCACAAGTTCGATCTCACACTCTCTGGAAGTTCAGACCTGTTTGTTCCTGAGTTTGGACTTCAGAGATACAGGAGTCCTCAGAACGGTCTACTATAATTGGAACAGCAGTGGATCTGCTAGCGCCCTACTTTCTACGTACCAACACGTCACATCCGGTTTCACTGCCGGCAGTTTGTTGACGAATAATTTTACCAACTCATCCAACGTTTCTGAGTTTCAGACTAAATTCAGTCACAGATAAATACCTGATTCATATTTTTACACGGCAGGAACCGTTACTGACAGCTGTTATCTGTTGAATTGCATTGTGGGATTGTAACTGTGAAAAACCCACTAAAGTTAAGTCCAGCAGTAGACGTGGTAAAAGGGGCGGGGCATTTGGGCAGATATTTCTCTCCTCTCATCCAAGAGGCTTCTTCAGCTCCTTCAGTTTCTCATCTGGAGGAGCTCCTCAGGTGAGAGGAGAAACATCTGCCCAAACTCATCAGAGTCACCATGACCGGGACGAACGCTCGATTCGTGACGCCGTTTTCCAATCAAAGGAAGTTCTGTTCAGGAAGTCGACTGTAGATTTAAACATGGCGGGTTATGTGTTGTTCTTTATTACCGCTGTCACACAGGAAGTGACGATTCTTTCGACCAATCAACGGACTGCAGTGTTTCTAGCTCCACCTTCTGGGGTCAGATCGGTATGTCTGGTACCCCAACAGAAGAGAACCAAGAAGTGGGACGGTACAGGTCCATAATTTGTGGCCCTGTCTCAATCAACGGAAACCGTACTGAAGTGAACCGAAGTGAACCGAAGTGAACCGAAGTGAACCGAAGTGAACCGAAGTGAGCCGAAGTGGACCGCTTGGTGGAAACGGGGCTAAAGTTTCCTGGTCTAACTTCTTACCACTTCATCTCCCAGGTCTCCGTTGATCCTGTGGGAGCCGGCGTGCTGCTGGTTCTCCAGACGACACCACAGCTCCTGTACCTGTTTCTTCAGAGTCTCCACCTCCATCTGATGCCCCGCCTCGATCTGCCTCAGTCTCTGCTGGATGGCGTCTGTGTGAAGCGTTAGTCCATCATCATCCAGATGGCTTCGGGACGGCTGCTCCGGGCTGTTGGCTGCCCTACCGAGCAGGGCGTGGCACCAGCGGTGCTGCGAGCAGCTGCCTCTGGGATGAAGGATCAGGGAGTTGCAGCTTGCTAAGGACACCTGTCGACTCAGAGGGGCCTTCTCCCCGTTTCCTTTAGCCCAGTGAAGTCCTGTGCAGGGCTCCCCCTCTGAGTTGTCGCCGTTACAAACCCCATCCCTGCTGAGGTCACCGCTGAAAGACTGAAAGGCACTGACAGAGGGACGCTTGCTGCCCCCGTTTAAAGTTCTGTAAAAGCCATGCTCACCTGTCTCCAGTCCTCTCTCTTTCCTGGAGCAGGAAGGGTTGCTCCTGCCGTCGCTGCAGGGCTGACCACTGGGGCGAACGGGGGAATGTGCTGGAGGCTCCAGCCTGCTGCAGGCCTCTTCAGTTAGAGTCTCTGTGGAGCTTTCCATCAGGGAGGCCCGCTTATCCACCTGCTCCACCTGCCCCGAGTTAGCCTGGTCGGATTCAGCATGAGAGCAGGGCTCCTCCACACCTGGCTCTTCAGGTGACCTGTCTGAAAAGCCGTTTGTTAAAGTCCTGTGAGCCACCGGCTGATCTGGCTCACCTGAGCAGGACTCACTGGGTGCCTGCAGAGGCTCCTCTTGTTCAGAGGACTCCTCTGCATCCTGCTCCACCGGATCACCTGCTGACGGAGCGACCTCAGCGGCCTGTCCACCCAGCTCCTTGGCTTCCTGTGCAGGTACAGGTGGAGGCACGTCCTCCTCAGCCTCTGTTTCACCGTTTTCTGGATGGTGTCCGTTTGAAAGAGCTTCTGTCTGAATCTCAGTGCCATTGACCTTAGCGTGCATATCTTCCTCCTCAGCGTGTGCTTCCTTCCCCAGCTCTGTGTCGTCAGCGTTAGGAACACGTGTGGAGGCAGAGCTCTCCTCTGCCTGAACTTCTGCTCCAGCATCCTCTTTGGTAGCTTCCTGGAGGATGTTCTCCATCTGACCCTCGGCCACACCCACCACTACAGAAAGACCCGCCTCCTCTGCTTCCTCTACGGTCTCTGCTGGGCTCGCAGAGGCTCCGAGCTCTGAATGTGTGACCCTGGGCTGAGGGCTCTCATCCAGCTCAGAGTCCCCTCCCTCCAGGAAGGGACCCACTCCGTTAGGCAGCACCTCCTGATCTTGGCTCCCTCCTCCCTCAGGCCCCACTGCCATGTTGAGTTCCAGAGAGCGCCGGTGGTCCTGCCATTTCTCATTGAGGCTCGGGTCACTGGAGCGGCGGTTGGGAGCGAGAGAGCTGCCCAGCTCACATGCGCTTGGCAAGTTGTCAAAGGATCGAGTCTTTGTACATCTGAAGAGAAACAAGGAGAGAGTTATACACTGGAAACAGATTCTGCTCATGTTCCACTTCCTGCGATTCAACCTGGAGCTGCTCATCAAATCAGTTTTCAACAACACGTCAGCTTAAACAAAACAAGAGAAACACAGCTGAAAAAATACACTCAAGAGCTTTCTGCAATGAGCTGCGTGCTTCATGGAAACTAAACTTCCTGTTGCTCTTCTGACGTGCGGCCGAGCAGAGCACAGATCGGTCTCTGTGGCACTTCGGACCTGAGCAGAGGAGAGTTCTTAAGTAGTAGAGATCAGAAGTCGAGCTCCTCTGACTGTGGGCGTCCTTGATCTTACATGAGAGCAGAAGAGAAGGGGTCCAGCACGCCAGGCTCACCTGGCCAGGGGCGTGTCCTCCGGATTGCATCCAGGCACAGGGTAGGGGGCACAGGAGTCATCTGAGGGGGTGGTCGGAGAGGAGCTGGGCAGGTAGACCGCTGTCCACAGCATCAGGTTGCGTACGTGACACACGGGGTGGAGAACCTGAAACAACAGCGACAACTTCACTCAGAATGTGATCAGACAACAGCCGGACAGAGAGAGCAGAGAAAGAGTTCAACGAAGCCTTTCTTCTTAAAAACACTCAATTAAAGAGAGGGTTCAAGGAACTTCAGGTACCAGATATCATGTGTCCGGCTTCAAGCCTTTAGCTCATGGTTTAGCCTTTAGCTTGTGTTTTAGCCTTTAGCCTGTGTTATAGCCTTTAGCCCGTGTTTTAGCCTTTGGCTTGTGTTTTAGCCTTTAGCTCATGTTTTAGCCTTTACCTCAATTTTTTAGCCTTTAGCTCATGTTTTAGCCTTTAGCCTGTGTTTTAGCCTTTAGCTCATGTTTTAACCTTTAGCTCATGTTTTAGCCTTTAGCTTGTATTCTAGCCTTTATCATGTGGTTTAGCCTTTAGCTTGTGTTTTAGCCTTTAGCTCATGTTTTAGCCTTTAGCTCATGTTTTAGCCTTTAGCTTGTATTCTAGCCTTTATCATGTGGTTTAGCCTTTAGCTTGTGTTTTAGCCTTTAGCTCATGTTTTAGCCTTTAGCTTGTGTTTTAGCCTTTAGCTTGTATTCTAGCTTTTAGCATGTGGTTTAGCCTTTAGCTTGTGTTTTAGCCTTTAGCTCATGTTTTAGCCTTTAGCCTGCGCTCTATCTCTCTCTTCTGTTTATCTTTCTTCTTCTCTTCTGTCCTTTTTCTGTCTGTCAGTTCAGCTCCAGTCTCCACCATCCCTACTAAATTAATCACAGAAATAGTTTCAGTTGGCGTGGTGTTGTCATGGAGACTTCAACGTGCTGTAAATCAATCTGCTCCTGTCCGACCCGATCAGGAAGCTCAGAAATATCATTGATCAATAACCTGTATTGGTGCTGATAATCTTGATTTAAGTTGTGGATCAGGATCAGGCAGAGATCTAGAAGAGAGACTTTTTCAGGACCACTCAGAAAGTCCTCACAGGAACTTTAAATAATCAGAAAGTCCTCACAGGAACTTTAAAAAGTCAGAAAGTCCTCACAGGAAGCTGGTTTTAAAACAATGAGTGACCAACATGAGAGTGAGAGAGCGTGCTCCCTGGAAGACTCTGAACTCACAGTCTCGGAGTGTGAGGAGTACAGCATGTTCTTCAGCGTACGGTTGGCCGGTCTCAGCAGGGACCAGACAGAGCAGGTTCTCTCCTGAACATGGCGGTCCTCCCTCTCCTTTCCGCTGTTACACAGGAAGGTGCCAAAGAGGCAGGAGTAGGTGTGCTGCACAAGTTTCACCTGCAGGTGCAAACAAAAAAAAAAAAAAGCAAAGGTCCATTTAGTCTGCAGAGGGACGAATGTTCTGATGCTGAGAGCTCTGACGTCAGGTCTGAGGGAAATGTTGGTTCAACACATGAAGCCCCCTGATGAGGCCAGGATTAAACTGTCCCTGTGAAACCTGCACACACCAGGAAGGCCTCGTTGAACTCAAAGGAGCAGGGGAACTGCCTCTGCAGCTGGTGGACACAGTCCAGCCACTGCAAGAAGACCGGGCAGCGTTCATTCAGGTCCTCAGAGTTCTCCCCATGACCGCATCGGTCTGCAAATTTGTGGCCAAAGTCCAGCCACTCTGTCTCCACCAAAACCTGGAAGCCCTGCAAAGAGACAGAGACACAGTCAGGATGTTTTCCTGTGTTTGGTGCTAAAAAACCTGCTGAATGATCAGAGTCAGAGGTGGAGCCAGGAGCTCATCTGTACCTCAATAGTGCGGTAGTACGGGTCCAGCAGCAGCTTGGATAATGCAACGATCTGAGGCGTGCGGTCCCAACCATCAGAGCAGTGCACCAGCACAGGCCTGTGGTCTCTGTCCACGGCGTTCACCACCAGCAGTGCCGCCTTCAGCAGCAGAGAAAGATGCTGCAGCCACTTGGTGCTCTCCAGAGCAGAAAGCCAGCTGAAAACACAGCAAGAGGAGCCAAGTCAGAGGAGGAGGAGGAGCCAAGTCAGAGGAGGAGGAGGAGGAAAGTCAGAGGAGGAGGAGGAGGAGCCAAGTCAGAGGAGGAGGAGAAGCCAAGTCAGAGGAGGAGGAGGAGCAAAGTCAGAGGAGGAGGAGCAAAGTCAGAGGAGGAGGAGGAGGAGCCAAGTCAGAGGAGGAGGAGGAGCCAAGTCAGAGGAGGAGGAGCAAAGTCAGAGGAGGAGGAGGAGGAAAGTCAGAGGAGGAGGAGGAGCCAAGTCAGAGGAGGAGGAGGAGCAAAGTCAGAGGAGAAGGAGGAGGAGCCAAGTCAGAGGAGGAGGAGGAGCAAAGTCAGAGGAGGAGGAGGAGCCAAGTCAGAGGAGGAGGAGGAGGAGCCAAGTCAGAGGAGGAGGAGGAGCCAAGTCAGAGGAGGAGGAGGAGCCAAGTCAGAGGAGGAGGAGGAGCCAAGTCAGAGGAGGAGGAGGAGCCAAGTCAGAGGAGGAGGAGGAGGAAAGTCAGAGGAGGAGGAGGAGGAGGAGCCAAGTCAGAGGAGGAGGAGGAGGAGCCAAGTCAGAGGAGGAGGAGGAGCCAAGTCAGAGGAGGAGGAGGAGGAGCCAAGTCAGAGGAGGAGGAGGAGCCAAGTCAGAGGAGGAGGAGGAGGAAAGTCAGAGGAGGAGGAGGAGCCAAGTCAGAGGAGGAGGAGGAGCCAAGTCAGAGGAGGAGGAGGAGGAGCCAAGTCAGAGGAGGAGGAGGAGCAAAGTCAGAGGAGGAGGAGGAGCCAAGTCAGAGGAGGAGGAGGAGGAGCCAAGTCAGAGGAGGAGGAGGAGGAGGAGCCAAGTCAGAGGAGGAGGAGGAGGAAAGTCAGAGGAGGAGGAGGAGCCAAGTCAGAGGAGGAGGAGGAGGAGCCAAGTCAGAGGAGGAGGAGGAGCAAAGTCAGAGGAGGAGGAGGAGCAAAGTCAGAGGAGGAGGAGGAGCCAAGTCAGAGGAGGAGGAGGAGCAAAGTCAGAGGAGGAGGAGGAGCCAAGTCAGAGGAGGAGGAGGAGCAAAGTCAGAGGAGGAGGAGGAGCCAAGTCAGAGGAGGAGGAGTCCACGGCTTGAACAGGGTCAACACTCCGCTTTGCTCAGACACACATCTTTAGTTTTTAAATATATCTGTGCTAGTTTATCAGTTTCTGGTCTTCTACTCCTGCAGGATGATCAAACTCAAACACTTTGGTTTGTTTCGAGTCAGTACTGTCCAACGTTAGTTTAGCCTTTTGATCAGACTGGCTACGTGAAAAGGACGAATATTACTGAGCAGGGAGGGATATTTCAGGCAAAGACTGTTTGATGGACACTGCAGACTCATTTCTGATTACTGGAGATCATCATCCCTGCAGATACGAGTAGCACTACGACATTCATGAATGGAAATGTACAAACAATTAATTCAAACCAGAGTGAAGAAAAGTTATATCTCAATATATTATGTTATAAATGATGGAATGTTTCATCCTTTATGTTCAGTCAGAGTGACTCGGGGACATGTCATGGTGGCGTTCAGTCCAGGATCCACATGGAAAGAGGTCATTAACTTTGGGGTTTGGCCAGGATTTCAGAATCCAGCACGGATGTGAATCCAAAGCTATCGCCTTCACTTCCTACAGTGACTAACACAAAGCTTCAGTCAGTGCTTTGGATCTGATAACCGTCTGCAGAGGTTTAGAGCTGCAGCAGAGGGGAAACTGTGGTACTGCTTCAGGCGTTACTTAGAAACCTACTTGGCTGGGTCGGGCATCTGAGTGCAGAGGAAGCGCAGAGACTGGAAACTCTTACGGATGGAGTGGATGTTAGCCATGCCCATAAACACCACCTCACAGTTGGGGTAATACTCTGGAACAGGAGGAGAACGATGTTAGGACGACAGAAAACACAAAGAGCACAACAACCACATCTCAGGTTCCCTGAGCCCTCACACACACTGACCTGATCCAGATCTAAGAAGACCTACCTGGGCACTCACAGCCTCCCCCTTTGGCCCTGTTGGCTACAGCAGCAGCGTAGGATCGAGCATCCAGGATCAGTAACTTATGGGGCTGGATGGCCAGCGTCTCCACCTCTGAGCTGTTTGTCATGGAGGATTCTGAGGAGCATGAAGCACAGTTTCCCTGTTTCAGTGAAGCACCATGAAAAGCTTTCACACACTCAGGGCTGTGCGCCTGCTGCTCCAGACAAGTCCTGACCTGATCGGACTCACCTCAGATAAGAGGTACACCGTGTGTAGGTATGTATAGGTATGTATAGGTGTGTGTAGGTGTGTGCAGGTATGTACAGTATGTCGGTGAGTCACTGCTACCAGTCAGTGTGAGCTCTTACCAAAGTCTGTGTCTGGCAGGTCAGAGCCGTTAGCGTAGCCTCCGTTAGCGAGGTGCTTACGGGAGCTGCTGTCTACAGCACAGGCCTTGGCAATGGACTGCACCAGGTGTTCGTCGTCAGCGTTCCTCCAGCCCCACCAGCTGACCTCTGGCTGGCCGCAGCGAGCGATAACAGCCCCAGTGGTCTGGTGCCTGTAGGAGTCAGATACAGGCTGTCAGGTAAAGCCCATCATTCACCTGAGCTCCTTTCTGAACCCTGACAGCAAACATGACTCACAGTTTATCCAAAGATACACCAACGCGGTTCAGCACAACGTTTTACCAATCAGGGTCTCTGTTTCAACGAATTTAAGACTTATTGAGACTTTTTAAAGACCATAATGAAAAAATTTAAGACTTTTTGAGACTTTTTAAAGACCATAATGAAACAATTTAAGACTTTTTGGGACTTTTTAAAGACCATAATGAAACAATTTAAGACTTTTTGAGACTTTTTAAAGACCGAAATGAAACAATTTAACACTTTTTGGGACTTTTTAAAGACCATAATGAAACAATTTAAGACTTTTTGGGACTTTTTAAAGACCATAATGAAAAAATTTAAGACTTTTTGGGACTTTTTAAAGACCAAAATGAAACAATTTAAGACTTTTTGAGACTTTTTAAAGACCAAAATGAAACAATTTAAGACTTTTTAGGACTTTTTAAAGACCATAATGAAACAATTTAAGACTTTTGGGGACTTTTTAAAGACCAAAATGAAACAATTTAAGACTTTTTGAGACTTTTTAAAGACCAAAATGAAACAATTTAACACTTTTTGAGACTTTTTAAAGACCAAAATGAAACAATTTAACACTTTTTGAGACTTTTTAAAGACCAAAATGAAACAATTTAAGACTTTTTGAGACTTTTTAAAGACCATAATGAAACAATTTAAGACTTTTTGAGACTTTTTAAAGACCATAATGAAAAAATTTAAGACTTTTTGGGACTTTTTAAAGACCAAAATGAAACAATTTAAGACTTTTTGAGACTTTTTAAAGACCAAAATGAAACAATTTAAGACTTTTTGAGACTTTTTAAAGACCAAAATGAAACAATTTAAGACTTTTTGGGACTTTTTAAAGACCATAATGAAACAATTTAAGACTTTTTGAGACTTTTTAAAGACCATAAGGAAACAATTTAAGACTTTTTGAGACTTTTTAAAGACCATAATGAAACAATTTAAGACTTTTTGAGACTTTTTAAAGACCAAAATGAAACAATTTAAGACTTTTTAAAGACCAAAATGAAACAATTTAAGACTTTTTAAAGACCAAAATGAAACAATTTAAGACTTTTTGAGACTTTTTAAAGACCAAAATGAAACAATTAAACACTTTTTGAGACTTTTTAAAGACCAAAATGAAACAATTTAAGACTTTTTGAGACTTTTTAAAGACCAAAATGAAACAATTTAAGACTTTTTGAGACTTTTTAAAGACCATAATGAAACAATTTAAGACTTTTTGAGACTTTTTAAAGACCAAAATGAAACAATTTAAGACTTTTTAAAGACCAAAATGAAACAATTTAAGACTTTTTGAGACTTTTTAAAGACCAAAATGAAACAATTTAAGACTTTTTGAGACTTTTTAAAGACCATAATTAAACAATTTAAGACTTTTTAGGACTTTTTAAAGACCAAAATGAAACAATTTAAGACTTTTTAGGACTTTTTAAAGACCATATTGAAACAATTTAAGACTTTTTGGGACTTTTTAAAGACCATAATGAAACAATTTAAGACTTTTTGAGACTTTTTAAAGACCATAAGGAAACAATGTAAGACTTTTTGAGACTTTTTAAAGACCAAAATGAAACAATTTAACACTTTTTGAGACTTTTTAAAGACCAAAATGAAACAATTTAACACTTTTTGGGACTTTTTAAAGACCATAATGAAACAATTTAAGACTTTTTGAGACTTTTTAAAGACCATAAGGAAACAATTTAAGACTTTTTGAGACTTTTTAAAGACCATAATGAAACAATTTAAGACTTTTTGAGACTTTTTAAAGACCAAAATGAAACAATTTAAGACTTTTTAAAGACCAAAATGAAACAATTCAAGACTTTTTGAGCCTTTTTAAAGACCAAAATGAAACAATTTAAGACTTTTTGAGACTTTTTAAAGACCATAATTAAACAATTTAAGACTTTTTAGGACTTTTTAAAGACCAAAATGAAACAATTTAAGACTTTTTAGGACTTTTTAAAGACCATAATGAAACAATTTAAGACTTTTTGGGACTTTTTAAAGACCATAAGGAAACAATTTAAGACTTTTTGAGACTTTTTAAAGACCAAAATGAAACAATTTAAGACTTTTTGAGACTTTTTAAAGACCATAATGAAACAATTTAAGACTTTTTTCACATCAACACGGACAAAACGTACAAAAGACACGACGGAAAAGTAGAAGCACAGGATTACTTGCAAAGTTTTTGGATTTATTGAGCGCTGTGCTGTAACCATGGACTGTAGATGGTAACACAACATTATAAGATCTTTCAAAATCAGATTTTAGAGAATTTATGAGATTTCAAGAGAATTTTAGACTCTTTAAGACCCCATGAATACCCCGTCCATGAACTTCACTCCTTTTTTCCCATTTTCTAACAACAACTTCAACAACTTTGATCAACACACGATTCTACACACAAGATACAACGAGCAAGAATTTAGATAGGAAGGAAATAAAAACAATTATAAAAATACTTAAAGTATTTTTATTGGTCCTGAAAATTTTCAGGCTTAAACAAAAACGCTGCAAAACACTGAAATCCAATCAAGTGTTTGTGTTTCGTTTTTCAGGTCTTTTCAGTTTTAATATGAGCCACATTCACCTGAACAGACCTGAAAAAACGTCTAATTTCAGGTCATTTAAAGAACAAAATGAGCTCTGAATGACGAGCAACACGTAGAGAAAAAACCTGCCAGTGGGTTCAGAGAAAAGCTTCTCATATTCAGACATAATTCAACTTCAAGACACTTCAGAAGCAGATTCTTCTTACCCCACTGGCAGATTATTGTTTTACTCGTTACAAGCATTCAGACCTGTAACAAACACACAGGCTCACCTGTACACCACAGAGGGAAACCTCTTCCATGAGCGGAAGGCTGCCACGTTTTCCAGCTCCTTGTCAGTGATCCAGGCGGGCACCAGGAGCTGCTGGGGGTAGCTGGGGCAGAGCCTGAGGGAGGAGACCAAGCAGGAGGGAGCATTTGGGTTAGACATGATGGCTGAACAAGAGCCCTGAGAACTCAAATCATTCATCACAGCAACTTCTGACATTAACGGAAACAGAATAAAATTCATCGTTCAGACTCCAGAAGGAGTTTCACAGAGAGAACTGCAGCAGATCTCTGCTCAGGAACCTTCATCACCTGAACTTGCTGTTGATGTCAGATATCCTCCAGGCGTTCTGAGTGTCAAAGCCCATCCTCTCCACCTCATTCTTGAACCAGGACGTCACGTGTTCCCCTACAGACACAGGAAAGATGTCTGATGAGCTGAGAGTCGGGTGCATGTGTAGCTGGTGAACACATACAGGTGACAGCAGGTTACCTGGCCTGCACAGCTCTCCGTGCTGCTCCTTCTCTCCTGCGTACACGTCCATGCACCAGGCGTGGAAGGCGAAGGAGAAGAGGTCCTCCAGACGAGACGGGGGGCGCACCACAGAGTTCAGGCGCTTCAGCCATTCCTGACACTGCTCAAAAGTGGAGAACTGACACCTGGAACAAAGACAGTCTTAGTATCACACCTCTGGCTTCCTACAAACATTCAATATCCAGATAATCACAAACAGGACGGATGGAGCGGAGACAGCAGAGAGGCTCAGAGAAACACACATGGTGCATCCTGACGGACGGTCTGATTATTGTTTACGTGCAGCTCTGTTAATGAGAGAACAGAGAAAGCAAACGTGCTTCTCACTGCAGGGTGTTAAACATGAGGGAGTCCTTCAGAGGGGGACACAAAGCAGACTAACTCTGACATTCACAGGAAAGACAAACCAAAGGTTTGCTTTCATCTGTTTGAGCTCACAGCTAACATGGATCAGCCTCGATTCAAACACCCTCTGAAGGATGACTCAGCAAAAAGCAGAGCATGACTCAGCTTACCTGATCACTTTGCAGTCCTTACAGGTGACATGCAGCTGGAACATGTCGCGACACTCTGCACATTCAATGAGCTGAAGAGGAACCTGTTGAAGAGAGACTGGACATCAGCTTCACACTCTTTAAACGGAGACAGAAATGAACCAATCAGAAGAGTGCGGTCTGCTCCAGCTTTGACGGCTGATTTGTCTGATGCTCCACAGGATGCAGTGATCTGTTTTTGTCTCCGTCTCCAGGAGGCTGGAATGAACATCTTCACAAACAGATTATCCCATGGTTTAGCCTTTACCTCGTGGTTTAGCCTTTAGCCTGTGTTTTAGCCTTTAGCCTCTGTTTTAGCGTTTAGCTTGTGGTTAACCCTTTACACTTTGTTTTAGCCTTTAGCCTGTGTTTTAGCCTTTAGCCTCTGTTTTAGCGTTTAGCTTGTGGTTAACCCTTTACCCTTTGTTTTAGCCTTTAGCCTGTGTTTTAGCCTTTAGCCTGTGTTTAAGCGTTTAGCTTGTGGTTTACCCTTTACCCTTTGTTTTAGCCTTTAGTTCTTGGTAAAGCCTTTATCCTGTTTTAGCCTTTACTTCGTGGTTTAGCCTTTAGCTCGTGTTTAAGCCTTTGGCCTGAGTTTTAGCCTTTAGCTCATGGTTTAGCCTTTAGCCTGAGTTTTAGCCTTTAACTCATGGTTTAGCCTTTAGCCTGTGTTTTAGCCTTTTGCTTGTGTTTTAGCCTTTAGCCTGAGTTTTAGCCTTTTGCTCATGGTTTAGCCTTTAGCCTGTGTTTTAGCCTTTAGTTCTTGGTTTACTCTTCAGCCTGTTTTAGCCTTTAGCTCGTGGTTTAGCCTTTAGCCTGTGTTTTAGCCTTTAGTTCTTGGTTTAGCTTTTAGCCTGTTTTAGCCTTTAGCTCATGGTTTAGCTTTTAGCCTGTTTTAGCCTTTAGCTCATGGTTTAGCTTTTAGCCTGTTTTAGCCTTTAGCTCATGTTTTAGCCTTTAGTTCTTGGTTTAGCTTTTAGCCTGTGTTTAGCCTTTAGTTCTTGGTTTACTCTTTAGCCTGTTTTAGCCTTTTGCTCATGTTTTAGCCTTTAGCTTGTGGTTTAGCCTTTAGCCTGTGTTTTAGCCTTTAGCTCGTGGTTTGGCCTGTAGCTCTGTCACTCGTCTGTTTAGCTTTCTTCTGCTCTGACAGGTAAACTCCACAGTCCAAACATTTCATCAAAATAAATCACAGAACTCATTTTCAGCAGAGGAAAAGGACGGATTATCTCCCCACTCGGTCAGCTGACTCCTCACTGTTAACTTCGAGGTCCTTTGGGTCAACCTGCAGTGGAACTGGATTCATGTTCTGCTCAGATGCTTAGAGTTAGCGTTTAGAACTAACACATGTTGGTGCTGATAACCTCATTTGAACGTGTTGATTTTGAACTGACAGGTGAGTCTTTATCCAGGTAACTTCAGTCCTCACATTTTGACCAATTTAACACTTTTTTAATTCACCTGGAGCTCTTATTATGTTTGCCCTCTGGCTTTAATCTGACAGTGAGCAAACTGAGCTGCTCTGCTCCTCTCATACATGAAGGTATCACCTGTGCATGATCAGTTTCTAAACAGTTAATGTACTGTTTGAACAGGCCTCATGCTCATTAGTAACCTGTCAACACTGCTGCTTTTATGGCTCTGTGCTCATGCTTCTCTGCTCTCTCTTTGACAAACTCCCTCCTGAGGCTCACGTGTTGTGATGACATGCTCAGTGCTCAGAAACTATTTTAAAAAGAGATGTTGTGTTAACTAGGCAACTTTTTAAACCTTACAGCTGATACAGACTGTTGAAGGAGCAGAAACATGTCAGCAGACAGGAAAGGACTGAGGGCATGAGGACTGCTGGAAGTCATCTCAGTCAGCATCTCTCTCCTCTCATCCAGCGATCACAGGAAGGTGCAAGCAGGTTAGCATGGCTACATGCAGACACTCAAACTCTGCACAGACCCATCTGACAACCATGACTGATGAAAACACAGTGACTCAGTTTACAGGTTAAAAACGTAGGTTAAAGCTCTGGATACCTGCAGGGTCTGGATGGTTCACACAGACAGAACCACACACCATGTCAGTGTGTGCTGCTACTCCTGAAGCTAACTGCTGTCCACCAATCAGGCTCCAGCTCAGGGATCAGCTGGGATATATGAATATTAAATAATTAGTCTGTCAGAGGGTTAGTATCTGACAACCTTCTTCTTCACTTGGTGTTAAACAGGCAGCTCAGACAGGCACCACTCCACACCATGCAGCTCTGCTGGGTACTTACTGACACCTCACAACAACACCCCTATCCAGAGAGACACAGAGGGAACAATGATCAAAGTGATGCATGATGGGATTGTTTTTAACCAGGGCTGCAATCACAGCACATTCCACATGTTCCAGCGGCCCACTGCTGCAACTTAACTCATGAGCTACATCCCTACGCTGCCACCATTCAGATTCCTGGGATGGTTTTTAAGAGATGCTCCCTCCCTCACTCCCTCCCTCCCTCACTCACTCCCCTCCCCAGCTTGATTTGTGAGCTTTGACAGCACAGTCATGTGATACAGATACCTCATCAACCCCAAATATGTGTGAGGAGAAGTGTTGGCTGTGTCTGACGTGAGCCCAGGGAGGCAGTGTGTGAACCGCGAACCAGAGGATTTTTACAGAGCAGCTTCCCCATGAAGCTGATGACGGGCGGGCGGAGGGAACAAGGAGCACTAAGAGGAGAGGAATCATCCCTAAGAGGAGAGGAATCATCCCTAAGAGGAGAGGAATCAGCACTAAGAGGAGAGGAATCATCACTAAGAGGAGAGGAATCATCCCTAAGAGGAGAGGAATCATCCCTAAGAGGAGAGGAATCAGCACTAAGAGGAGAGGAATCATCCCTAAGAGGAGAGGAATCATCCCTAAGAGGAGAGGAATCATCCCTAAGAGGAGAGGAATCAGCACTAAGAGGAGAGGAATCATCACTAAGAGGAGAGGAATCATCCGGCTCCTCACATGAACGTTGGTGAAACCTTTAATCAAACTGTTACGCCACTTCCTGCCGCTGCAGCTGCTGCTGTGATTGGTCCTTTGGCTGACATGCTGGCAGCACTGAGCGGGACGGACACTCTGTGGTGTCCTCACATGTCTTTGACCTCCTACAGCAAACAGGAGTCACGAGTGAACATAAGACCAGTGAGGCGCAGTGTTTAATTTAATCATCTATTAATAATCTATCACTGACATCAGGCTGCTTTCATGCTGCAGCTCGTGGTGTGAAAATGAAATAACAGATGGAGACTGAAAAACAGCTCATGACTTATCTTAGTTCAAATATTTCTGCATTCACGTATCAGCAGCAGGATTGGAGAACAGAAGGAGTCATTCTTTACACATGCGGACGGAGCTTTGAAAGAAGCTACTGGAAACCAGTACGGTCTGATTACAAACACCCGACTCTTTTCTTGAAGGGATAACTCAGAGTTTGGGACGTAGGGCTGTATGAGTCACGTGTCACAACACATGAATGAGGGTCGGCTCCGCCCCTTCTGCAGACTGGGGCAGTTCTGCCTCCTCATTTAGCCCAGTTAGAGAGACGCCATTCAGAGCGCTCGTCTCTCTCTACAGAGACTTTCAGCACCTTACGTCTCCATCAGGAAGCCTGTTTGTCCTGGCACTATTTACAGACGCATCACAGACGTGCTCTTCCACCTGCAGCACACTGAGAGAAGAGAGACGGACGATTTTTCTCTTTCAACCATCTAATCTCTTCTTAACTCTCCTTCCTGACGTATTTTACTGTTCCTGAAAACACGACAAGAACAGCAGCTGTCAATCATCGTTAAACAAGATGCAAACCCCGTTTTTAACGTCTAATAACTAAAAAAGAGACTTGAACAGAACACAGCTCAATAATATCTAAATATGACCGCAGCATACAGAGGAGAGAAACATTTCTACAGGTGGATTAATTTATTAAAGTTTGACCACAGCCCGTCTGAATGAATACAGAGGCAGAGTTTATGACCTATACTGCAGCCAGCCACCAGGGGGAGCAGGTTCTGACCTATGTAGATGACGTCCATTTATTTTACAGTCTATGGTGTGAACTCACTGACACCTGTGGACCGAGAACTGAACTTAGGTCACCATCCAGAGCTCACTGCCTTTCTGAACAACCCCGTTTGTTGGGGCCGGTCTGAAGTTCAGGAGGTAAATCTGGAGCCAGAAAAGCCAAATGAAACTGAGTCTTCAATGTAAGTAAAGTTTTGGGGTTTTTTTTGCACAAAAACTGACTAATAATTATTGATTAATAATAATTGATTGATAATAAATGGAGGCAGTCTTCATGACGTCACTCATTTGTTTTGTTTTGATGACGTCTTCAGGCTGTAAGCTTGATGCTGGAGCAACAGCAGCTTCAAACACTATAAACTCTTCACACATTAATGTGTCTGTCAAAACTCACAACATCTCATCTCACCCGCACATCACAGATCCGATCAGCTGATCGCTGCGCTGAAGGCAGGAGAGCGTGTAACTAGGGCTGCCACGATGAGTCGACTAGTCACGATGACGTCGACGATCAAATTCGTCGGCGACTTATTTAATAATCGACGTCGTCATTTTAATATTTTTTTAAACTTTATTTTTCCCTCAAAACTGCCGCTGTACTTTCACCTGTCTCGTCTGCTGTTCTGTCCTTGACGCATACGCGCAGAAGTGGTAACCGGGGTAACCTGTGATGTCACCGGAAAAGTTATGCTCAACAGCAGTGGTCCCCAGACTACGGCCCGGCCCCCTGAACAATACCAGAGACGCATTAGGTTTTTTTTTTTTTCGGTGCCAAGTTTCGGCACCCAAAGGGTTAATAATGCCGCCGGTGATTCGCTGTAACGTTACACGTGGTTGTGGTATGCAGGAAGGTGTTGCCAAATTAGTGTCTCTGTCGCTATATTTAGTGACTTTCAGACCCCCTTAGGGGCTTTTTTTTTTCTAAAAAGCGACAAATTCAGCGACCTTTCTGTGGTTTGGGGACGGAGTGAAAGCATGTTTTGATCATCGGCCGCTGCTTCTCAACGAGCAGCGGGCGCTGAGCTCCTCCCCTCTCCAAACACAGACTCCTCCCCTCACAGCTCCAAGCTGCAGCCAGAGCAGACGACTGCGTGCAAATGAATCGCGCTAATGTTTGTTTCCTTTTCGGTCACCTTTGACGGTCAAAAGCCGGATAAAGGAGGAGGGTTTTTATTTTATCATAAAAAAAAACAGAAGAAACAGAAGAAAGTTCATTAATAGTTGTTAACACATTTACAGTGTACTCAGTATAAACTGACCTGTCACCTGTTTGCACCTGTTATTTTGCATTCGCAAACATTTTATGTAGGAAAACTGCTGAGAGTAGAAAATCAGATGTAGATGGAAGATAAAACTCCAGATTTGTACCATAACATGTGATGAAAGTTTCTTTTAGTTAGAACTGATATAAAAATTGGTAACGAAAAAGTATTGCAATCAGCTGCAATTTATGTTTGATCCGAATAGTCGACTAATCGCGGAAAATAATCGGTGACTAGTCGATTATCAAAATAATCATTTGTGGCAGCCCTACGTGTAACTGATGAAAGTGATGAAATAAGTTTCAGTTGGATGTTCAGTTAAACCAAGACGAGTGACGAGTTTCCTCAAAAATAACTACATTACATCTGATGAGATCTGTAGTCGAGCATGAATGTCATGCTGTTTCTCTCTGATGGAGCTGAGCTGACCTGCATCTGTTGTAGCTCATGTAATAACTGGTGACGTGTAGTTTGTACAACCTCAGTCCAAAAACCTGAAATACCCCTTTAACAGCGTGACACAAAGAGAAGTCAGAGCGGAAGAGGCTGGGCTGCTATGGATCCCTTCTGGAACCTCTGCTACCAAGGCAACAGAGAGAGAGAGAGAGAGAGAGAGAGAGAGAGAGAGAGAGAGAGAGAGAGAGAGAGAGAGAGAGCGGGGCGAGCTGGCCGGCTGGTGTGGAGAGAGAGGGGATGAAGAGTCATGCAGCACTGCTGCCTCTGTAAATCAGCTTTGAATGGCCTGATGGCCACAGTGCTGCTGACACAATGGACCCGACTCTGTCCATTCACACACACACAGCCTCACACACACTGCCTCACACACACTGCCTCACACACACTGCCTCACACACACTGCCTCACACACACTGCCTCACACACACTGCCTCTGAGTGTGAGGCTCATCCATCACCTTCATACTCACATTGACGACTGATTCTTTGAACTTGATGTGGAGACGATAGTTTGATGTTGCAATGATTGCGTCCTCTGCTCGGCCCACGTACTCTGTGAACTCCCCGTGCAGCTCAGGAAAGGGCACCTGGTGACCGCAAGAGACCAGACGTTTCAAACAGACACAGACACAGAGAGAATGAGGAGGAGGATGAGGAGGATGATACACAGGAGTTAAAAATCACTTTACCTGAACAGCTCTGACACCTAAACAAATACAACCCATTCATAAAGGCTGGAGCCCTGAGTTTAATGTGAACAGAATCTGATGGTGATTGAACTGACGGGGATATGAAGTCAGCTCATGTTCAGACGTCCTGTTTGATGAGAACATGTTGAATCTGAAGCTAAACACACAACGTCTCCTCTCTGGAGAGTCGACAGTGAAATGTTGTTCTGGTTCACACTTTGTCGTCTTTTTGTTTCATGATGTGCCAAAAATTCTCCGCGGGTGACGCATCAGGAGTGCAGACGGGCCGGATGAACACCTGGACTCTTCTACTACAGAGCCATGCAGTTGTAATATGTGCAGAATGAGGTGTGGCGTCGTCTTACTATCGTGTGTTCGGTCTTTTCTGGAAATTCATTATCTGGATGGAAGTTGCTTTAAAACCTGTGTGTACAGCTCAGCATTAACCCTTTAGACCACATGTGTCAAACTCATTTTCAGCGAGGGCCACATCAGCCTAATGGCTGTCCTCAAAGGGCCAGATGTAACTTATAAATGTAAGTAAATGTAATCGAATGTA
This sequence comes from Labroides dimidiatus, assembly GCA_030710495.1. Classification (NCBI taxonomy): domain Eukaryota; kingdom Metazoa; phylum Chordata; class Actinopteri; order Labriformes; family Labridae; genus Labroides; species Labroides dimidiatus. The sequence continues at coordinate 33,183,225 of CM061153.1, forward strand.
ATGTGAAATAAACGTAATACTCCTTATTTTGGGCTGTGGCTTTCGAAAACACGCTCTGCTGCAACCGCAGTTTGCCTTTTAATTCTTGGGCAATTTGTTGCTTTTCTTGAAGGCTAGCTTTAGCGTACTTAGCTCCGTGTTTGGTGTCAAAATGCCGCCGCAGATTGTACTCTTTGACAACAGACAACGCCTCGTAACACAAAAGACATACCGGTCTTTCTCCTTGTATTGGCCTTCCCATCTTTCTTGAAACAGTCTTCCATCTTTATCAACTTTTCTCTTCTTGGACATTTTGGGATCATTATTTATTTCTCAATTCCACTCGTTGGCATTGATGTAGAAACACTGCTGTGTAGTGGCGGTGAGCAGTCAAATCGCGGGTATCATAGTCGACAGGCATTGTGGGAAATGTAGTTTTTGGTCAAAGCACACTTTTGACCTATTGATTTTTAAACACTCAAACCTTTTAAGCTCTCACGGGCCACATAAAATTACGTGGCGGGCCATATTTGGCCCGCGGGCCTTGAGTTTGACACATGTGCTTTAGAGCCTGGGCTGATGTTTCAGGCTCCTGTTTGAAAAGTTGAGAGATTTGTTGAGATGTGTTTATGTAACACAGGTAAAGATCTTCAGAGAGCTTCAGTTTCTATGATGTGAATCTGTGGAGTCTCTGCCTCCACCTGAGGGGCTGCTCTTTGGTTCAGCGTGTAGCGGCGCAGCGGCACAGACAGAACTGTGGCGAGTGTGTTGACACAGTGGAGCTGCTCAGAGTTTGACATGTGCTGATTCATTGAGCTGATATTTGAGTTGTGTTAGTGGCAGGTTAAAGAGGTTTGTGTAGTCATGTAGCTCGAGTTCTGCTGGTTGTTTAGTGCAGCTTCACTTTGTTCTTCAGTCTCTACTGTATGATTATGATCCAGATCATCAGGGCTGCTGGATTTGAACTGTGCGTCAGTAGAAGGCCGGGTGGTCCCTCTCCTCTCTGGAGCAGAGGATACAGAGGACCGTCTACAAAGACCACGTCAGACTTTGACTCATGAGACCACAGACTGTTTCACCTCAGTCCACCTTAAACCAGCTCCGGTTCAGGGAAGTTCCCAGCTGCATCTGTGGATGCAAACACTGTGTTTGAGCCGATGCAGTGACTTCCACTACAGAGCCATGCTGGTTCTGGGCTTCGCTCCTTTAGAAGCTTTTAACACTAATAACTTGAGATGAAGACTTGAGACTTTTACAGTTTCAGAGTCTTGATCCTGAGAGTAGAACTGCAGAGTGGTTCCACTCGTTCCACCGAGCGGGGAACGGACGGCCCTGTTTACACCCCGCCATGCTTCAGTGAAATGAGGAGTGGAGGGAAATGATGAAACGCAGTCATAAAGGGACAAAAGATCAGGTTTGTGCTTCTGTAGCTTTAAGAAATTGTTCTTAACGGCTCACCTGGTTCAATTAAAAACAAATCATCCAGACTGTTGGGCAGGTAACAGCTTAAAACTCTGCTGCCACGTTTGTCTCTTAAACTGATTTGTGCAGGCTGAAGCTCCTGAGGTAGAGAGACGTCTGCAGGCTGTGACCAAACAGGCCCAGAGGTCAGCTGAGGAGCGACCTCTCAGTCCATACGATGGACATGTTTACGTTTAGATCATTATAAATAATACCTCCCTTTAAAGGGTTCGCCAAACTGAAACTGAGCTTAGAGTGACATGTGACAAACACGCTGTTGTGTCATGATGATTATGTAACTGATTACAAAGAAGACTGTTGACTGTTTGTGCTCCTGACGGGAGCCACAGAGACGGGGCGGCGGCCTCCTCACCTGCATGTTCTCCTCCTCTAAGACAGGGGACTTCTTGGGGAAGATCTGATTGGCCTGGATGCACTCCAGGCTCTGCTGCCCCTCCTCCTCCTGAAGAGAAGAGAGAGAAACTGAAGCAGTGACAAACTTTAACCACAGCTTTATCACCTCCATGCACACTGACACATGACTTCACAGCTCTGAACTTTGCACTGCTCTGTTGTTGTCTGGGAAGTGTAACGCTGATCTTTGACACCTCTGCATTTTTTGGGGGGGGGGGGGGGTTGGTGACTGGACAGAACTGACAGCTGTTGGTAGCATCACAGCTGCTCTGTAGCAATGGTAGCTAACGCAAACGCTGGTTAGAACAGGCTGTGGTGTTTCAGATGGTGGTCACATAGTGGTCAGTGAGAGGATAAGACTGAAGCATGTGAACACAGCGCTCTGAAAAGAAAGCACAGTCCAGCTTCAGGCCTTCAAGGAAACATGCTCCATGTTTCAAACAGTCCACAGGCTGTGACGTTTGGCTGTGACTGAGCTCTAAATGTCTGATTTTAAATCATGCACATGAACACATCTCTGTACAGGCTGCCTGGAACATTAAAGGTGGGTAAACCAGCAGTCAGGGATTTTTGTCCTTAAGGGAAAAGAAACTTCTGGCTTTGTCCCGACAGGCTGAAAAGAGTCTCCGGACTGTGTTTGGTCAGGATCAGAGTTCAGTCTGGACGGTGTTCAGAGAGCGATCAAGGTGGTCAGAGAGATAGCAGACAGACAGACAGACAGACAGACAGACAGCCTGCTGGCTGAGCCTGAGCTGATATAAACATGATAGAGAAGGCTGCCGGACCAGAGGCCAACCAGGGGGCAGCGGGCACACAGCGGGCACACGGCAGCATGCCACGCTCAGGGACTCAAACACCAGCCTTCAGTGGTTTCTAGATCCCAACATGTGGCAGAAAACAAAAACTCTGAGGACCAATTAATCAACTGGTTCATTTTAAAAACACACATAACGAACAGAATAACTTCCTGTTCAGTCCCTTAATGCTGACAAAGAAAACAGAGTTACAGGAAGAACATTTACTGTTTTAAAACGTTTCCTTTAGTGTTTGTTTAACTTCACAGCAGAGTAGGGCTGCCACATACGATTATTTTGATAATCGACTAGTCACTGATTATTTTTTGTGATTAGTCGACTATTCGGATCATACATAAACTGCATCTTATTGCAGCAGCATACAGCTAACATCATTAGCTTCCAGCTTCAAGTGTTTAAGGTATGTGCTAACCAAAAATGAAGACAGTTAATATCATAGTTCATTCAGCTTTTAATGAACTTTGCAGCTTGTAGCAGCATTTCTGACATTTTTTTAATGTACCAATTTTCTATTCAAACATGACATCGCTATTAAGTAGGTAGCTCCCTGTTGACGCTAATGTTAGCAGCTAACTAGCCAATTAGCTTACCGAGATTGTCATTCTTGGTCAGAAAATAAATCAGCCACGGCGTGCTGTCTTTTCAGATGCTCGTGCGTCGCCGTCGTTCTGTCATGGAAGGACATTTCTGCTTTGCAGATTTTGCATCGCACACTTTTCTCCTTTATTTTGGAAAAATGCTCCCAAACTTTCCAGCTCTGTTGCCGGCTAGCCATGATACTGTTGGGCAGAACTTTTCCAGTGACATCACGAGTTACCACGGTTACCACTTCTGCGCGTGTGCGTCAAGGACAGAACGGCAGACGAGACAGGTGAAAGTACAGCTGCAGTTTAAAAAAATATTAAAACGACGACGTCGATTATTAAATAAGTCGCCGACGAATTTGATCGTCGACGTCATCGTGACTAGTCGACTGATCTTGGCAGCCCTACAGCAGAGAGAAACTTTCAACTATAAAAACAGACAGAGAAGACAAAAAACAGCTAAAAATCAACTGATTATGATTATTTTATAAAAGGTCAATAATCAACTGGGTCCTCCTGATTACTGTCAATGTACTGAGTTAATGTACGTTACCATGGCCCCTGTGAAGGAGTGTGGGTCACCAACGAGGAACTCCGGCCTGGGCCAGTCTGTACATGATAAAAAAAGAGATTATTCATCATTCTGATATAAAAACCTGCATTTTAAAAAAAAACCCATTAAATTTCAACACAGAATGAGAGGAGGCAGCATCTTCATCTTCACTCTGTGACCATGAACATCGTTTATTTAACGCCGTCTGAAGTGAGCCACGGTTCAGTCACAACATCCCGTTAATAACAGAGGAACAACAATCAGATACAAAGACTCCACAATCAGCTGACGTTTTCTGATCACAGTCAGTGAGAGACATTTCTGTTACCATGTGCTGATCTTTGGAGACAGGAAGTCCATGGACAGTCTCAGACTAACGACTCAAAACGTCTTGAGATGTTTGATTTCTAAGCTTTAACCACAGTTCAGGACACGTTTCGGTCACTAAAGAGTCGGGATGCACCGAAATGAAAATTTGTGGCCGAAGCTGAATTAAATATAAACTCTTGGCTGAATACTGAACGCAGTTGTTAAGTTTTTCACTTTTTTTAATTGTGCATAAATAGTCTACGATAAATTTTTAGACATGTTTTTAAAGAAAGTGATTTTTTATTGAATAATCTGACATTTTTTAAATATCCCAGCAGCCTTTGCTGTTTGATTGCGTCATTGTGTCACACGCTACTGTTCGGCCTTGCTTTTAACTCACTCCATCGAAGGCAGAATGTGGCTTTTTTTGCAATATTCGGCCCCGAACATATTCGGTCACTGAATATTCAGTGCATCCCTAGTAAAAGGTGATTACATCCACACACATGTATCAAGGTACCACTGGCTGAGAGCTTTGAGGCCTCTTCTATCCATTCTCTCCAAACCAAACTTACACATGATGCTGAAGTAATATTTAAAGCTTCGTTTGGCTTCAGTTGAACTTCATGTAGACAGATTTTTAAGGATGCTTGAATTGACTTTCACGCTCTGCTAAACTGGTCACGTTTAGGTTTTGTGTTGAATCATCGGGATGGGAGAATATTTTCTACACACTACAGCAAACACACTGAGAGAGGCTCATCTTAGACCATGTTACCATGTCACCATCTGAATGTTTGATACCAGCTGAGGGCACGGCCACACTGGCCATCCGAACGGTGCTGTACTCAAGCACGATTGGCTCCCTGCAGCGTCCCCACGTCTCACTGCTCCAACAGGAACCTTTAGGCACACACACGGCCCGCCTACGTCACCATGAAGCGTCTCTTTACATGCAGCGTGGTCTCATCAGAGTCAGCACAATGGAGAACACGGAACATGACCACGACCTGAGTGACTTTTTGGCTCATGTTAAGTTGTTTAAGTTGTGTGCCCGTGCTCACGGCGTGGATGGCCAGCGTGACTGCGCCCTCACTACAGCTTGGCGAGCCCTGGTAGAATATTCATCTGATGGTCTGAGCAGAAGAATCAGCCTGAAAGTGTAAAATAAAAACAGCTGTTTGAAACATCTCTTCACAGACTTACCGCAGACGGTCGGTGGCGTCGAGCAGTCCTGATAATCCCGTTCGTAAACTCTCACAGGTAAGACGTCTGTATCTGTGGGAGAGACGACAAACTGGAGCCTGAGAAAAGACGTTTCTGGACTAACACGTGTCTATTGAGCAAACAGTACACTTTTTTTTCAACTACGACATTTAAGCTACAATAGCTCTTTGATTCCTTTTCAAGCGTTTGTCAACGCAGCTTGAACATGAGCTCAGGGATGCTGCTTAAATCCAGCTGCAAACAGAAGAAAAAGGCCACAAGAAGTTAAAGTCTGAACCCAGACGTGAGCGAGTCATGTGACGTGTTTGAGTTAACTCTCACGAATAAGCAGGAACACTCCAAACACAATAACACCTTTAATAAAGTCTAACTTATTTCAGGGTTGATGGAAGGACTGTCCGTTTTGGACTGGAGTGAGTGCTCATTTTACTGGTTTACAGCATGTTCTTCATGAGCACACGGTGGTCATATTTCTCTACGTGTGTTACCTTTAAAACCACAGACCCATGTGTCTCCATGTGTGGCTCCTCACAGCAGACAGTCCGTCACGTATCGGAGCAAACAGGCCTGCAAATAGTTGTTCAGGCTGGTCGCTCCTGCACAGCCTGAAACCTGATCTGAGGAGGTCAGTGTGACTAAACACAACCCAGCACACCTTCAGTGAAACACTTCAGAGACGTGAATGTGTCTGCATCCTGTTTGAAGCTGCTGGTCCTTCAGGGAGGTGTGCAGCTCTCTGGGGAGGTCATGACCTCACTCGCTGGGGGAGCCCGCTGTGTGCTGCTGCTGCTGCTGCTGCTGCGGGCCGATAAAGCATATCAGCCTCTCTCACAGGGCTCTCTTTGCTGCGGCGGGCTTATGACCTGTGGCTGCGGCTCAGTCTGGATCTGGGTTCAGAGTTACACAGGAAGGCTAAGCCCCTTAGAGCCTTAACGTTACTCCTGTCCCGTGACCGGCTAGCATGCATCACAGGCTACAACAAGCCAAGAGGCTTCACCTTTACACTCATTCTAGAAAATTCAACACGTTTCCACTGACTGTGTGGATGCTGTGATGATAAACACACAGAACTGGATGTTAAAGTGAGGTACTGATGAGAACAGCAGCACAAAACGGGATTAGTGAAACAAAAACTACTTTATCGTCAGCTGATGTAGCTTATTTTGACATGATTCAGTTATTAAAGCCATTCAAACTGATTTATAAATACTTTAAATCAGCAAGCAGATGTAAAGTCATGCGATGACTCCTGATCTGAGTTAAAGTTTAACTTGTCGTTCGCCCAAAAAGCCCAGTTTACAGCATCATAACAGACGGAGAAAAGCTTTTAACTTCAGCTACCTCCATAAGTCACACTGACAGGTGTAAACAAAGCTCATCCACCAGTTTCAGGTGTGAAATATGGAGCTAGTCGCTGTCCTACCCCTCAGCGTTATGTTGTTCAGGCTGTGCTTCTATCCACAGTAGCCTGCTAGCTGCCGTCAACAGTTAATCAAGATAACGCGTCCGCAAAGCAGTGATAGCATGCTAACACTTGACTTATTAAAAGTAGAAGTTAGCACTGGAAGCAGCGCGGTTTGTTTCAGCTGTTTGGCGGTTTGCTGTGAAGCAGTAATCTAACAGCACTCAGAAGTTTCCGTTTGTAGCTGGGACACGGACCATCCAGTAAGCTGACAAGCTAACGTTAGCTTGTTTTTGTTGTTGTGAGATGGAGGGCGGAACCCAGAGAGGAGGCCTCTGTCAAAACACAGACAACCGGCGGACTCACCAGTGAAAGGGCCGATGAGAAGTTAGCGCCAAAGATTCACCCCGAAGCCTGTGCAGTTATGGAGCAGCAAATAAACCTGGAGCAGAGGAACATGAGTCATATCAGCGCCGAGGCCAGCTTCACTGCGTCCCTCTCCTGCACCGAGCCGTCGTCGCCATCGTCGCGAATTCTCCAGCCCAACAACCTACGTGGGTGTATTACGTCATCGCGTCAGTGTGATGCTCTGAGCGGGGGGAGGGGCCCACATACGCATACACATACACACACACCATGCGGCACCATCATGTAAACATTGGGTCTCCCCGAACAACTGAGTTCAGACACTGAAGTCAGTTAAGATGTGAACGTGTTTGGATCATAACTGAACTTTAATGCAGCATAAAAACATACAAGGATTTAACATGAGGTGCAGAATAGATCGGACTTCACCTCAGAGTCTGTGGGTTTAACATGCCGCACATGCGCAGTTACAGTTGCAATGAAAAGTTTGTGAACTCTTTGAGTTTCCTGGATTTCTGCATGAACTGGTCATAAGATGAGTTCTGATCTTAGTCACAAGAATAAACAAACACAGCCTGCTTAAAGCTGCACCACACATACAGAGTTATATGTGTTCACGTTGTTATTGAACACATGTATGAATCCTTCACAGTGCAGACAGAGCAGCCTGGAGGTGTTCATTAAAGCTGCCCTTCCATGTAAATAACACACACCAGATTAGAGTTTGATTTTCTCAAGAAGCGTTGCTGGACTGGAACCATGCCTAGAGATACGGATGCTGATCAGTCCAGCTTAAGACCAAGTGTCTATAAAAGGAGGAGGTTGAGCTCTGTTACTGTGTCTGCTCACAGAACGCTTCGAGAGGTGAGAGGAACCCGACAGCTTCAGCTGAAGACCAAATCTCTGGAACATGCTCACATCTCTGAGGACAAATCGACAACAAAACAAGACATCATGTAGGAGAACTTGAGTTTATCTGTCCACCAGATGACGCTGCAACAGAACGGCTTCAGCAGAAGGAAATCCACATTCTGGAGCGGTCCAGTCAGAGTCCTGACCTCAGCCAGACTGAGGTGCTGTGGCAAAGACCTGAAGAGAGCGATTCACACCAGACATCCAAGAATATTCCTGAACTGAAACAGTCTCATGGAGAGGAACGGTCCCTCCAATGATCCCTCCAGCTGTTAAAGACGAGGGTTCACATCATGCTGCACGCTGCTCTCTGAGTGTTTGTCTTCATCAAAACATGAACATGTATCACTGTGTGTGTGTGTGTGTGTGTGTGTGGTTTAAGCAGACTGTGTTTGTCTCTTGTTGGGACTCAGGTTAGGATCAGAACACGTCTCAAGACCACCTGATGCTGAACTCCAGCTCAGTCAAAGGCTTCACCTTCCTCCTGCTGCACCTGTGTGTGACCTGTGTGTGACCTGTGTGTGACCTGTGTGTGACCTGTGTGTGTGACCTGTGTGTGACCTCCTCCTGTGCAGCTCTGATCTCTCCAGCTGTTAAAGTCGAGGGTTCACATCATGCTGCACGCTGCTCTGTGTTTACACTGTGTGTGTGTGTGTGTGTGTGTGTGTGTGTGTGTGTGTGTGGTTTAAGCAGAGTGTGTTTGTCTCTTGTTGGGACTCAGGCGAGGATCGGAACATGTCTCAAGACCACCTGATGCTGAACTCCAGCTCAGTCAAAGGCTCCACCTTCCTCCTCCTGCACCTGTGTGTGTGACCTGTGTGTGACCTGTGTGTGTGACCTGTGTGTGCTGATCACACACTATGAAGAAATAAAAACACAACACAGCTGGATCTTAAACAATTATGTATTGAATGATGGCTTACATATGCAGATTCAGTTCAAAGACGCTTTAGCATACCCTTATCTACTCTTTGACATGTGATAACCTGACCAGAGAGGCATGAGACAGTAACACAGGCCTGCAGGAGCAGACGTCCCTCTTCCTCGGCTCTCAGCTGACCTTCTAATTAAAACAGTCTGTAGCAAACCTTCTTTATTCAGTTATTACTTATTTGAATCGACGATTCTCAACGCTGAACATGTTGCAAACCAATTATCCTGATTTAGTGACAAACGTCAGTTGTAAAGTTCCACCCGGTGATGTGCAGGGCTCCGAGTCCAGAAAGCTTTGCTTTCTTTCTGAGCTGTGCTACAGAAACGTCCGACACCCCTCAAACACACCTTTCCAAAACGCGTGACTCCTGTGAGGTTAATGATATGGCACAAAGTAATCAAAACTTTTACCTGAAAGTCTCCTTCACCTGGGTCCTTCTGGGGTTTTTTACTGGACCGGAATCATTCAGACTTTGTGAGAGCCAGATCGATCAGCTGCACCATGCACTTAACTGATTTCAAACGACTTCAAGTGCTCCTTTAATGTCTCTTTGCAAGAATAAGATAAAAACACATTCTACTCCTCGTCATGTGACTAGATTGGATTTGCATGCAAAACAACAAGATGGGCTTTACATGAGGAGGTGAGGCGTGGGTAAATACATTTGTTTTTCAGTCATATGTTCATTTAATCATGAGAGAGAGAGAGAGAGAGAGAGAGAGAGAGAGAGAGAGAGAATGAGCTTCCACATAAAAAATGCCACTTGAAATCTTACAGTATATTATGCACAGAATGTTGGTGTGAAAACCAGAGAAAAATCTTTTGTGTGGCTTAAAGATAAAAAAAAAAAAAAAGAGACCAGAGTCCACTGATCCCACAGATGTAACCCATTAAGCTCCACCCTGGCAGTTCCCATGGACACCGTGTTTGGACCAATCTGTGTAGTGAATTACAAAACAGCTCCAACCACCTTTTTCCTTTTTCTGTCCATGTACACACAACTTCAGCGGGTCCGTTTGACATGTGACAGAGTCGTCCTTTGACGGGTCGCCTTTATTCGAGCGACCACTGATGAGAGCAACTGTTTCAGTAAAGCTTTAAAAAGCGAGACTACCCTGAGAGAAGGTCTAAAAGGTGGGCAAGCTTTCCAGACGAGCTCCGGCGTCGATGGGTTTGGTTTATTAAATCTGTACACTCTATTTCAATATAATCAGCACGTTTTGTTCCAAGGATGTAAGATATCATTTTTTTACTCATTGTGTGTAATATATATCTCTACATAATACAATCCAAGTCCTCTGAACTATGTAGACATGTGCAAGTGTTTACTACCAACTTCAACGATACAGTAAAGGCAAAGACTCGTGGACACTAAGTTAGAATAATGTTGAAACTTTAAATTTTTTGAGTCCTCATAATTATCAAAATCTAAGTGCTGTAAGTAGTTCATACACGAGGTATTGGATATCTAGTTAGTATTTTGAGTATAAAATCGAGGCAAAATACAGAAAGAACATTTGCAAGCATGACGAAAGAAACCTCTACAGACACGATACACTAGTGGTCAAAGATAATATGGGGGGGGGGGGGGGGGGGGGTGTAGCATACTTACAGATCAGGTGTGTTTTTTATTTTTCATGTTGGTGAAAAGTCAAACTGCGTCATGCTCTCACATGACGTGAGCCTGTGGAGGCTCCAGGAGATCCGGACGCCGACGTGTGGCTCACATCAGCCCAAACGACGCCTCAGTGCTGAGAGGAGGAGGTGTCTGATCAGGTACGCCTCCTTTTACTTACAGCAAGTTTCCCCAACCAGGTACCTCTGAGCAGGATCAGAACACACACCTGGAAAGGGATTATTAGCCCCCTTTCTGTCCCAGCAGCAGCAGCAGCAGCGTCTCCTCAGCTCAGGACGGGTTTTAGAATCCGCCTCCCGTTTCTGAGGCGTGACGCAGAGCGATTCCCCTCGGCTAATCTGAACAGGTGTGGGGTCACGTTAACGGATAAGAATGAATCGCATGGTCCTAGCATGATGTGCGTCAACATAATCTGAGGTAAACCAGGTGTGGTGCATCTTGGCCTGTAGCAGTCTGAGGAGCAGCGCCGCAGAGGGTCGGAGAGGTAAGTCTGACAGAAATCATGTAAACTGTGCTCGTGTGTGTGGGACCGTTCCACCTGCTAACACCAGCACAAGGGCCCTACACTGTGAACCTCAGGGACCACTCCACCAAACAACAGACCAGAAGTGCTCTACGCGTTCATACGTCTCCTTTTTCTCTCACTTTTTGAAGGGTTTTCAGCTCTTTTTTTTTTTTTTTTCCTCTTGTTTTCGCTCGAGTATAATCACAGGTGACCAACTACAGAGATAACAGGGTCAGGTGAGTACCATGCTACATCAGGTTTAGAGAAGGCTATTGCAGACAATTCTACAACATGTACAACCACATTTTATACCAGAGTTACAAATATTTCAAAACATATCACCAAGAAACTAAGTACATACAAGATGTTGAATATTTAGAGTCTTAAAGGACTATCCCTCAGTCAGTAATAGGATCTCATGTTACGTGACTTCAACTGTCCAGTCTTACAGACAAAAATTTGAAAAACTGCTATTCAAAAAGTAGCAAATTTGGTCAGCGTCTCTTTTCAAATAGTTATAGTGCTTTTAATGGCTTAAGACAGGGGTCTTTATAATCTCACCCAGTGGCAATCTACAGAACTTCAGTGTACATTTGATGACACCATAGCTGCAAAAGTCTTATATGTCAAGTCCAATAGGTAAAACAACAGCTAATGCTGTCACATATATCTCAAAGTAGTTTGCATTATCAAAAAAAAAACCACAAAAAAACAAAAAAGAAAACAAACAAATATTTAATTATAAATCTTTTGTGAACTCTTCTCGTTCTCGTCGGGACTCAGACCCGTTTTTAGCTCTGCGTTTCATTTCCTACGTCTCCTAAGTCTAAGATGGCAGGCCCTTTCAAAGCCAGGCTCTGATCCAAGTCTTCCGGAAGCTTCTTCATGAGATTCTGAAGTGCGCCATCAAGACCACATCCAATCAGAGAGGGACCTAAAACTCCCACTCCAGAGTTTCTTCTCGATTGGCCGCCCTCTCCAGCCTGTGGATGATGTTATTGAGGTTAGCCATTTTCTCGTTGCGTCTCTGAGTGCTCCGATTGAGTTTAGGGCTTTGGAAAGGAGGGACCGGGTTAGGGTCCAGGCTGTGATTGGTGCTAGTTGACGGGGGGTTTGGCAACGAGGGCGAGATGGGAGCCGATGAGGACGGGACGGGAGAGACGGACATCATGAGACCTGGAGAGGAAGCCGCAGACGGGGAGTTGAGGGAGACCTCCAGGCTGCTCCGGCAGGGCTCTGACGAAGCCTTGAAGCTGACCGGGTCTACGGGCGACTTCCTGGGGTCTTCCCCCTCGTGCCTGGACTGGTTGGATCTCTGAGGAGCGTCTATGGAGACCGCCACATGATAGAGCCCCTTCCCCGGGCTGCTCCTCCCCTCCTCCAGCCTGAGAGACTCGTGGCCTGACCCGATGCTTTCCTGGTGTTCAGTTTTCAGCTGAGGGAACTGTGAGGCTGTGGAAAAACACTGGATCCTGGACGGCTTCATGGAGCCCTCTCTGGCCTCCCCGGCCTCCTCCTCCCTGTCCGCTGCCTCCTGTTTGACATGAGGCTGTGTGGTGTTGGTGATGGAGGGGGCGTGTCCTGAGGCCTGCTGCAGCCTGCGGTCCTCTCCATCAGAGGTGGGGCTGCGTGTCACTGACGGGGAGTAGCTGTGGTGCTCAGCATCCGTGTCGTTGTCCGGGAGACCCTCCATCAGAACCTCTCGCCGCATCCTGGACCTGCACAGAACAGCAGCGTTAGACAGAAAGGAGGACAGAACAGAAAAATCAAACCCCTCTGGGAATCCAGAGCACTGGCCTGTAGTTGTGGAACCAGTTGATGACCGTGTTGGTTTTGAGTTTGAGCTGCGAGGCCAGAATCTCGATGGTGTTCTGAGAGGGGTAGGGCTCCAGGAGGTAGGCCTTCCTCAGCGCCTCTTTCTCCTCAGCTCCCAGCACCACCCGGGGCTTCTTCACCTGGCTGTAGGGACACAAGTCCAGCGAGCTTAAGGCCGGGCTCACACACTCAGAGCGGGTGCTGGGCGAGTCGCTGTCTGAGCCGGTGCTCAGCAGCCCGTAGCGCCTTTTCAGGTACGCTGCAGGAGAGACGTGTAGCATCAGGACGTGAAGAAGAGCAGGGTTCAAACTGGACTAAATATTCAAGCGCCCTCTGTCCTACCTTTCTTCTCCATTTTCTTCATGGCCCTCAGCTTGTCCACATTATGGGGGTCGTTGAGCCACAGCTGCATCCGTACGAAGGGCTCCCTGCCCTTCAGGCTGAGCTTGTGCCACGGTTTGGGCCTGGACAGCAGGTCAGACACCGAGCCTTGAGTCAGACCCAGGATGGTCTCCCCAAACAGACGCTGGCCTGCAGGAACAAACACACACAGTGAGGCGCGTCCTCATTCACCACAGCATGACCTCACTTCATCACCATCCAGGACCCACCGAGGTTGTTGTCTGTCAGCACCTCTTTGACCTTCTTGGTGATGGCGTATGTGTCCAGCTCTGGAGACATAGCCACCAGCTCCTGGATGCCCAGAGGGGTCGCAGGCTGATGCAGGGACATGAGGCTGGGAGTGGACTTCCCTCCCTCTGGGTGGGGGGGCAGGCCCAGTCCCAGGCCTTCAGGCTGCTGGTTCTCCTTGCTGCTCTCCAGGGACAGGCTGACAGGCTCAACCAGTGGACTCGGGTGGCTCTCTGCCGGGCTGGGAGGCGGGGAGGGCGAGGACTGGGCTGTCACTGGGCTTTTATCTGGAGGGTGGAAGTGAAGAATCAGTGAACACGTCAGATATATATACGAGAGCTGTGCGCACACTGTGGTGATGTCATGACTCTGAACAAGGCGTGTGTTTGTTTTGGAAATGGATGGAGATCAGATCTTCTTTCTAACACTACTTTTCTTTGTTCAAGTCGACTTTTTACTGGATACATCGTGAGGAGGTAAGGTATTTATCAACAGTTACACAGAGCTGCTGTTTGAAACATGACAACACTTTGTCACTTTGTTCTGGAGTTTAGTAGACGGAGCTCTGAGATGTATCTGTAGGCTAACATGTAACACTAGCCAAGTGCTCATCGACCAATCAGAGCTAACGTAACCTCACTCTTCATTTTACTGACAGACTCTCAGTTTGATCAGATCACTGCAGAATAACTGCTGCATGTGGCTGGAATGAACATCATCACAAACAGATTAACCTGTGGTTTAGCCTTTAGCTTGTGTTTTAGCCTTCAGCTCGTGTTTTATCCTTTAGCTTGTGTTTTAGCCTTTAGCTCATGGTTTAGCCTTTAGCTTCTGTTTTAGCCTTTAGCGTGTGTTTTAGCCTTTAGCTCAAGTTTTAGCCTATAGCCTGTATTTTAGCCTTTAGCTCATGTTTTAGACTTTAGCTCATGTTTTAGCCTTTAGCTCGTGTTTTAGCCTTTAGCTCGTGTTTTAGCCTTTAGCCTGTGTTTAAGCCTTTAGCTCATGTTTTAGCCTTTAGCTTGTGTTTTAGCCTTTAGCTTGTGTTTTAGCCTTTAGCTTGTGTTTTAGCCTTTAGCTCATGGTTTAGCCTTTAGCTTCTGTTTTAGCCTTTAGCGTGTGTTTTAGCCTTTAGCTCAAGTTTTAGCCTTTAGCTCGTGTTTTAGCCTTTCGCTCGTGTTTTAGCCTTTAGCCTGTGTTTAAGCCTTTAGCTCATGTTTTAGCCTTTAGCTTGTGTTTTAGCCTTTAGCCTGTGTTTAAGCCTTTCTACAATTTCTACAATTTCATTTAGCAGACGCTTTTTTCCAAAGCGACGTACAAACCACACACACCACTGAACAACAGTGGGAGCAATTTTTTTTTTTTTTGGGGTTCAGTGTCTTGCTCAAGGACACTTCGACATGTGACTGCAGGAGCTGGGAATCGAACCCTTGACCTTCCGATTAAGAGACGACAACTCTACCACTGATCCACAGTCGCCCCTTTAGCCCATGTTTTAGCCTTTGGCTCATGTTTTAGCCTTTAGCCTGTTTTAGCCTTTAGCTGATATTTTAGCCTTTAGCTCATTTTTAGCCTTTAGCTTTTGTTTTAGCCTTTAGCCCGTGTTTTAGCCTTTAACCTGTGGTTTAGCCTTTAGCTCGTGTTTTAGCCTTTAGCTTGTGGTTTAGCCTTTAGCTCATGTTTTAGCCTTTAGCCTGTGCTCTCTCTCTCTCTCTCTCCTGTTTCTCTTTCTTCTTCTCTTCTGTCCTTTTTCTGTCTGTCAGTTCAGCTCCAGTCTCCACCATCTCGACTAAATTAATCACAGAAATCGTTTCCAGCAGAGACAAACTCAGATCTCTCTTCTCTCTGATAAACTTCATCAGTTGGCGTGGTGTTGTCATGGAGACTTCAACGTGCTGTAAATCAATCCGGTCCTGTCCGACCCGATCAGGAAGCTGAGAAATATCATTTATCAATAACCTGTATTGGTGCTGATAATCTGATTTAAGTTGTGGATCAGGATCAGGCAGAGATCTAGAAGAGAGACTTTTTAAAGGCGACTCAGAAAGTCCTCACAGAGACTTTGACTGACTGAATGAGTGAATGTTGTAAATAAATGTAGTAGAGATGAAGTCTCACCCTGACTGTGGCCCTGGTTTGTGGGCTGACTGAGACTCTGTCCTAACTGGTCCAGTAACCACAGCTGCATGCGGATGAAGGGCTCTCTGCCTTTCTGGGTCAGCTTGCTCCACGGTTTGGGTCGAGACAGCATGTCGCTCACGCTGCCCTGAGAGAGCCCGAGCACCTGCGCAGCAACACACAGGTTCAGGATATAAACATGTACATACAAATACTGCAGCAACCATTTAACCACATCAAGAACACGTCGTTTTATAATTTCATATTAATAAACGAGAGAAGACTGGAAGGCTTTAACATGAGCAGAACAATCCACTCTCTCAAACGACCACTAGAGGGCAGCAGAGCTTCATGTATGTTACCACGGAGTCTTCAAATCATGTCATGTTGCAGCTCAACGAGACAAAAAGACAAAAGATGAGAAAAAAAAGAGAGAAAATGAAAATGCATCTTTCTTCTTCTATCCTCAGAATTTAGATTTACATCATCTTCAGTATCTGAAAGGAGAATTCATGGATGATTACTGCTGTGTAATTCAATCAACTATTAACTAGAGTTAACTAGAGTGCAGTCAAAAATAAAAAAACAGGAAAATAAAAGAATAGAAATAGTGATAAAAGTACACGTTTTAAAAAACAATTCAAAAAAGTAAAAGTTGACTAAGAAGCTCCTGAAGCAGAGGAGGAGCTGCAGGAAACTCCTGCTGTTTATCTTTGTCACAGTGAATTATTCAAGACGGGACACATTCTCAACTGACGACTCGTTTTAACTTCTTACTGATCTGAAAAAAGGAAATCTGCTGTAACTGATCAGGAATGAGCACAAAACTGCTACGAGCGCAGAGAGCTGAAGCTCAGATCTAAAATGTGATCAGCCCTGAACGGCCACCAAATCCTCCTCACGGCTACGAGTGAGGAGAACGAGGAGAAGGGCCCGTCTGCTCCCCTACAGGAGGCCCTGAGCCTCATGACGGGGTCGTGCTGTTTGCAGCAGACAGAGGAGGGTCTGGTGGATCATGGGATGTCGGTGGTTTGATTAAAGAAACATCGTCTGACCTTTTCACCAAAGATCCTCTGACAGATGCCGTTCTTCGCCAGCTTCTCCTTCACCTGCCGGGTCAGCTCGATGGTGTCCACCTCTCTGTACATGTACATCTCGTACTGCTCCGGGGTCAGCGGCGGCACCGTGGGTTTGAGGGCCCGGGGGATATACGCTGGGTAGTAGGAGAGCCTCCCAGAGCCAGGGCCCGGGGACTCCCCGCTGACCGACGTGTCCGACTCCACTTTCACCTCCACAGGCCGGCCGAGGCCCAGCTCGTCCTCGCCGGCAGAGGCCTCCTCGCTGTTGGAGAGACACTCGCCGTTCTCCAGGCGGGGCCAGGAGCGAGGCAGGGCCGAGGGTCCAGAGGAGGAGGAAGACAAGGAGGGAGAGACTGAGTTGAAGGCCCGAGAGCTGCCTCCGCCTGCGAGCACCATCGAGCCCCGCTCCTGAGACCAGTGCTGGTCGAAGTACGTCCCCGCCTCTCCGATCTCACATTTGACTTTTCGGATGATGTTCTGGACGAAGGCGGCGGGGGAGAGGACGCTGAGGGGCGTCTGTGGGCTGCTGATGGGGTTGGCCATGCAGACGGTGACGCAGCCGCCCTCCTCCTGTTTGATGGAGATGGGTAAAGACAGGCCTCGAGGACGCTCGGGGGTCCCCAAATGCTCCACCTGAGCTGCCGAGCCGGCGGTCTGGACCCTCCCGCAGGCCTCCATCTCCATCAGGGCCTGCTGCTGGGCCTCCATCTCCCTCCTGGCCTGCTCCAGGATGCCCTTTATGGCGTCGTCAGAGCTGCTGCCGGCCCCGTTGCTGCTTCTTCCTGACAGGCTGTTCACGGGCGGTTTGCCTTCACCTTAGAAAGAGAAGGAGCCACACTGACGCTCAGACCTCAGATCCACCCTCTGACTCAGGGACGTTTCAACATCACAGTCAGAAACCAAACAAAACATCATCACACAGGAAATCTGACTCTAACAGATCCCAGCACCACGTATGACGACTCCATCCTCACCTCCCCTCTGGGACTGGATCTCCTTCTTGGCCTGCTCCAGGATATTCCTAATGGCGTCGTCTGACCCAGTTTCAGGAGTTCGGATGCGTGGAGTGATGCTCCCTGCCACGGAGGGTAACAGAGAGAGAGGTAGAGAGAGGAGAGAGGAGGAGGGAGAGGAGGAGGGAGGGGTGGGTGAGTGGGATGGTTGATCAGAGAGCAGTTCCAAGGCTTTGCTTTTGACTGTTAGATCAATGGCTGCCTTTGAGCGCGTGCTGTCTGAGGTTGCAGTATACGGGAAGCTCAACTTTCAAAAGACCTGAATCTGGGGAGAAAACAAAGTTTAAAAGTAGCACCACAAACATGGCAGAGGAAGCCGAGGAGGAGCCGCAGAGAAGGTCCAAGTAGATTAAAGGCTTTCAGCGTACACGGGTCCAAGAGTCCACGAGTCCACGAGTCCAAGAGTCAGGCCACCAAGACTAGGACGGCGTGGTCCCATCCCCTCCACAGAGACACTGGCACAGCCGAGCTCCACGCACACACAGATCCCTCAAACACACCTTCAGACAGCTTCACTCACACACTGGAACCATCAACGGTCACAGCTTCAGGTAACCAGAAGCTGGAAGTTACCTGAACCCCCTGAACCACATGAACCACCTGAACTACCTGAACCATCTGAACCACCTGAACCCCCTGAACTACCTGAACCCCCTGAACCACATGAACCACATGAATCCCCTGAACCACCTGAACCCCCTGAACCACCTGAACCCCCTGAACCACCTGAACCACATGAACCACATGAACCCCCTGAACCACCTGAACCCCCTGAACCACATGAACCACATGAACCATCTGAACCACCTGAACCCCCTGAACCACATGAACCCCCTGAACCCCCTGAACTACCTGAACCCCCTGAACCACCTGAACCACATGAACCACATGAACCCCCTGAACCACCTGAACCCCCTGAACCCCCTGAACCACCTGAACCCCCTGAACCACCTGAACCACATGAACCACCTGAACCCCCTGAACCACATGAACCACATGAACCATCTGAACCACCTGAACCCCCTGAACTACCTGAACCCCCTGAACCACATGAACCCCCTGAACCCCCTGAACCACCTGAACCCCCTGAACCACCTGAACCACATGAACCACCTGAACCCCCTGAACCCCCTGAACCACCTGAACCCCCTGAACCCCCTGAACCACCTGAACCACCTGAACCCCCTGAACCACCTGAACCCCCTGAACCACCTGAACCCCCTGAACCACATGAACCACCTGAACCCCCTGAACCCCCTGAACCACATGAACCACCTGAACCCCCTGAACCCCCTGAACCACCTGAACCCCCTGAACCACCTGAACCCCCTGAACCACATGAACCACCTGAACCCCCTGAACCACCTGAACCCCCTGAACCCCCTGAACCCCCTGAACCACCTAAACCACCTGAACCCCCTGAACCACCTGAACCACCTGAACCACCTGAACCCCCTGAACTACCTGAACTACCTGAACCACCTGAACCACCTGATGTGATGGCTATGAGCTAATGCTGAGCTGCTGGTTAAACTCTGACATACATGAAACTAAAGGATGAGACCACCTGATCACAATCCAACAAATCATCCACCTCTTATTTTATGGTGTCTTTTTATGCCTTTAATCGGAGCAGACAGGACAGGGTGTGGGGTCAGAAACAGGGTGAGAGAGGGGGATGACATGCAGGAAGTGAACCGGGGCGGAACTCTCAGGGGCAAACCTCATGGGGCGGGACTTAGACCGCTAGGCCGTCTGCGCCGCAGCACGCTGGGTTTATCACCTGATCTGTTGGTGTCCTGAAGTTACTGTGTTAATATGAGCTGTGTCTCCTGGTCAGACACATGTATATATGTATATATATATATATATATATAACATTTTACATATGTATAAATATAAAACATTTCATGTTTAATACAAACCTTTAAAATCAAGTTGAGCACAAGACAAAAGCCTGAAAATTTCCAACACTCCTGAGATAAAATTCCCACAGAAATTTTCAGGAAGCTTTCCCTAAATTTCCCGGACCCCCCCCCCCCCCCTTGCACTCACCTCTCTGGCGGACCTGGATGGTCCGGAGAGCCAGGATGTTCTGTTCATCAGACAGGAACTGCTTCATCTTGATGAAGGGCTCTTTGCCCTTCACGGTCAGCTTCCTCCAGGGTTTGGGTCTTGCCAGGATCTCGCTGACCGAGCCCTGAGACAGGCCCAGCACATAGTGGCCAAACACGCGCTGCCCGATGTTGTGCTTCAGCAGCTGCTCTTTCACCTGGAAGGCGATCTCTGCCGTGTCCAGTTGGTCGTCGTCTCCAGCGATGGAGCTGCCGCTCTCCGACTGGTCGCTGGGCAGGCCGGCCTCCACGCTGCCCGCACCCGCAGACCCCTGGGTGGCCGACATGAGGGCGACTTTGGCTGCATAGAGGGCGGTGGGAAAAGCCATGAGGCCCTCCTTTTTAAAGTGTGGGGAGAGCAGCTGCTTGTGGAGGAGGTGGTCTCCTGACAGTCTGTCCACTGAGCACGGCGACACGGAGAAAGGACGGGGGAGATCGTGGCTGGAGGAGGAGCCATCCAGGGTGGGGCCGGAGCCGGGAGAGGCGCGACCGTCTGCCTGAGAGGAGGATGACTGAGAGCCCGGAGGCCGGACTCTCTCCCTGCCTGCATCCTGGGACTGGTCGTCATCTGATGGGAGAAAACACAGTCTCACCGACCGGCAGAGCTCAGGGTCAGAGAGCGGAGCGTCCTGAGAGTATCACAGCGTTCAGTCACCTCACAGTAACTCACAGTAACTAGAACCAGGCTGTGACATCACCGGAGGAGGAAGTGATGCGCTGTGAACACTTCCTGTAAAGTGTCTCAAGGAAACTTAAGGTGCTAATGAGGGATGTTTCACCTGAACCTGTCCATGTGGTCACTGCAGCTCTGTGGATCATAACATGGGTTCAAACAGGAAGATAGACTCCGCCCCCTGACCCCCCAGAGGTCCAGACCCTCACACTGAACCACTGAACTGACTGACTGATTGATTAATGGATTCATTGATTCATTGATTAATGGATTCATTGATGGATTGAGTGGTTGATTGATTTATTGACTGATTGATTTATTGACTGATTGATTTAATGCTAACAGAAGAGAATTCAGCCCAGAGTTCACGGAGCCTGACCCCTGACCCCTGACCCCTGACCCCTGATGGAAACTCCTTCCTGTTTGGAGAAACAGAAAACAAAGACTCACCGACGCTGTGCAACATTCGGGCTTTATCCATCAGGTACTTGTGAGATGGAAGAAAGGCGTCTTTATCCAACAGAAGAGCCTCTGCTGCCTTAGCAGAATCCTGCACACACACACACACACACACACACACACACACACACTCCTGGTTATGACTCAAATGGTCCCTGTAATGGACGACGCGTTCAGTCGCCCTGCGGTGAAGTTTTTGTCTCAAACAAAAAGAAAAACAAGAGGAAGGAACCAAAGGTGGTGTTTGTGTGTGTGTGTGTGTGTGTGTGTGTGTGTGTGTGTGTTTACCTGGGACGAGCCGCCGTTCGCTGACGCCAGCTTCATCACCTTTAAGATACTGAGCACACAAACAGAGAGGAGAGGTCAGGTTGAGGGTTTTAATCCCGTTTGCTGATTGATGAAGTCAGAGAGGAAATGATCACCTCAGCTCAGTTTTAATCTCTTCGTAGTCCATCTGGGACTGCAGCTTGTTTTCTAATCTCTGAGGAGGAGGAGAGAGAGAGAGAGAGGCAGCGTGTTCACTTCATACCAGCACATGGCTGAGAGTCCAGCTCTCCGGACGCCTCCGCCTCCTGTCACTCACCTCGATAGCTTCTGTTTTATAGGCCAGCTGCCGCTCCAGCTCTAGGATCTGATTGGCTGAGGTCTCCTGGACTTCCTGTAGCGTGAACTGCAGCCGCTGAATCTTTTCAAGTAGATGGAGGATTTCTCGGTCTTTAGCCAGCAGGGCGGCCTCCAGCTGAGAGGGCAACACCTCGTCCCTGTCGCTGCTCTCCTGAGGGCCGGAGGGGCGAGGGAGGAAGAAAGGGATGATGGGAGTGGAAAACACAGAGAGACGCCAGCCTGTCAATCACAACCTCTGCCCAGTCCACCTCTCCATCCATCCATCTGTTATCTGTTCAGGTGTATTCAGGTGAGTTTAAACTTAAAGGAGGAGATTAACTGCATGTAGAGATTATCACGTGAAACAGCAGATTAAGATTAGCATCTTTTTCTGTTTCATGAACAACAACAGGCACCAAAAACATTCAGCTCATCTATAGAGCTGAATGTTTATGATGTTTAACACTGGAAACAGGCTCCAGTCGTTCCGTCTCTGTAATGTGTTTGTTTTTATAACGATTAGTGGACATAAATCATCTTTTCCTGTCAGCACAGAGAGCCGTTCGGTTTGGTGCTGCTGTTTAAAAAAACACTCAAATTAAAAAGAAACTGAACCACAGTTAAAACCTGCAGCCACACACACACACACACACAGTGAGGTGTGTGTGACGTGTGTGTGATCTGTTCTTCAGGTTTCATGAAGTCACACGTTTAATGCTGCGTGAAAAAACTGGGCAAAGATCAGAAACAGTCAAATTTCAGGTCTTAGTTTAGTAAAAAAATGTTTTATTTTAGGCTAAACATCTAAATATGAGCCACACACACACAAACACACACACACACACACACACTGATTTGTCTCTTTTTACCTTTCAGGTGTTTTAATGGAACAGAATGAACTTTATTAACCCCTGAAGGTAAATCCAGGTGTCTGACAGATGCTCTGCTCTGTGAGTGTCCGTCTCCTGGCTGTGAGGGCAGCTGCAGGCTGCCTCAGTAAACGTGTCAGAGTGGCTCATATTGAGTCTAAAAAGACTTTTTAAATGAACGTTCTGAAAACAGAACATCGACACACACTCAGGGCTGTGTTTTTGTTTTTCTCCAGGGGAGCAGACTTTCTTACCCTGCTGGTGCCCTCCTCAGGACGGCAGCTCGCTGCGTTGGCTCTCTGTCCACTGGCGAGCTGCTCCTTTAGCCGCTCCACTTCCTTCTGGGCTACTTCAGCTTTCTGCAGACAGACACGGCATCAGAGCAGGTTTCATCCAGCAGACACGTCAGTGAGCTCACGAGACGATGAAGGTGAGAACATGTACACAAATCAAAGGAGCCCAGTTTAAACCTGGGGGAGGGGGGGGGAGCAGGTGAGCAGCCTCAGCTTCGTTCTGCTGAGGGGGGGGGGGGGCGTTCAACCAGACCGCTTCATTCCCCAAACTGTTTACCTGCTCTGTCACACCTGGTCTGCTAATTAATGACTCATTTTGAGGACATTCACCCCCAAGCTGCTGGAAGAGAGCAGCAGAGAGAGAGAAAGAGAGAGAGAGGAGGCAGAGGAGGGAGAGGAGGGAGAGGAGGCAGAGGAGGAAGAGGAGGCAGAGGAGGCAGAGGAGGCAGAGGAGGGAGAGGAGGCAGAGGAGGCAGAGGAGGGAGAGGAGGCAGAGGAGGCAGAGGAGGGAGAGGAGGCAGAGGAGGCAGAGGAGGCAGAGGAGGAAGAGGAGACAGAGGAGGGAGAGGAGGCAGAGGAGGCAGAGGAGGGAGAGGAGGCAGAGGAGGCAGAGGAGGCAGAGGAGGAAGAGGAGACAGAGGAGGGAGAGGAGGCAGAGGAGGAAGAGGAGGCAGAGGAGGGAGAGGAGGCAGAAGAGGGAGAGGAGGCAGAAGAGGCAGAGGAGGGAGAGGAGGCAGAGGAGGCAGAGGAGGGAGAGGAGGCAGAGGAGGAAGAGGAGACAGAGGAGGGAGAGGAGGCAGAGGAGGAAGAGGAGGCAGAGGAGGGAGAGGAGGCAGAAGAGGGAGAGGAGGCAGAAGAGGCAGAGGAGGGAGAGGAGGCAGAGGAGGCAGAGGAGGGAGAGGAGGCAGAGGAGGGAGAGGAGGAAGAGGAGGCAGAGGAGGCAGAGGAGGAAGAGGAGGCAGAGGAGGGAGAGGAGGAAGAGGAGGGAGAGGAGGCAGAAGAGGCAGAGGAGGCAGAGGAGGCAGAGGAGGCAGAGGAGGGAGAGGAGGCAGAGGAGGGAGAGGAGGAAGAGGAGGCAGAGGAGGCAGAGGAGGAAGAGGAGGCAGAGGAGGAAGAGGAGGCAGAGGAGGGAGAGGAGGAAGAGGAGGGAGAGGAGGCAGAAGAGGGAGAGGAGGCAGAAGAGGCAGAGGAGGGAGAGGAGGCAGAGGAGGCAGAGGAGGGAGAGGAGGCAGAGGAGGGAGAGGAGGAAGAGGAGGCAGAGGAGGCAGAGGAGGAAGAGGAGGCAGAGGAGGGAGAGGAGGAAGAGGAGGGAGAGGAGGCAGAAGAGGCAGAGGAGGCAGAGGAGGCAGAGGAGGCAGAGGAGGGAGAGGAGGGGGAGGAGGCAGAGGAGGGAGAGGAGGCAGAGGAGGGAGAGGAGGCAGAGGAGGGAGAGGAGGCAGAGGAGGGAGAGGAGGGAGAGGAGGCAGAGGAGGCAGAGGAGGGAGAGGAGGCAGAGGAGGGAGAGGAGGCAGAGGAGGCAGAGGAGGGAGAGGAGGCAGAGGAGGCAGAGGAGGCAGAGGAGGCAGAGGAGGCAGAGGAGGGAGAGGAGGCAGAGGAGGAAGAGGAGGCAGAGGAGGGAGAGGAGGGAGAGGAGGAAGAGGAGGCAGAGGAGGCAGAGGAGGGAGAGGAGGGAGAGGAGGCAGAGGAGGGAGAGGAGGCAGAGGAGGCAGAGGAGGCAGAGGAGGGAGAGGAGGCAGAGGAGGAAGAGGAGGCAGAGGAGGAAGAGGAGGCAGAGGAGGGAGAGGAGGAAGAGGAGGCAGAGGAGACAGAGGAGGAAGAGGAGGCAGAGGAGGCAGAGGAGGCAGAGGAGGCAGGGGAGGGAAGGAAGGAGCAGAGAGAGGAGAGGGATCACTGGGACAGGAAGCAATCAAGGCAGCGAGATAACGAAGAGGTGCCCCCCCCCACACTCAGAGCACCCCCTCACTCAGAGCCCCCCCGCTCAGAGCTCCTGCTCCAGCTGACTCCCCCACTCTGCTGAGTGGAGCCCACTGATGGGGCCTCAGGTTTACACACGCTAATCACACACTCAGGGGAGGAGAGGAAGGAGTGGGTGGAGGAGGAGGAGGAGGAGGAGGGGGGGGGGGGGGGGGGGTACAGGACGAAAGGTGTCTAATTAAAGTGGAGGCTTGATTACAGGAATCATTACCTTAACGAAGGAGCGCCTCATCAGACAAGCACCCAGGAAGACAGAACTCACCTGGTTTGCTTTCTCCAGATCTGCCATGATGGCCCCGACCTCCTCGGCTCTGAAAGAGACGAACCCAAACACAGAGCACAGGATGAGACCAGGCGGCCGCTACGCTACGCTCTGCTCCGCTCTGCTCCACTCCACTCTGCTCCACCGCCACAAAGATCACACGCTGCAGCCAGGACGCTGAGCGGATCAGAACCCTGAGCCACAGTCAGAGTTCTCCTTCAGGTACCTGATCCCTTCATTTATCAAACGTGACCTTTTACCTGCTAAAGTTATGACGTAATCAACTCTGTAATCACAGCTCTGCAAGGCGCAAATTACCCAGAATGCTTTGCACTAAAAGCAAACGTGCTCCTATTAGATGAAATGTTTCAGTTTTAACTCTTAAAGTTTCAGAGGAGAGTTTTTGTTAAAGGTTTCAGGACCTCTGCTGACAAAAACAAAATAAAACAAAATAAAACAAAATAAAACAAAATAAAATCTTTAAGATGATTAAACCTGTGACAACATGAGGACGACTCCACACTGAGACTCAGGTGTTCACTGAGAGCCTCAAACACCTGAACACTGACAACTCAACTTATTTCACATCACTGGCAGATTATTTTCAGTCTTCAGGCGTCACTTTGTCTTTAATATCCTGAAATCAGACATTTTCAGGTCTCGTCAGGTGACATGAAGACTCAGTTTTAACAGGGTGGGGGGGTTTGGTCATGTGACCTCGGAGGATAAAGCCCTGTCACCCTGAAACACCTGCGACACCTTTCCTTCATGTCACCTGTTTCCTACCTTAACACCTGTGCTGTTCTCTCTAAATGATGTTACAGATGTCTGATGATGTCTGTCTGTTCTCTGTCTGTCTGTCTGTCTGTCTGTCTGTCTGTCTGTCTGTCTGTCTGTCTCTTTCTGTCTGTCTGTCTGTCTGTCTGTTTTTTTTTTGTTTTATTAATTTTCCGTTAATATTGTCCTCAGTCCTTCATCTTTCCCTCGCCTGTGTCCTCGTCCATGTTGTGTTTGGTGTTAGCCGGTTGTTGCTATCTGTCTCTGTGTTTCTTCTTCTGTGTTTTTGTTGATCAGGTTTGGTCAGGTCATGTTTCTGGAGGACTGGATTCTGGATGGGTGGTGGGACAGAATGGTTGTGTGTGTGGTGAGCTGTGTTGAGATGATGGGAGCACACACACACACACACACACACACACACACACACACACACACACACACACACAGTATCTTCATGTGTGGCTCTGACAGATTAAACGTCTCTTCAGGTTCAGGAAACTGAGCACATGTTTCTGTCTTATATGAAGCAGGTACACAGATCAGAGTTCAGTTTCAGCAGAGTTATAACCTGAGTCTTCAGCTGTGTGCAGACTCGTCAGCCATCAGTCAGACACGTTTTGAGGCTGTCTTGGCTCCGCCCACCTTAGCGTCAGTGGTGAGCAGCGCTGTGTGGCACAGAGCCGGATCCAGCCCTCTGATTGGGGCAGAATGATGGCACCCTGCTCACAGTGAACACTAACAGGTGTCAGCTCCACTCTTAATGAACTGGTGCAGTACGGAAAATGTTTTGTATTGATTAGCTGCTCAGCTGCTCAAGCCAAAGCAGACAAATAGTCTTTCTTATCAACAGTGAGGAAACAGTCAGGGAGAGTAATAGAGCCCCTGTTCACAGGCTGGGGTCACCCAGGGAGAACTGCAGCCAGACCTGGGGTCAGGATGTGACCATGAGCCCAGTCCCAGAGACGGCCTCTCAGACCTGAGCCACAAACGGAAGCGATGGCCAAAGTTGAAAACGTGTCCAGTCCGACAAAATGGATGGCAGCGGGTCTAGAAACATCAGTTCAATTGTGCGATGGATTAAGCCTGGGAGAAAATCCATTAGCAGCGGCTGACTGTGCTCTGGAGCACAACCCAAACAAAGGAGTGTTTACTTTGAATGTCTATCGACATCCTTCATACAAGCTCAGATTCATTTCAGGCGTGCGGTGGATACATTGCGCTCAAAGACCAGGACAAGGTAGAGTGTTTTCTGAAGCAATCTTTAAATGGAGCAATTCTTCTTGAGGGCTGTCAAGGCCCAGCTGCCAGCGAAGGCAAACACAGACCTCTCTCATCGACCTGCATTAGTGGCTGAGTCACTCTCACTCTGAGCCGTCGCAATGGCATTCCTCCGCTCGGCGCTGGACCTGAATTCATCCGACACCATCCAACCAACACCATCCAACCAATACCACCCAACCAACACCATCCAACCAACACCATCCAACAAACACCATCCAACCAACACCATCCATCCAACGCCATCCAACAAACACCATCCAACCAACGCCATCCAACCAATACCATCCAACCAACACCATCCAACACCATACATCCAACCAACACCATCCAACCAACACCATCCAACAAACACCATCAAACCAACACCATCCAACACCATCCATCCAACCAACACCATCCAACCAACACCATCCAACCAACACCATCCAACCAACACCATCCAACAAACACCATCAAACCAACACCATCCAACACCATCCATCCAACCAACACCATCCAACCAACACCATCCAACACCATCCATCCAACACCATCCATCCAACCAACACCATCCAACCAACACCATCAAACCAACACCATCCAACCAACACCATCCAACCAACACAATCCAACAAACACCATCCAACCAACACCATCCAACACCATCCATCCAACACCATCCATCCAACCAACACCATCCAACCAACACCATCAAACCAACACCATCCAACAAACACCATCCAACCAACAACATCCAACAAACACCATCCAACCAACACCATCCAACCAACACAATTCAACAAACACCATCCAACCAACACCATCCAACACCATCCATCCAACCAACGCCATCCAACCAACACCATCCAACAAACACCATCCAACCAACACCATCCAACACCATCCATCCAACCAACGCCATCCAACCAATGCCATCCAACAAACACCATCCAACAAACACCATCAAACCAACACAATCCAACAAAAACACCATCCAACAAACATCCTTAATGAAAAACACCATCCAACAAACACCATCCAACAAACACCTTCCAACAAAAACAGCATCCAACCAACATCATCCAACAAAAACACCATCCAACCAACATCATCCATCCAACACCATCCAACAAAAACACCATCCAACCAACACCATCCTACAAACACCATCCAACCGACATCATCCAACCAACACCATCCATCCAACACCATCCAACCAACACCATCCAACCAGCACCACTTAGAAACACCAGGCACAGCAAACACAGGAGCTGAAGTCTCACTTGTTGGCCATCTCTTGGTTGTATTTACACCTCAGGTCCAGCAGCTCTGTCTGCGCCGTGTTCAAAGCTGCCGAGAGACAGAGGAGGAAACTTTAATTAAGACAAAAACACAAACATCCGTCTTAAAGCTACATTTGATAAAACAAAACAGCAAGTTTTTTATACGTTTTCCAAATAAAAAGACTTATTGGACTTAAAGTGACCCACGTTCACACGACCAGTCCAGAAAAATGACCTCTTTGCAGCCCTGTTCAGGATATTCAAACTAAAACATTTAGACCAGTAATAAAAAAACCTTCCTGTCATGTTTGTCCTTTGATTTTCTTGAAATGAGACATTTTTCTGGACTTGTCGGGTAAATCTGGCTCAGATTACGCCTCGTGGAGCGACGCTCTGTATCAAATCAGACTAACACTCAGTTTTTTAGATTGGTGTTCAGGTAAAGTTGAAGGTGAGGGTAAAACCAGCGCCATATTAAAACACCTGGTGAGTTTGGTTTTTATCTTAATCTGAACGAGTCTTTCTGTCTAAAGTGATGTCATGGAAGCAGTGCATTGTGGTACAGCAGGGGGCACCACTCAGCAGTTTTACATGTCTGCTCTGGAACAGGTGGAAACTAAAGTTCAGAGCTTCAGTGGGCCCACATGTGTCTGTTTGAAGAACTTACATGAGTGCAGAGCCTTGATCTTCTCCTCAGCCTCTAAGAGTCTGTCAGCTGAACGTACGGCGGCGCCCTCCTCCTCCTCCTCCTCCTCCTCTTCCTCCCTGTCAGGAGAAACTCCATCTGTAACCTGGACTGAGACACGGCTGAGAGTGTGCTGCAGAGACTAACTTCAGGACATCACAGTTTGATTAAAGAGGAAGCTGAAGCTCTCTGCACGTCATGCGTGTCACTTCCCCTGAAGCAGCCTCAGCGCTCTGTCCTCTAACAGGTCCATCACTGCTGCTGACGCAGGGTTAAAGAGAGCATCAGAGAAAAGGGTCACACACCCTGATCCTCTGATTCATCATAAGAACGTTTAAAGAGTCCAAAAGGACTGGCTACTTTCCTAACCTTAATCTGCTCTGTTTCCTAACTTTAATCTGGTCTGTTTCCTCAATTAATTCTGGTCTGTTTCCTCACTTTAGGCTGGTCTGTTTCCTAACTTTAATCTGCTCTGTTTCCTAACTTTAATCTGGTCTGTTTCCTAACTTTAATCTGCTCCATTTCCTAACTTTAATCTGCTCTGTTTCCTAACTTTAATTTGGCCTGTTTCCTAACTTTAATCTGCTCTGTGTCCTAACTTTAATCTGGTCTGTTTCTTAACTTTAATCTGGTCTTTGTCCTAACTTTAATCTGGTCTGTTTCCTAACTTTAATCTGTCCTGTTTCCTCACTTTAATCTGTCCTGTTTCCTAACTTTAATCTGGTCTGTTTCCTAACTTTAATCTGGTCTGTTTCCTAACTTTAATCTGACCTGTTTCCTAACTTTAATCTGGTCTGTGTCCTAACTTTAATCTGGTCTGTTTCCTCACTTAAATCTGACCTGTTTCCTAATTTTAATCTGGTCTGTGTCCTAACCTCAATCTGGTTTTGTGTCCTAACTTTAATCTGGTCTGTTTCCTAACTTTAATCTGGTCTGTTTCCTCACTTTAATCTGACCTGTTTCCTCACTTTAATCTGTCCTGTTTCCTAACTTTAATCTGGTCTTTGTCCTAACTTTAATCTGGTCTGTTTCCTAACTTTAATCTGTCCTGTTTCCTCACTTTAATCTGTCCTGTTTCCTCACTTTAATCTGGTCTGTTTCCTAACTTAAATCTGGTCTGTTTCCTAACTTTAATCTGACCTGTTTCCTAACTTTAATCTGGTCTGTTTCCTAACTTTAATCTGACCTGTTTCCTAACTTTAATCTGGTCTGTGTCCTAACTTTAATCTGGTCTGTTTCCTAACTTTAATCTGACCTGTTTCCTAACTTTAATCTGGTCTGTTTCCTAACTTTAATCTGGTCTGTTTCCTCACTTAAATCTGACCTGTTTCCTAATTTTAATCTGGTCTGTTTCCAAACTTTAATCTGGTCTGTGTCCTAACCTCAATCTGGTTTTGTGTCCTAACTTTAATCTGGTCTGCGTCCTAACTTTAATCTGTCCTGTTTCCTAACTTTAATCTGGTCTGTTTCCTCACTTTAATCTGACCTGTTTCCTAACTTTAATCTGGTCTGTTTCCTAACTTTAATCTGGCCTGTTTCCTAACTTTAATCTGGTCTGTTTCCTCACTTTAATCTGGCCTGTTTCCTAACTTTAATCTGGTCTGTGTCCAAACCTCAATCTGGTTTTGTGTCCTAACTTTAATCTGGTCTGCGTCCTAACTTTAATCTGCTCTGTTTCCTAATTTTAATCTGGTCTGTTTCCTAACTTTAATCTGGTCTGTTTCCTCACTTTAATCTGGTCTGTTTCCTAACTTTAATCTGGTCTGTTTCCTAACTTTAATCTGGTCTGTTTCCTAATTTTAATCTGGTCTGTTTCCTAACTTTAATTTGGTCTGTTTCCTAACTTTAATCTGGTCTGTTTCCTCACTTTAATCTGGTCTGTTTCCTAACTTTAATCTGGTCTGTTTCCTAATTTTAATCTGGTCTGTTTCCTAACTTTAATTTGGTCTGTTTCCTAACTTTAATCTGGTCTGTTTCCTAACTTTAATCTGCTCTGTTTCCTAACTTTAATCTGCTCTGATTCCCAATTTTAATCTGGTCTGTTTCCTAACTTTAATCTGGTCTGTGTCCTAACCTCAATCTGGTTTTGTGTCCCAAATTTAATCTGCTCTGTGTCCTAACTTTAATTTGGCCTGTTTCCTAACTTTAATCTGGTGTGTGTCCTAACTTTAATCTGGTCTGTTTCCTAACTTTAATCTGGTCTGTGTCCTAACTTTAATCTGGTCAGATTCTAACTTTAATCTGTCATGTTTCCTTACTTTAATCTGGTCTGTTTCCTAACTTTAATCTGGTCTGTTTCCTAATTTTAATCTGGTCTGTTTCCCAACTTTAATCTGGTCTGCGTCCTTACTTTAATCTGTCCTGTTTCCTCACTTTAATCTGGTCTGTTTCCTAACTTTAATCTGGTCTGTTTCCTAACTTTAATCTGGCCTGTTTCCTAACTTTAATCTGGCCTGTTTCCTAACTTTTATCTGGCCTGTTTCCTAACTTTTATCTGGTCTGTTTCCTAACTTTAATCTGGTCTGTTTCCTCACTTTAATCTGACCTGTTTCCTAACTTTAATCTGACCTGTTTCCTAACTTTAATCTGTCCTGTTTCCTCACTTTAATCTGGTCTGTTTCCTAACTTTAATCTGGCCTGTTTCCTAACTTTTATCTGGCCTGTTTCCTAACTTTTATCTGGTCTGTTTCCTAACTTTAATCTGGTCTGTTTCCTCACTTTAATCTGACCTGTTTCCTAACTTTAATCTGACCTGTTTCCTAACTTTAATCTGGTCTGTGTCCTAACCTCAATCTGGTTTTGTTTCCTAACTTTAATCTGACCTGTTTCCTAACTTTAATCTGGTCTGTTTCCCAACTTTAATCTGGTCTGCGTCCTTACTTTAATCTGTCCTGTTTCCTCACTTTAATCTGGTCTGTTTCCTAACTTTAATCTGGCCTGTTTCCTAACTTTAATCTGGCCTGTTTCCTAACTTTAATCTGGTCTGTTTCCTAACTTTAATCTGGTCTGTTTCCTAACTTTAATCTGCTCTGTTTCCTAACTTTAATCTGGTCTGTTTCCTAACTTTAATCTGTCCTGTTTCCTAACTTTAATCTGCTCTGTTTCCTAACTTTAATCTGTCCTGTGTCCTAACTTTAATCTGGTCTGTTTCCTAACTTTAATCTGGCCTGTTTCCTCACTTTAATCTGACCTGTTTCCTAACTTTAAAGTGGGGTGGTCTTATAATCAGGGTGGTCCTATATTAGGGTCACTACGGCACATGTCCAGGTTTAACCTGTCTGAAAGTCTCTGTCACAGCCAGGAGTATGTAAGTCAAGTAAACCTCTACGGACAGACAGAGGTCAAGCAGAGGTCAAGCAGAGGTCAAGCAGAGGTCAAGCAGAGGTCAAGCAGAGGTCAAGCATGTCTCACCCTCGGCCCTCAGCTCGGTCCTGGTGGTTCTGTTGTGGGGAGCCTGCGGCCCCAGGCACTGGTGTCGTGTTGGGGCTCATCCTGGAGGCCGGGGAGCTGGAGTTCTGGGCCTTATCTGTGGCTACTGGACCTGAGACTGCTGGACCTGAGACTGCTGGACCCGAGACTGCTGGACCCGAGACTGCTGGACCATCCTCTGAAGGGTCTGTTACAGCGCAGGAACAAACACATGATGGGAACACGTCAACAAACAGGTCATCCTGATTCTAACTCCTCACTGTGGGAGGACTGAATGGTAACAGACTGAACCCTGTAAAGGTCTGGACTCATGGGGGGTCCAGATCAGACCTCTTATCTGGTCCTCATGTTGGTCTCTGTTAATAACATTTGTCATCAGTTACAGGTTCAGACCTGTTAACACTTGGAAAGGGTCTGGAGATAACGTTTGTGATGAACTGGTGCTTTATAAATAAAGACTGATTGATTGATTGATTGATTGATTGATTGATTGATTGACTGACTGACTGGTTGTTAAAAACTGACGGCTCATTTTTTTGTTCCCGTGTCTCTCAGATCAAATCTAAGCCCCGTCTTCTCAGACTCGTGCAGTCGCAGCAGCTTCAAAGCTGTGCTGGTTTAAGTGTTTTGCTGCGGCCATGTTTTCGTCCCGACCTGAGGTTTCCAGGCTCTCCAGGTGTTTCTTCCAGTGCCTGCTGATCTCTCGTACCAGGGCCTCGCCGTCTGGGGCCGAGCTCTGAAGCTGCTGCAGCCTTCCCTCCAGGGTGTGCGAGGCCTCCAGCACGGGCGCTGGATCTGTGGAACAGACACAAACAAATCTCTGTAGAAAGCACTGCTCAGATCCCAGGACATGCACACGCTGCTACTTTCCAAAAAAAAAGAAAAAAGGAGCAGAATAAGTGTTTGACTGAGCGTGCTGCCGGTACGCCACATTACAGAGTTTCCACATCGCAGTTTCAACCGAGGAGACGATTCCACCGAGACTCCTCTCCAAAGAGTGACTCTGAGACTTTCCTCACTCACACGCCTTTGAAAATTTCACAGGCTGGACCTAATGACACACGCGCCGTTTCGAGCCCTCACATGCTCAGAAATCACTTCTAATGAGTCGTCTCATGCGCTGATGAACGGCGAAGAAGACAAAAAGATGGCGATAAATATACGACAGAGTCTTAAGTTCTAAGTATACACCTAGGCAAAGTGGAGGAAAAGTCTGCTCCTGAAAAGGAGGTGAAGAGAGAGAGAGAGAGAGAGAGAGAGAGAAAAAAGCGTGATTCTTTAGCACAACAGAGGAGCTGTTTTGCAATGCATGCGCGGCAGCACCGGGCCCATGGGGCCAACTAGGAGGCTGTTTCTCAGCTAACAAGTCTCCTCTGTATCATTTGATCATTTAAATTATTATGCCAGGAATTCTCAGGAGGCAGCTCGGCACTCCACATCACAGGGCTGTTTTTAATCTTCCCCTTCCCTTTCTTCCCCTCCCGAAAAGTTCAACAGCTCAGAGAGAGAGAGCTGCTCCTGTTGTGTACCTGCCTGCCGAACACCAAAGGAGGTGACTTCTAGTGCCAAAGCACAGAGAGGGAAGCTCAGGGGAGCTCCTTGACAAGGGGGGAGGCAGGATGTGGAGGTACACGCACACACACGCGCACACAGGCACACACACACAGGCACACACACACACAGGCGCACACACACACACACACACACACAGCACAGCTCTTCAAAACTCTAAAAGAGGAAGAAAATCGCTGCTTTGCTGCACAAACTTTTCTCCCGCAGCTTTCATCCACTCATCTTAGACTTCTGTGAGGAACCCAATTGGATCCTTTTTCAGCGAGGGCACCGACTGAAGTGACTTTTCATAAGAAGTTGGAGCCACAGACGTTTAAACTTTGCCAGATGCCGCTGAGAGAACGCAAACTCTGAGCCAGCAGGTCACGAAAATAAACGCTCATCAGAGAGCGACCCGAAAAAAAACTTCTGCGCCGTGCAACTCGCTGAAATCCTGGCGGCGCGTTGCAGCTCGTCATATCTGCATTTTCATCAGACAAACATTTTGGGTCATTTTAATTGATCGAGCTATTTTTTTCCAGGACCGTTTACAGTCAAACGTCGTCTGCATTCATTGTTACAGCGAGTGTGCAGATGTTGCATCAGTCACGGGGGACACGACTGTTAAGAGCAGAGCTGCTCCAAGACAAACAGGAGGACTTCAAGCTCTGCTCCCATCGACCCGCCGTCACAGAAACCACTTCATCAGCCTCCTTCCCATAAACCCTTTCAACTCCGAACCATCAAAGCTCAGAGATTATAGTGAGGGCTCCCTCACACACCCACAGGCCGGGATTACCAATCAGCAGCAGGGGGGTCAAATTTAAAGGGACGGGATAGAAGTGAAGACTGTAACCTCCGTCAGAGGGGAGCAGCAGGGGGCCTCCCTGAGGAGCCCGGACCTCCAGAGAGCCGGTCCAGAGAGCCGGTCCAGAGAGCCGGTCCAGAGAGCCGGTCCAGAGAGCCGGTCCAGAGAGCCGGTCCAGAGAGCCGGTCCAGAGAGCCGGTCCAGAGAGCCGGTCCAGAGAGCCGGTCCAGAGAGCCTGCTGATAGCTTTAGAGGGAGGCCTCAGGCTAACTGACACGGCTCACAGGAAGATTCTAAACCCACCGACCAAAACCAGAAACCCAGAACGCTGCTGGAGCCGCTCTGAGCCGAGGACGGGGACCAGGTGCAGCACAGCGACACACACGCTGTGATATTTACTTCATCACAATCAGAAGCTGATCAACAGCAGCTCATTCTGAAGCAACAAATCACAGGACTCCATAAATCCAGGACGCGTCGTCTCCCAGAGATTTACAGGCGGCGAGAAGACGAGAGCGGAAGAGAGGCAGAGAGAGGCAGAGAGGCAGAGCGACGATCAGGTTTATTCACAGAGTCCTCAGTCCTGGTTCTGGTCTTTCTAACACTCCTCAGCTTCACTCATAATAACTCTGAACACACACACAGTCAGCAGGACGTGACACTTTAACTCAGCGCTCACAGGTTTCAGGAGCGTTTTTTCCATCTCGCCTCAGATTAACTGACGGCTTCCTGCTCAGAGACCTGAAGGACTCCAGAAACCATCAGACACGAGGACGCTCGAAACAGGAATCAGAGACAGAACATTTAGAGGTTCACATGTTCAAAGATGGAGATTCAGCTCAAACCAAGGAGCGCAGAGCTGTGTGGATCCTTTAACCTTTAAAGATGAAACTGTGTTTCTGTGAATCAGAGTCTGAACAGGACGTCTGTTGGTTGACGCGTCTCATGTGACTGATTAACGTTTAATCTCAGACGGACTGATGAGGACGGGGAACCATCGACGAGCTGCACCAAAGAAAACTCTCATCACAGCAGGTCCAGACGACCGACACACAGCAGAAAGTTTTTTATTAGATTAAAACTGAAGTTAAAAAAATTCACCTGACGAGTCCAGAAAAACGTCTCATTCAACATGTTAGAGACAAGAATGAGGCCTGAATTTAACGGGTTCAGAAAAATGATCACGTGTGTTTGAAACAAGAGAGAAAATATAAAACTCTTCATTTTTCTTCCTCGTCTGCAGGTTTTTGTTTTTTTACTTTTTGAATTCAGGCGTCTTTTTTTTTTTTTAACATCTTGAAATACAAAATTTGTTCTGGACTTTTTCAGGTGAATTCTGCTCCAGTAAAGTCGAACAGCACAATTTAAAATAAAGAAATAAATAATAAATAATAAAAATAAGACTGAGACCTGCTAAGAGTCCAGATTGTGGTGTGTGGATCATCTCGGTGCCAAACATCCTTCTTATTTTGTTCCTCTCCTAATGGAGCCCGGAAACCTGGAGGAAAGTCGCCCCGTCTGAACTACATATCCTGAATAAATTCAGTGCAAAGCGTCCCCGTCACATGAGCTCATCCACCAGCTTTACAAAACATCCTTATTTGGTTCCTGCACAGTGAGAGCTAAAGGGTTAATGACATGTTGTGACTTTCAAAATGAAAACAGGTGAATTCTCCTCCTCTGATGTTTGGGTCATTGTTCGAGCTGCAAAAGGTGAAAAATTTCAGGTTTATTTCAGGAAAGTTTCCTGAAGAGTCCTTTGGGAATTCTCGCTCAGGAATGTTGGAGATTTTCAGAGTTTTGTTTCCGTCAACTTGAACAAATTTTCCCAAAAATTCCCAGGAACCTTTGCCTCGGAAATTTTCAGGTTTTTTTTTTTACTTTTTAACTCGATTTAAAAATGTTGAATTTGTCTGCTTATTAAAAAATCATCCGTCCATCTTCTGTCCCTCTGATCCGGTTCAGGTGTCTGCAGCCTATCACAGCTGTCTGAGGGTGAGAGGCGGGTCCAACCTGGACTGGTCTCCAGCCAATCACAGGGCTGACACACAGAGACAGACATCCTTTCACACTCACACACACACTCACACACCTTAGAGCGAATTAGAATCAGCAGGTAACCTGATGATCATGTTTCTGGACTGTGGGAGGAAGCTGGAGAACCCACACATGAGAACATGCTAACTACACGCTAACTACACGCTAACTACACACCGTGCTGGATCCAGCTGTGTGAGTGTGCAGCCCAAAAACCAAACTGTCTGATATTCAAACATGAACCTGAGCAGGTAAACTCAGGTAACATCATCTCCTGAAAATTCCTGAAAGTTTCCAAAACTTTCCAGGAAAAGTTTCCAACTTTGAGAATTCCTGGAAGAGTCTGATCCAGGTCCTCAGAGAGAGTCAGGTGGTTCAAGCTCACCTGGAGCTGCTCTCAGACTCACTTCCTGTCAGCGTGGACTTCCTGTTCCGTCTGCTCTGAACGTCCTACATTAGAAATAAGACATGAACCGGATTGTTTGTTTGTTTGTTTTTTTGTTTGTTTTTTTTTTTTTGGTGTGGATGAAGAACAGGAAGTGAAGTGTTAATTAAAGCAGCAGTCTGTTCTCACTTCCTGTCTGTGAGCCGCACGCCGTTTGGCGCTGCCTCGTGTTTCGACCTCTGGAACGACACGAGCAGCTACGTCCGGGTGAACTCGGACTCATTAACGGCGTCTGAAACTTGTCGGGACTTTTTAATTGTTTTTGCAGATTTCGGGCTGCGTTGATATCGTGTTTCATCACTCGGGCTGAGCCGTAATGAGGTCGCCACCCTGCAGCCGCCTCCTCGTGGTCACTGTGATGCGGTTTCTGTGTTGTTGCACATCTCAAAGTGAGGAGGAGGCAGAAGTTTCCCTCCAGCAGCCAAAAGCTGTCAGAGGCTGAGAGGGCTGCAGGTGGCGCCGGGGGAGGACAGCGTGCAGGTCCAGGATGTGTGTTTACGTGGGGGGGGGGGGGGGGGGTGGGGGTGGTGTGCGCCAAGACAAGCAGGTGTGTCGGGGCGGTCCGTCTTGGCCCTGTCAGCGATACACCATCATTAGGCGGTGTGGGCGCAGCAGGGTGCACCATTATGTCTCCCTGGGCCCTGTGTAATTACGCTCTGACATAATTAACCCAGCAAGCCCATTAGCCGAGCATTGGCTGGCTGAAGAGAGGGAAAAAAGACCATAATTATTTGTTGTGCGCATGTTAATGAGGCCAGCTGTGTTCCCATCATACAACACGAACAAATTAATTTACAAGGCTGTGCTCCAAGGTTTTTTCTTTTCATTCAAAACAGTCTCTGTGTTTTTTTTTTTCTTCTTTCCCTCTGAGTGGACTTCAAGGTCCGTAAACACGCTCCGCCGCCGCCGCCGCCGCTGCTGCTGCTGCTGCTGCTGCAACAAACAGTAACACTGCTGTAATATTGTTGTCAAGAAGCAAAAGTAGGTTGAGAGAACACTTAGTCTTTACTTTCACCTTCACTGACAATGTAAAGTGGTGTAAAGTATGTGGGATAAAACGCCGCCTCTATTCTTCCACCTGTCAAGGATCGGATTCCATTAGGAGAGAAACACAAACTGTTTGCAGCAATTTGATAAATATGACTTTTGTGTGCTGCTTTTTTTTTTTTTTTTTTTTTTTTTAACCAACCTGCATTTGATATTCAGATAGCAAACTAAAGTCTCACTTCACCTTGATGTGGAGAAGGAGTGAGAAAATACTCAAATGAAAGGAGAGGTGCAATGAAGAGAAAAAAAAAAAGAGTGATTGCGGGAAGCGGCGGCTTTTGTGTGCGAACAAAACAAAGCTGAAAGAGAAACTTCTTAACCTGTTCGTTTTCAGAGCTGCTCCACGTCTTTGTCTGACAGACTGGAAGGACGGAGAGAGAAACGACATCAATACCGACACATTTTTAAAGCTCAGAACAAAGAGCGCAGCCGGCGCGGGGACGGCGTTTAAAATGAACATGAGACGCTGCGGCGAGAGGAGAAGCTCCGATGACATTCAAACCAAAACTTCGCTTCAAATGGAACCAGAATACATCAGAACGGGCCTCCTGATCACACACACACACACACCCAAAAAATCACCATCAATTAACCTCAGCGTGAAGCTCGCCGCGTTAATTCTGCGTTTCTGACACACACACACATTCCCACACACTCAGAGCCAGTCTTTTAAGAGCACTCTCTCTCTCCTGGTCCCTGTGGGCTCTGATGCTCCACAGGGACCGGTTGGAGAGGCCCGGCTCTTTTATGAACATAATGCATTATTAAGCACCTCAAACATCTCCTGGGCCTTTGTTTATTACTGCTCTTATTAATCACTTGTGCATAATTCCATCCCGCCCAGAGAGCTTTCATTTTCCATCAGCTTTTATGTGTCGTTATTTTCCGGCAGAGCGCCACAAACACAAATGGCACTCCTCCTCCTCGCTCTCATCCTGACTGCAGGTACTCAGCTGCAAAATTACCACCGAGCGCGCTCAGTGCGCCCGCCGCGCTCGCTGCGCCCGCAGGCCTCAGGAGCTGCTGCTTGTTTATGTATATGAAGGGTTGGAGAAGGACGGCCATTCTTCATGCACGTGAAGAGCTCTGAATGGTTGAGGTCAGAGCATCCTGACGCCCGGGGACGTCTGGCGTGATGATGTCAGGCCTCTCTCACCGTCCTCCTGCACACGGGGCCGTCCACGCCAGATACATGTGAGGAAGAGCTGCTCTGCAGTACCGCCGGTCACCACTAAGAAGCACTGGAGTCAAAACATTCCCCCAACTAAGCACACACACAAATATACAGTACAGAGAGGCAAACACACACACACACACACACACACACACACACAGACCTCAGACTTGCCGTAGGCAGAGCGCACACACACACACTTAGAGGGGAGTATTCAGATCAGAATCTTCACAAACTCTCAGTGAGCTCCCGCTCAGATGAAAGGCGCCGTGTTCTAAAGGAGAGGGGGAGCGGGCGGGATCCTGAGGGAGGAGTGTGTGTACTGAGAGGAGGCGAGGAAGAGCAAACACCTGGAGCGTCAGTCTCAGGGCTACGCCCCTGGCGACAGGGCCTCGCCGCTCACAGAGAGGTGGCAACAAACGCCGACGTTCAAAAGCTGCTCTCTCTCACACTCACACACACACACACACACACACACACACACACACACACACTCTCTCTCTCTCCAGGAGAGACGAGCAGAGTGAGACAGCGAGAAGGAGAGGTGGTAAATGAGACAGGAAGTCAGGTGTATCTGAGGGAAAAACCGGTGAAATCAGGCTGAAACTTGACACCGTTTCTTTGAGGTTTCAGTGATCAGGACGTGTTTATTATCCGCGCTGATCAAAAAGCAGGTGGAGGTGAGACAAACATTGTTAGAGAAACGCTGTTAACAGGCCTCCTCTTCAAGCCGCAGACGGGCTGGAAGTTACAGCACACGACCTGCAGAGACGTCAGCAGCAAATCAAAACACGGAGCGCTAATGAAAGAGTGCAGCGGGCTGACGCCTGGGCTCAGGGGCCTCCTGAAACACAAGAAAGGAAGTAAAGGGTGTGTGTGTGTGTGTGTGTGTGTGTGTGTGGCGGCTCTGAAAGTTGACTCTGCTCACAGTCTGCTGTACGAGTCAGAAAACCCGACATGATACGACGGGTCACATGACCAGCCGCTCGCCGTCCTCTCCTCCCTCCTTCCCCTCATGGCCTCACAGTCATTAACTCTGCTGTCGGCCTCCTCTGATTGGACGAGAGGTCTCAGTAAACGAGCGCGCGCACACACACACACACACACACACACACACTTTCAAATGGAATAATAGGAGTGAAAAAAAGCGTCCGGCGATGAATAGTAATAAGTGCATTAAGATTAACGAGCGCGGCGTGTAAAGAATAATTGCATCTGTCAAAAGATTAAAAATACATGAGCTGTGGCGTTTGTTGAGGGAGCGCTGGGGAAGCTCTCTGTTGTGTTTGAGGGGCAGAGAGAAATGAAGCGGGGCCACAGCCAAATGACTGTCCTCCAGTGTACCTGGAGTCATCCATTCAGGCGGGGGGGGGGGCGGGAGGGGGGGGGGACGTGACCTTGGACACGAGCAGCAAGATGTACAGTGACAAACAGGGATGAATACTACAGGCCCTCATCACAGATGGCAGGTACTGCAAGGCCTCACAGAAAGGCTCTCAGTGCTCTGCTCTCTGCCAGGAAACTGTGTGAGTGTGTGTGTGTGTGTGTGTGTGTGTGTGTGTGTGTGTGTGTGTGTGTGGAGGGGGTTTCAGTGATGGAAAACGGTCACAGTGTCTGTTTTTGGTTCCAGTTGAATCAGATATGAGTCTTGATGTGATGATCTTTATACTCTCAGCCTGCTGAGTCGTCCTGATGTCGCAGGTCAGTCATACCTGGATGAACATTCTGTTGTTTGTTTACGTGTAAAACATTATTTTAAATTAAATTAAGAGGATTCAGAGACTGAGATGCTTCAGGACACAAACAGCTTCTCTGAATCGGACTTTAATAAACCTCTAAACTCATCCTCTCACTCTTCACAGAATTCATGTTTTCACCGCTCAAATGTTGAACATGTTGAACATGTTCAGGAGAAGTGCTCCCACATTTATAACCCTCAGACTTTTTAAAACATTCAGCCTTCTTTACTTTTTTTTGGCCAATTAAAATGAATGGAAATGATCTGTCACCATGGAAACCACACAGCTGATGATGTCATAAGGGGGTTCGGGGTCTGAAAACAGAGGTTATCCACCTGTTTCTTGGATGTTGACCTCTGCCGGCGGTTAAAGACCTCTGGCTGCTTTGCAGTGATGTGGCTGACCGCCGCCGCCGCCTAGCTAGCTAACTAGCTAACTAGCTAGCTAGCTGAAAACAACTGGTGTGAAATCACTAAAGCTCGACAGAGCTCAGAGTAAAACTACGACCTCTGATTATTAGTCAAAGCCGGTTATTAGAGCGAGTATGACACGCTAGGCTAGGCTAACATCATCAGCTTTGTGGTCTCCATGGTGACGTAAACAGAATGTCCAACCGGAAGAGCAAAATCCACAACCGCTATGAACTATGGGTAGTCAAGAAAAGGTGGAAGAAAGAAATGTACATATTCAACACATTCAGCCTCTTTAACATCTGCTAATGGAGCAAAAAAAACGAGGAAACAGAGCTAGCTCCATGCTAACGTATATGGGAAATTGCATTGATATGCTAGCGGTTAGCATCGAGGATCTAACTTTGTTTTTTAAACAGAATTTCCTCTTCCATCACAGAAACACGTCACAGTTACTGTTTGCAAACAACACTGAAAACTCTAAACGTCAAAATACAAACAGACAAAAGTTTCAAACAGGAAGAGAAAAGAAAAGTTCCTGCAGGCTCACAGCTGACTGCAGCACAACTACGGCAAGCTCAAGGTTCAAACAACTCACAGCACTGATAGAACCACTTCATCGTGACGTCTACAGAATCTTATCGATACCTTAGAGATCCTCGAGATCTGAACTCAGAAACTCCAGAACCAAGACTGAGCTATAAAAACATGAAGCTTTTATTATTTTAGTATATGTGACTCATTTCCATAATCATGGATCTGATGGAAGTTCGTTCAGTCGTGTGTAATTAATCAATAATCTCTGAGCCTAAAAAGAAAACACCTGACGGCCAGCGGCTGTCACATGACCTGATGTCATGTGATGATGTTCTCTCCATATAACGAGCACAGACTCTGAAAACAGTAATTAAACCGTTCTCTGATTTTTACACTCACACTCTGAACCTGACCAGAGATTCTGGTCTCAAACTACGGCCCAGAAAAAAAGGAACAGGTCTGACAATCAGACCCAAACATCAAGGAAACAGCTCCATTTAAAGAGTGTGTGTGTGTGTGTGTGTGTGTTTGGTAGTGCAATATGAAGCAGAGGACTTCAAGGAAAAATGGAGACCTTTAAAAGTCAGTGTCTGTGGTGCTTATTTGTCTGACGCAGACTTTTATCTGGTGTTCATTGAATGTGTAAACAGCGTCTCTGCTCCTGACACAAGTGTTCCTCTGATCTGCACACACACACACACACACACACACACACACACACACACACACACACACACACACGGGTGTGTCGGGCAGCGTTCTGCTCACGTCTCCTGCAACACAGAGAAATTCAGAGCACGTGTGTCCTGGCACTGAAACAGAAACTCAACATACAGTAGACACGAGGCGTGTTTTTAGCACGCTAACAGAACTGCCTTTACCCTCCCTCTCTCTCTTTCTCTCTCTCTTCTCTCTACCCCCCTCTCTCTCCCCCTGTTGGCTTCATCAGGCCTGCCTTCCACGAGAAGCCAGACTTCAGTTGGGATTTTAATTGGCTCTCCACAATCAACAGCAGAGCTCCTCAAGGATGTGTTCGCTGCTCAGCCAGGCTACACTCAAGGACCAGCGCCGGGTTTGAAGTGGCCTCACGCAGAGTTTTGGAAACCACTCTGAGAGCAGACTTTGAAAAATAGATAAGAGCCACAGCATCCACGTGCTGTTCCACCACACTCCTCCCTCTGCTCCATCTTATATACACGTTATATACATGAGAAACACACGTTAAATACGCGTTAAACACATGATGTACAGGCGAGCTCGTCAGCCGGCCCTGTGATGGAGGTGGAGGACTCTGGGTGTGTGTGTGTGTGTGTGTGTGTGTGTTGCTCATGCTGCTGTTAGTCTTGGTGGGGGACTCACCTGGGGCCTCGATAAGCTGTTTGTAGATTCCCAGGAACGCAGACTCGGCCTCCTTACTGCGCTTGTTCAGAGCGACCACCTGCAGGGAGAAGACGGCGTTAAGGTAAACATGACTCACATGATCCTGACACACACACACACACACGCCTCACATTTATCTGTTTGATGGATCTGAAACCACAGACAGCCGGTCAGTGATAATCTCATTCAGTAAAGCTGTGTGTGCACGTCACATCCACAGACAGGAGCCGGTCTGGAAGCTTCTGGACCACAGGGACCAGAGCCAATCAGCTGCTCCTGTCTCTGCCGTGTTTGACGGCGGCGCTGCGGCATGTTGCGAGGTGACATTTGGCCCGTTAAATGCAGGTGACAGTGTTTGTGTGAAGGCTGGCCTGAGCTGTGACTCTGGCCTCCATCACCAGCAGCACTCGGCGCCTGCTTCCCCCGACTCTGCGGGTGATGCAAACCAATTAACGATTCATTAGGAGGGACAAAGAAAGTGAATTAGCCGCCACCTGGCCCCATGGAGAGGGCACCTGCACCAGTGGGTATGTGGGTTATCCTGCTCCGGCCTCCCGCTACGACCAGGAGGAGGAGTCACTGATGCTGCCGCGTTACGTCCTCTGCTCTGCAACAGCCAATCAGATCAGGCTCTTCCAAACGACCCCCCGCTTCCACAGCAGACGGAGTTCAAACGGTCGCCATCTATCGTCCACGGCTTTTCTGTCAGTGCTGATTACAGCCTCTCTTAGAGCAGCTCCACGCGCTGAGGGTCAAGAAAACGTCTCCTCTGAAAAAAACATTATTTAGCCCAGGCTGAAACCACTTCAGGGAGTGTGTGTGTGTGTGTG
The DNA here is from genome assembly GCA_030710495.1 of Labroides dimidiatus. Taxonomy (NCBI): domain Eukaryota; kingdom Metazoa; phylum Chordata; class Actinopteri; order Labriformes; family Labridae; genus Labroides; species Labroides dimidiatus. The sequence continues at coordinate 33,227,612 of CM061153.1, forward strand.
TGTGTGTGTGTGTGTGTGTGTTGGTGCTGATGTGTAAGGCCTGTTTAGTGGGGTTATAAATACGGTGTGTAGAGAAAGCGAGGCGCACAGAGCTGTTGATTTACTGGAAAGGCTGGCGTCCTCCCTGGGGAGGCATAACGACAGCATCATGTTTAAAGAAATATCATAAAGATCAAGCAAATCCCCACATCACTCCCACCCAGCAGCTCACAGGAGTTCATGGAAATGGAAAAGGCTGGAGTCCAATCAATACAGATGCAATAGTCTGCAGCTCTCAGCCAGCTCTGCTGACTGCACTGTGCTGCTGTCTCACTCAGCCGTACCCCAGTTAACCCCCTCCAGACCAGCAGCCAACCAGCAACCAGCAACCAGCAACCAGCAACCAGCCAACGAGCAACCAGCCAACCAGCAACCAGCAACCAGCAACCAGCCAACCAGCGACCAGCCAACCAGCAACCAGCCAACCAGCCAACCAGCCAACCAGCAACCAGCGACCAGCCAACGAGCAACCAGCCAACCAGCAACCAGCAACCAGCCAACCAGCAACCAGCCAACCAGCCAACCAGCCAACCAGCCAACCAGCAACCAGCCAACCAGCAACCAGCAAACAGCCAACCAGCAACCAGCAACCAGCCAACCAGCGACCAGCCAACCAGCAACCAGCGACCAGCCAACGAGCAACCAGCCAACCAGCAACCAGCAACCAGCCAACCAGCAACCAGCCAACCAGCCAACCAGCCAACCAGCCAACCAGCAACCAGCCAACCAGCAACCAGCAAACAGCCAACCAGCAACCAGCAACCAGCCGACCAGTGACCAGCAAACAGCGACCAGTGACCAGCACCCAGGGACCAGCCAACCAGCGTACCAGCAACCAGCAACCAGCAAACAATCAACCAGCCAACCAGCCAACCAGCGACCAGCCACCAGCAACCAGCCAACCAGCGACCAGCAACCAGCCAACCAGCAACCAGCCAACCAGCCAACCAGCGACCAGCCACCAGCAACCAGCAACCAGCCAACCAGCCAACCAGCAACCAGCCAACCAGCAACCAGCCAACCAGCCAACCAGCCAACCAGCCAACCAGCAACCAGCCAACCAGCAACCAGCCAACCAGCCAACCAGCGACCAGCCAACGAGCAACCAGCCAACCAGCAACCAGCAACCAGCAACCAGCAACCAGCAACCAGCCAACCAGCAACCAGCAACCAGCCAACCAGCCAACCAGCAACCAGCGACCAGCGACCAGTGACCAGCAAACAGCGACCAGTGACCAGCAACCAGCGACCAGCCAACCAGCGTACCAGCACCCAGCAAACAGCCAACCAGCCAACCAGCCAACCAGCGACCAGCCAACCAGCCACCAGCAACCAGCCAACCAGCAACCAGCCAACCAGCCAACCAGCCAACCAGCAACCAGCAAACAGCCAACCAGCCAACCAGCAACCAGCCGACCAGTGACCAGCCAACCAGCCACCAGCAACCAGCCAACCAGCAACCAGCCAACCAGCCAACCAGCAACCAGCCAACCAGCAACCAGCCAACCAGCCAACCAGCGACCAGCCACCAGCAACCAGCCAACCAGTAACCAGCCAACCAGCCAACCAGCCAACCAGCGACCAGCCAACCAGCGACCAGCCAACCAGCAACCAGCCAACCAGCCAACGAGCAACCAGCCAACCAGCGACCAGCCAACCAGCCAACCAGCGACCAGCCAACCAGCGACCAGCCAACCAGTAACCAGCCAACCAGCCAACCAGTAACCAGCCAACCAGCCAACCAGCCAACCAGCCAACCAGCAACCAGCCAACCAGCCAACCAGCCAACCAGCCAACCAGCCAACCAGCCAACCAGCGACCAGCCAACCAGCGACCAGCCAACCAGTAACCAGCCAACCAGCCAACCAGCCAACCAGCGACCAGCCAACCAGCGACCAGCCAACCAGCGACCAGCCAACCAGCGACCAGCCAACCAGCGACCAGCCACCAGCAACCAGCCAACCAGTAACCAGCCAACCAGCCAACCAGCAACCAGCCAACCAGCAACCAGCCAACCAGCGACCAGCCACCAGCAACCAGCCAACCAGTAACCAGCCAACCAGCCAACCAGCGACCAGCCAGCCAGCGACCAGTGACCAGCCAACCAGCAGCTCCGCTCTGCTCCCTCCAGCCCGTTAAGGCTCCTTTAAACCAGCTCTGATCAGGTGATCCACATCCTGCTCTGATGGATCTTCAAAAGGTTCAAGAAGAGTTTCAAAATCCAGACAGACCAAACCGTCTGTACCAAACTGGACTCAGTCTGACTTCCTGTCAGGTGTTCACTCTGTCATGACCTCCTGATGGCGAAGGATAACCACCTGGAGCAACGTTCCCTCATTACTGGGTCCTTTTGGGAACTTTTGTTCCTCTTTAGGGTTTTTGAGTTGTGCTCTCAAACTGTTGATCAGCTGATGAACTGAACGTTTCACTTTAATTATTTATTTATATTTTTAAACTCTGAAACTGCTTCAAACCTTTTTAAGATCAAACTGTGCAGAATGTAAATCTGGTGTTGTTGAACTGGTCTCCTGGTTTTGATCAGGTGTGTTTCTGCAGTGACTCAGCAGGTAAGGCCTGCTCTGTGAGTTACTGTAAACAGCAAAGGATTGTGGGAAAAATAAATCAGTCAGGATGCCCTCCTTAGTTTTAAAGGAAAATGCCGTAAAATTCACAGCAGCTTTTTTACAGTGTAGCTTCCAGCTTCATCTGTGAGTTCATAAACTGTGTGTGTTGCGTTACACACTCTGTTTTTACACGCCCATGACTCTGACTGTCACCGCCAGTCAACGACCAACCTGTGCTCTCCATCTCAGCACAAAGCCCCTAAAGCATCCAGTCACACATGCAGACCAGCCTGCAGACCAGCCTGCAGACCAGCCTGCAGACCAGCCTGCAGACCAGCCTGCAGACCAGCCTGCAGACCAGCCTGCAGACCAGCCTGAGCAAACTGTCTGAATCCAGCCGTCAGCTTCTCACAGGCGCTCACGGCAGCCTGGACCTCCTCTCAGACATTCATCAGGACTGCATGTATGAGGAGCCTGAGATCCCGTGAAGACGCGGGCTCAGGCTCCTTTTTCAGAGACTCTGGGGTCTCCTGGCCCTCCATCATCCTTTAACGAGAGAACACAGAGATTACCTCCACAATCACACCATTAACCTGCCTACAGACGCTGGAGGAGACATCAATCACACGCCTGCCTCATGCCTCTCCTGTTAGTGCCTGCTACGCGTATAGATACCCCCCACAACCCACCCATGCTATCATCAAAGCACTCTGAGGTGTCGTGCATAATATGTGCTGATCAGGGACTCCTCTCCACGCTAATCCACCTCCAGCCAGGCGCAGTAGATTTCAAAGCCTGAAGTCTCACACCAGCAGAGACCGGCTCCGTCCTCCAGGAAGGACTACAACCTACAACCAGCACATCTCTCCTCCTCTTCGCTGGATCCCAGAAACAGCTCCGGCCCAGACTCTGAGACTGCGGCTCACAGCGTTCTTTGTTTTCGCCCGTTTTGTGATAAAGGATACGACTGTCACGGGAATGGGCTTGGCCACAGGTTGGTTTTACAAGCAGGAGTAAAGCCTGGGGCAGAGCAGCAGCAGAGAGACAAAGGAAACCTGTTAGCGCTCCTCCATAACTCTTCACACAGCAACAGAGTGGGCAGAGCACAGCCTCTGGGACAAGGCTGCTGGGAAATACTTACTGATAAGCCTCTGAGAATACTTACAGTACTCACTGGTGAGCGTGTGAGTGTGTGTGTGTGTGTGTGTGTGTGTGTGAGAGAGACAACAGGCGAGCATGTGTTTGAGAGAGGGGAATATAGGAGGAGGAGGAAGAAGCTAGCGAGCGACGAACGGAGAGACAACGGAAAAGAGAGGTTCCCATAAAGAGCGCAATTAGCAATTATACAGTCATCAATTACAATTATCACAACTGGTGATTATACAATTATCACTCCAGATCATCATTCTCCCTCTCTGCCTTACCCGCCTGCCACCCCCTGTGATTGGGTTTGTTTGGGGATGGGTTGGGATGGTGAAGGTGATTAAAGTGTGTGAAGATGACGGTGGTGTGTGTGTGTGTGTGTGTGTGTGTGTGTGTGTGTAAGGGCCCTCAGTGTGTGTCTCTATATGGCTGGATGTCCAAACCCGTCCCAGTGAAGTCGGGATGTTTTGTAAAACATAAATAAAAACTAAACACTGACCTGAAAATCCTGTTTAACCTTTAATCAACTGAATCCACCACAAAATATTTACTGTTCAAACTCATTTTGAATCTGATGCTGCAACACGTTCCTAAAAAGCTGGGACAGGGTCAACAACAGACTGGGAAAGATGAGGAATGCTCCAAAAACACCTGTTTGGAACATTCCACAGGTGAACAGGTTCATTGGAAACAGGCGAGTGTCATGATTGGGTATAAAAGGAGCATCCCTGAAAGGCTCAGTCGAGGTTCACCACTTTGTGAACAACTGCGTGAGCAAACAGTCCAACAGTTTAAGAACAATGTTTCTCATCATCTACAGTCCATAATATCATCAACAGATTCAGAGAATCTGGAGAAATCTCTGCACGTAAGCAGCAAGGCTGAAAACCAACACTGAATGCCCGTGACCTTTGACCCCTCAGGCAGCACTGCATTAAAAACCAACATCATTGTGTAAAGGATATTACCACGTGGGCTCAGGAAGACTTCAGAAAACCATTGTCAGTTAACACAGTTCATCACTACATCTACAAGTGACAGTTCAAACTCTACCATGCAAAGACAAAGACAGATATCAACAACACCCAGAAACACCGCCGGCTTCTCTGGACCCGAGCTCATCTGAGATGGACTGACGCAAAGTGGAAAAGTCTGCTGTGGTCTGACGAGTCCACATTTCAAACTGTTTTTGTAAATCATGGACGTGGTGTCCTCCAGGCCAAAGAGGAAAAGGACAATCTGGATTGTTCTCAGGTCAAAGTCTCAAAGCCAGCATCTGTGATGGTATGGGGGTGTGTTAGTGCCCATGGCATGGCTAACTGGACCATCTGTGAAGGCTCCATTAATGCTGAAAGGTACATACAGGTTTTGGAGCAACATATGCTGCCATCCAAGCCACGTCTTTTTCAGGGACGTCCCTGCTTATTTCAGCAAGACGATGACAAGACACATTCTGCACCTGTTACAACAGCGTGGCTCCGTAGTGAAAGAGTGCAGGTACTAGACTGGCCTGCCTGCAGTCCAGACCTGTCTCCCATTGAAAATGTATGGAGCATTATGAAGCAGAGACCCCAGACTGTTGATGAACTGAAGCTGTTCATCAATCAAGAACGGTAAAGAATTCCACCTCCAAAGCTTCAACAGTTAGTGTCCTCAGTTCACAAACACTGACTGAGTGTTGATGAAGGAAAGATGATGAACACAGAGGAAACATGAGCCTGAACCAGAACCTGAACCTGAACCTGAACCAGCTTTACAGGAACATGATGCAGACATCAGGTTCAAAATGTTTACAATAAATCAATAAAGTTTTTCAGTTTGAATGAACGTCTGGTCTTTGTGGTGAGTTCAGGTGAGTTTAGTTGAAACAGGATTTATGAATCGTTGTTTTCTGGTTTCATTAGTGTTTTACACCACGTCCCAGCCTCAGTGGGGTTGTGCACACACAGCTGTGTGTTTTCATGGACTCTCTGCTCCCACCTCAGGGTGGATGTGTTGGGGTGCTGTGGGTGGTTTGGGGACAGCTAATGTATGGTTCCTGGGTCCCTGAGGCCTCTAAATTACCTGTCATCTTCCCCCTGATGCAAAGGTCAGTGCACAATCATAGCGAGTCCATCCTACTGCGCTGCTCGCTGAGCGCCGGTCCAGCCCACAGGCTGACAGGATGTCACAACAACCCCGGTCCCACTCCATGCTTATTAGACCTAAACAGTGGGAAGCCCACCACTGCCACAACACCGCCTGTCACAGCAGCTTCCTGAGACCATACCCGCATCCTGACAAACACTGGCTCCTGGTGTTAATGGAAGTGATGTGAGTGTGTGTGAGTGTGTGTGAGGTTAAAGACCACACACACTCCGTCTGCATTTCTCAAACGTTAGCTTGAAAAGTTCTTCATTAAAAAGACTTTTGTTCCTCTTAAAGGTTTTGATCAGAAGATTCATCTTCATCTCACCCTGACTGTTTATTCACCTTCATTTAATGTTTGCATCAGCAGCAACGTCAGACTGAAGCTCCTTCAAAGCTACGCTCACTGTTTGGGATTTAACGAGTTAAACTTTCATATATCTTTAATCTTTGGACCAAATGTTTCTCATGATGCGCTCACGTTACCTCCTCTCCAGAAAGCTCCAGAACGTTCTGAGGAGCTGATTCTATTCCTGATGTAATTTCATGTGTTTTCAGTTTATTGAGTCACTTCCTCTCTCCTGGTTCGTTTGGTGAGTCTGTTCCAAACGTGTTTTAAAACCAAACTCTACCTCCCGAGCAGGAGCAGGCTGATTCTTCTCTGCCGCTCAGCTCCTGTGACTGAGTCACTGCTGGAGTTTGCTTTGTGTTGAGTTCAGGTTCAGAGGACGGACGGACGGACGGACGGACGGACGGACGGACGGACGGAGAGATGAGTTGGTGTGGAGTGACTGATGAGTGGGTGGAGGAGAGGGGCAGAGGTAAACACTTTTGCAATACAGTCTGGACACAACCATGTACACACACACGCCCACACACACGCACTGACACACACACACACACACACACTTGAACCTGGGAGCATGCAAACACACACATCGAGTCTCACACACGGCGCTGCAGACACACTCAGAGCGTGTTTGAGGGCAGATTTAATCATGGTGACACCCGTCTCAGAGCGATGGAGGCAGCACGGCGGTGGCTGAGGCCGTCTCTGGATGCCCGTCCAGATGAGCAGTCAGAGCGCTGACACACATCTCGTCGCCACGTCAATTCCAATCAGTGGAGCCTGTCAGTCAACACGCCGCGCTTACATCGGACTAACGCCACCGCCACTCTGCCAGCGCCGCCGAGAGCAGAGCTGCTGCCTCAGCCTAAAAGAAAGTCAAGCTGAGCGATACTCTTCTCTTCCTTTGGTTTGCTGTCTGTGTGACAAGCTGAGGGAACAAACACGTCTCTGTTTACACGACGACTCGCCACAGAGGCTCAGATCACTCAGGCACGTCGAGGGTTAACAGGAAAATCACAGCGTGGACTTCCTGTCCCGTTTTCAAACCTGCTGGTCTCTGCTGAGGATGGAGGATCATTAAAGTCAGAACAGAAGCTGTGTGAGCTAAGCTACGTGCTAATGCTAACTGTTTGACCCAACACGTCATTTTATTTTGAGCCTGATCCCACTCTTGACCTTTGACCCTGAAGGGATCTGTTAAAGTTTCTGAAGCTTTTGACTTGCTCAGAGTATCTCAGCAGTCGCTGAAGTTGAACCAGAAACCTCCGGTTTGATCCGGTTTAACCCTCAGCCTCTTTGGCACAGGGAGACCCTCAGACCAGCGTCCTGGTTCTCAGGGTCCAGGAGCATCAAAAGCTCTGCATGGTGGTAACAGTGACCCCTGCAGGCTGAGAGGGGAGCCAATCACTTCAGATCAAGATGATGTAACCTCGACGGACGCGGCGCACGAAGCCGTAAGAAACAGGAACACAGCACAACACTAACCCCAGATCAAAGGCCCCGCCGTCTTCGCCACGCAGCAGGTGCCTTTCGGTGCCCCTCGCCATCAACAGGCGTCAGATCGCTGTGTTACCCGCCCTCTCAACAAAACTCAAAAGCAGCAGCCTCGGCACTCACATCTCAAAGTCGCACCAAAGTCAAAGTCAAGAGTCTGAAGAGACAAACGGAGGGAAGAAAACAAACCTTTCCTGAACGTCTTTGTAGATCAAAAGACAGCAGTTGTCATCGTCTGTGAGCCGGGCGCTCTCAAATGTTTGATGCAGAGGATGACCTGAACCTTGAGGAGGATGTGTCTGCTGGAAATGCATCTATCATGGCACGGTGGGAGGAGCGGGGGCGTGCGAGGCTAAGATGAAGGCACCGGTTGATGTGCTGAGAGGGAGGGCTGTGAACAGTAGTAATGAGTGCACCTGGACTAGATTTCAGAGCTGGTGAGCTGCTCAGAGGAGAGGAGAGGAGAGGAGAGCAGAGGAGAGGAGAGGAGAGGAGAGGAGAGGAGAGGAGGAGAGGAGAGGAGAGAAGAGGAGTGGAGAGGAGAGGAGAGGAGAGGACAGGAGGAGAGGAGAGGAGAGGAGAGGACTGGAGAGGAGAGGAGAGGAGAGGAGAGGAGAGGAGAGCAGAGGAGAGGAGAGGAGGGAGAGAAGAGAAGAGAAGAGGAGAGGAGTGGACTGGAGAGGAGAGGAGAGGAGAGGAGAGGAGAGGAGAGCAGAGGAGAGGAGAGGAGGAGAGAGAAGAGAAGAGAAGAGAAGAGAAGAGAAGAGAAGAGGAGAGGAGAGCAGAGAAGAGGAGGAGAGGAAAGGAAAAGAGAGAAAAGAAGAGAAGAGGAGGAGAGGAGTGCAGGTAAGGGCTAATTATAAAAATAAAGTGCCCCCATTATCCCGCTGCTGCACGGCCCTGCTGAACAAAGCTACAACAGATGGGGTGTCATGGGTAACTGTGCCAGAGCCAGCTGAAGCCCCGGAGTGGATGGACGCTGGCAGGCCGCTGGAGGGGGGGGGGGGGGGGGGGCAGCTGCACATCTCGCCCTCAGACACATGTTGACAGTGTTTCTCCAGCCCTGCCTACACCAGTCAAGGTGAGACGGCATGACACGATGGGCGAGAGAGGGAGGAGGAGAGAGGAGAGAGAGAGTCCCGGCCTATGATGGATAGTGCTCTCCATCCACCTCTCCTCTCTCTCCCTCTTAGAAGGCTGGTGACTTTCCAGTGAGGCAATTATCATTGCGGAATGCATAATGGCCTAATTAATTACAGGTGTCAGCGCTGCCTTTGTTTCAGCATGGAGGAACATCACGCCGAGCCGCATCCACAAAAAAAGAGCAGCAGCTCTGATGAACGAGCCTGGAACCACGACGAGGTGAGCAGGACGCTGCAGAGACGGCTTGAAGCCCGCCAAACAACCCGCTCCGTCTGCGGCCGCAGGAGACGGATTGGAAACACGTGGTGCAGAAATCGGCGCCGTCGTTTGTTTGATAAATCCGCCGCGGCCTGTAAGTCTGCCTGAAGGAGGAGCCCTCAGGTAGGCCCCGCAGGCAGCCGGCTCCCTGGGTAATCTGGTTCTGAGCAGGCGACGCGGTGGAAGTGTCAGTGGCAGCACTATCAACAACACCCCCCCCCCCCCCCCCCCCCCTCCTCCTCCTTTTTTAACGCGGTGTTCCTGACAAACATGGCGTGTCATTTGTCCTGTCAGATTCACCGATTTCATTCATTGTAGCAGGAGAGCAAACAATCGTCAGGGAGGCAGAAAAAAGAGCCGCGAAGGAGGGAAGTGAGGGATGGGGCGAGCGAGGAGGAGAGAGACGGCGCAGAGGACTCCTGTTAGTCTGCTGAACGCAGCCGCAGACGGCTGCAGAACTTAATAGAAAGAAACATTTGGTGTGTGTGTCGGTGTGGTGTGTGTGTGTGTGTGTGTGTGTGTACTGTACAGCCTGCGTCTTTCCACGGGGGGTCGTGGCGGTAGGCTGATAATCCCTCCACGCCCCCCGGCAGTGGGGGCTCATTGTGGAGTAGGTTGAGCCTAATAGGAGCGGGCGCTGCTGGCTGTGTGCAGCTCTGCTGCTCCCACTGCGAGAGGAGTTTTACATAATTAATGACTGTTGATGTTTCCCAGGTAGTCGCCCGGCAAATTCACTTCAGACTCGGCTGCCACCGCCGTCGGTTCCACAGAGAATGAGCGACACCAGAACAGACAGCTTACATTACAGGCATAAATAAGGCAATTTTGTACAGTGTCTTCAGACATTACTGTGAGCGGAGGCTCAGGGCCCATGATTCCACCCGCTTCACAAAGAGCTTCTCCCTGTCTCTCTCTCTCTGCAGAGAATCTGTGCTTGATCCCAGTCAAACTGCTGTCTGTGGTGCTTTAATTCATTATTATTCCGTATGTTGAAGGAGACACAGAGAGAGACACAGAGAGGGAGAGAGAGAGAGAGACACACACAGAGAGAGAGAGAGAGAGACACAGAGAGGGAGAGAGAGAGAGAGAGAGAGAGGCACGCCGCCCTCTCCAGATAACAGCTGACAGCTCCAGACGACTGATCGCTCACGTCTGTGTGAATCAGCCTAATCTGAATGTTGATCTTAATACATAGGAGCCGCTGGTCTCAGTGTGTATGTTTCAGGCCGCTGACGGCCTGCTGCAGCCGGGGGCCGCACACACACACACACACACACACACACACAGCCCAGAGGCAGTCCACATTTATATTAGAGCGTGTTAAATTAAACATTCAAACACGACACCAAAGGAAGGCTATTTTCTCACTGCCCTCGGGCCCGCTGGTCATGATTAATTTGTAATAACCTTTAAGGCTTTTTGATGTCATACATATTTTACAGAGAGATATCACTCTATCACTCCCAGCCCGCGTGGAGAGGAG